>VWZE01009106.1:529487-550514 GCA_013396675.1 Eubucco bourcierii | reverse complement strand
CTTCCAACCTTACCATTCTATGATTCTATGTGGAGGAAGAATGGTGTCTATATCACTGAATCACAGAAAGGTTGTGGATGGAAGGAATCTATTGACTCATCTTGTCCTAATCCCCTCTTCACAGAATCACAGAACATTAGGGGTTGGAAGGGACCTCAAAAGACCATCTAGTCCAATCTCCCTGCCAGAACAGGACCACAGGAATGCATCCAGGCAGATTTTGAATGTCTCCAGAGGAGACTCTGCAACCTCTTTGGGCAACCTGTTTCAGTGCTCTGTTACCCTCAAAGTGAAAGAAAACATTCCATATGTTTACGTGGAACCTCCTGAGCTCCAGCTTGCACTCATTGCCCCTTGTCCTGCCATTGAATATCACTGAGAAGAGCCTGGCTCCGGTCTCTGACACTTGCCCTACACATATTCATAAACATTAAGGAGGTCACTCCCCACTCTCCTCTTCTCCAAGCTAAAGACCCTCAACTCCTTCAGTCTTTCCTCATGAGGAAGATGTTCCAGGCCCTTAAACATCTTTTCATTCTGTACTAGACTCTTTCAAGCAGTTCCCTGTCCTTCTTGAGCTGAGTGGCCCACAACTGGACACATCATTCCAAATGCAACTTCACCAGAGCAGAGTAGAGTGGGAAGGAGAACTTCTCTCAATCTACTAGCCACTTGTAATATCCTGCAGGATGTCACTGGCCTTCTGAGTCACAATGACACATTGTTGGCTCATGGTCATCCTGTTGTCCACCAGGACTCCCAAGTCCTTTTCCCTAAAGCTGCTCTCAAAGCACTGCCACCTACAGCTTGTTGCCCAGGGCTATGCCCAGACGGTTTTTGTAGACTTTCAGAGAGGCAAACTCCACAACTTCTCTGGGTAATCTGTGACAGCTCTCAGGCAATCTCACTGTGAAAAATATTTCCTGATGTTCAGAAGGTACCCTCATCAGTTTGTACCCAACACCTTTCATTCTATCACTGGGAACTATGGAAATCTCATGGCTCTGTCCTCTTTGCATCCTCCATTCAGGTACTTGTACATGTTGATGAGACACTCTAGACCCCTACCCCAAAGTGGGCACATTTGGACTACATATATGGAAGAAACTTTTTACTATGAGTGTGGTGAAATACAGGAAGAGATTGGCCAGAGGTGTGGAATATGCTCCAACCCTGAAAACAGGTTGCTCTGAGCAACCTGATCAAGTTGATGTTTATTATGTCTAGTTCTGGTGTCCCCATCATAAGAAGAACATAGAACTGTTGGAGTAAGTCCAGAGGAGGACCACAGATATGATCCAAGGGTTAGAGTGCCTCTGCTATATGGATAGGCTGAGGGAGCTGGGGTTGTTCAGCTTGGAGAGAAGACTCCACAGGGACCTCATAACTGCATTCCAATACATGAGGGGAACCTAGAGGAAGGCTGGAGTGGGACTTTTCATAAGGGTTCCTAGCAATAGGACAAGGGACAATGGTTTTAAAGTGAGAGAGAGTAGGTTTAGACTGGATCTTTGGAAGAATTTCTTCAGTATAAGTGTGGTGATACTCTGGAACAGGTCACCCAGGGAAATTGTGGATGAGGCCAAGTCTAGCTGAGAGGAATCCCTGCTCATGGCAGGGAGTTTGGAGTAGATGATCTTTAAGACCTCTCCCAACTTAAGCCATTCACTGAATCTATGAAAGATATCCCTGCTCACTGCAGGAGGAGACAATGTATGCGTGTTTGTTGGGAGTGGGATAAGGGATTGGACTCGGTGACCTTTAAAGGTCCTTTCCAATCCAAAGCACTCTATGATTCTTTCAAGGTCCCTCTGGATGGCAGCACAAACCTCTAATTTATCAACCACTCCTCCCAGTTTTGTGTCATCTACAAATTTGCTGAGGGTGCATTGTGGCCCAAAACCTAAATCATTAATGAAGATGTTAAACAGGATCCCAGAGAGGTTCTTCAGTGCAGCAGAGAAGTTTAGAGTTAATGAATAAAAATAAAAACAAATAAAGGTGCATTTTTAACAAGCTTGGCCTGAGTGTTTTGAGGGATTACATTGCCTCCAACATCCTTCATCTGCCCATTAATCTGCTAACATCATTTAAGCTTCTGTTCATTCATCTATTTACTTTTGAGGTTCTTCTATGTAAAATAATTATCTTGCTTTGTAACAGGATGTACTGCTAGTGCATAGTTAACATTTTGTAAATGACTCCACTTGCATTCTTTATCAATTATGTCTCTTTGAATTAAAGGTAACGCCTCAGGCCCACAGCTAAATTATTTACTTGTAGCTTGCTGATGTATTCTTTGTTCAGCTTATAATTCCAACCTACTTGAAACTTTGTCCAGTGCCTCTCCTTTTCTTGGTGCTTTAAAATGTGGTCACATAGGCTTTTATTTTTAGTAGGCATCATAAAATCACGTGAGTTGGCAGGGACCTTAAAGATCATCTAGTTCCAAACCCCCTGACAGGGACATCTCATACCAGACCAGGGTGCTCAAAGTCTCATCCAGCCTCATTTTCAACACTTCCAGGGAAGAGATGTCCACAATTTCTCTGACCAACCTGTTCCAGTGTCTCACCACCCTCCTAGTAAACACATTCTTCCTAATGTCCAATCCAAATCTACCCTGCTCTAGTTTCAAATCATTGCACCTTGTCCTAACACCACAAGTCCTTGTAAAATGTCCTTGTAAAATGTCCCTCTTCAACTTTCCTGTAGCCCACTCCATGTACTGGAAGGCTGCTGTAAGATCTCCCTAACCCCTTCTCTTCCTCAGGGTGAACAATCCCACCTTTCTCAGCCTGTCTTCACAGGTGAGGTACTCCAGCCCTCTGTGGACACTCTTATGCATCTCCTCCTTACATATCAGTTCATCTTGCAAAGAACTCCTCTTCTGTGCATATTTTCTCTTAATTCCAACAAGGAGCACTCATATGAGAGTGGAAGTAAAGTAGCTCTTGCAACCAAAGGGCATAAGATCAAGTTTCTGCTGATCAAGTTTCAGAAGTGTCCTACTGTACTGAAAATAAACTTCTTCTCTTGTTTACACCTAATCTAGAAATCAGAGAACCACAGAATGGTAGAGGTTGGAAGGAACCTCTGGAGGTCACCGAGTCCAATACCCCTGCCAAAGCAAGTTCACCTACAGAAGGTAAAACAGGAACACATCCCTGTGGATTTTGACACTCTCCAGAGATAGAGACTCCGCTGCCTTTCTGGGCAGCCTGCCCCAGTGCCTTGTTACCCTTAAATTGAAGAAGCTCCTCCTCATGTTTAGAAGAAACTTCTTATGTTTAAGTTTATGTCTGCTACTCTTTGTCCTGTCACAAATCACCTTGGTCAATGCATAAGTTTGCAAAGCTATGTGATGATAAATTTTGAGTTGGAATTTTGGAATAGATTGTCCAGGGAGGTGGTGGAGTTGCCATTGCTGGAGGTGCTCAAGAAACATGTGGTCATGGCACTTTTAGACATGGCTTAATGGCCCTGGTGGTCTTAGTTTAAAGGTTGGACTCAATGAGTCTGAGAGGTCTTTTCCAACTGAAGTGATTCTATGATTCTGTATATAACAGCTTAACCAAAGTTCACAATTAATATGTATGTAAAGACCTTTTTATTACATTGACTTAGTTTTGTATTTTTATAGTTCAAAATCCCATGTATTTGTGATTTAAGGTTTAATAGGAACTCATTTGCTTCATAAATATTAATTACTGCATAGGCTTTGCTCCATCTTAGAGCATCTGGAGGAAAAGTGCTGATCATTACATTACTTGTGAGGATGTATTTTTGCCTAAAAATACCCCTGGATAAATTCAACCTGATTTAGAGGACATTAGTCTGAAAGGTGTAATGCATTAATTCCAGGCATAATATTTTAATAGCAGCAACTGCAATGTAGCAGTGGGTTCAGCCCTGCAGTCTGAAATCTGCTGCATTGTTACACTGTCCTCCAGCAGATTTTGAGTGTCCACCTGGGAAAGTGATGCCATCAGTTTAATGCTATAATGCAGGAACAGAATATGCATATCCACTGCTATTAAATTGTAAAAGACTAGTTCTTAGGGCAGCTCCCCGGGTAAAAGTAAATCAGAAAACTTCCCTGTCTTCATCAGCAGTATCCTCAGCTGGTGTCAGTCAGGATTGCTCCATTGATTTCAGCATGAGCCAGATGAGCAACTGACCTTTCTGTCTTTAAAACATAGCTTGAGGTTGAAATGATTGTCAGTTATGTGGATGCTCTGCTTTTGCTGCACGGTGCAGTGTGTTTGATTTTCACAGGCGCCTTGACTCAGTGAATAATTTGATTTACAGTTACCTAGTGTCTGGAGATCATATTTGTTCTTTTACTGGTTCTTCATCATCTTAACATATAACTATAGCTGTCATCACTGCACGTAGCTCATTCTGCTGGCTAGTAGAGAAAAAGACGTGGTTATTTGGTCTGTATTTGAAAGGTGAATTTCATAACAGGTTTCACCTGGAATAGTACGTGACTTGAGGTGCTGAAACATGTCCAGAGAAGGGCAACAAAGCTGGTAAAGGATCTCAAGAATAAGTCTTAGGAGGAGCAGTTGAGAAAACTTTTCAACCTGGAGAAGATAAGGCCAAGGGGAGACCTCATGGCTTTCTGCAACTTCCTGAAAGAAGATCACCACAGTGAGGGTGGTGAGACACTGGAACAGGTTACCCAGGGAGGTTGTGGCTGCTCCCTCCCTGGAGGTGTTCAAGGCCAGATTGGATGAGGCCTTGAGTGAGCTGTACTAGTGGGAGGTGTCCCTGCCTATGGCAGGGGGTTGGAACTAGATGATCCTTGAGGTCCCTTCCAACCTTACCATTCTGTGATTCTATGATTCTAAGATCGCAGTGAGGTAGAGATTGGCCTCTTCCTCCTAGCATCAGGTGATAGAGCAAGAGGAAATAGCCTGAAGTTATGCCAGGCGAGATTTAGGTTGGATATTAGGAAAAATTTCTTTGCTGAAAGGGGGATGGTCAGGCATTGGAGCAGGTTGTTCAAGGAAATTATGTTCCTGGAGGTGTTTTAAAAAATGCTTGTCTATGGTATTTTTGGGACACAGTGGCATTAGGTCAATGGCTG
The DNA here is from genome assembly GCA_013396675.1 of Eubucco bourcierii. NCBI lineage: Eukaryota > Metazoa > Chordata > Aves > Piciformes > Ramphastidae > Eubucco > Eubucco bourcierii. Next base: position 545,419 of record VWZE01009106.1, on the reverse strand, counting down.
GACTATGTGATCTTAGAAGTCTTTTCCAACCAAAACAATTCTATAATTCTATGACTTTTTATTAGTAGGTTGTTGTGATGTCTCTTGAGTAGCAACACAGTGCTTCACCCTGTCTGTCCAACAACTCATGCACAGTGTGTGTGTCAACTTCTTTGTTCCTAAACAATTGTGTGGGTCGTCTGAGCTCGACCTTGAAATTTTGAACATGATTTTTATTTTTTGAATGTTCTGAGCATCCAGGGAAATTCTTCAAGTGGAAACTGCTAAGAATAAAACTCTTTACTCTTGTCATATATTTTAATGTGCCATATATTTTCATAGCTATTTAAATGATGAATCTGGAAAAAAAAAAAAAAGAAGAAGTCATTTTTCCTCATAAATATGTTTTCTGTGTCATCACCACGGTCGCTTACCTTCTGTTTTATTCCCATGAATGGTATGGAGTAAGATTTGAATGATCCCAAATCCTTCAGTGCTGGCATGTTTGACAGAGGATCAGTAACTGTATACAGCATTAAGCAAAGCACTGTTTAAAGAAGCACAGATGTGGGGTTTTTTTCTGCCAATGTTTGGATAATTATACTGGAATAAGGCAAGAAGTTAAATAGGAATATTGGTAACAACCCATTTTCTTTATTTTTTTCACCCCTAAACATTTTGCCATTGTTTCACTATTTGCGTTTTCTAATTTATGCCTGGAAAGAACTGTTCTGATTGTAGCCAATACCAAATTGTGATTATTGTTGCCAAAAGTAGATGTTGCTTCTTTATGTGAGTGAGGACAGATAGGAGGAGGCAGAACTCTGAAACAGAGACTGAGTTTGTGAGCATGAAATGTGAGAAATTCCACATGCCCTCGAAAGAAGCAGTGACTTAGCAAAAAAACTTTTGGGCATAAGTGAGACATTAAGCCTCAGTCTAAAAGGCTGAGAACTATTACAAATATGGTGGAATCTGAGGATTCAATCCTTAACTCCTCAAAAAAAAAAAAAAAATCCTCAGAAAAGAAAAACAACAACAACAACAACAAAAAAAGGAAAATATGCAAAAGAGGAAAATTTTTATGGCAATTTAGGGAAAATATGGCGATGAATTTGAGGGTGAAATATTCTAATCCTGCCCTGTAATGAATATTTAGAAGGTCTTGCAACGACAGGACAAGGGGCAATGGGTTTAAACTGGCAGAGGGGAGATTTAGACTGGATGTTAGGAGGAAGTTCTTTGCAGTGAGGGTGGTGAGGCACTGGAACAGGTTACCCAGGGAGGTTGTGGATGCTCCCTCCCTGGAGATGTTGAAGGCCAGGTTGGACGAGGCCTTGAGTAACCTGTAGTGGTAGGAGGTGTCCCTGCCTATGGCAGGGGGTTGGAACTAGAGGATCCTTGAGGTCCCTTCCAACCTTACCATTCTATGATTCTATGATCTTAGAGGTCTTTCTAAGATCTTAGAGGTCTTTCCCAACTGAAACAATTCTATGATTCTGTGATATTGTGGAATTGGCATAATTTGATTTGAATGTTAAACATTTTGTTTGCATTATCCTTTATCCCAGTATTTAAAATACCCTTTTAAGAAGCATTCACAGGTATTGTTTTCAATGTTCCTGATAGCTGTAGAGATGCTTTGTTTTCCTTGCTGTCTTGTGGTAGTCACATCAAAAGATGTTTCTCATCATCCGACAGAAAAGTAATAGGTTTAATACATTTGTGGGATTTTTTTTTACCCCTAGGCTTTGTTTTCCCTTTCCTTTGTTTTTATAATTGACTGTAGTATGTGGTTCCTTGATGAAACTTAAGAAATGTGTCAAGTACACTAGTTTTTTGGTTTAATGTATCTGTTTCCTCATCTTGTCTTACATGAAACATATTCAAGTATTCACAGTTCTCCAAAGTGGCTGCCATTCATTCTGGCATTTGTGTGGTTGCATTTGCTGCCTCCATATGTCAAACCTTCCCCATTTTCAGGCAGACTTTTCCATAACCAGTATGATCCACCTTCATCTGGTTTAAATTGAGGTGAAAGAANCCCCCTTCAGATACTGGAAGGCTACTATCAGGTCTCCTGGAAACCTTCTCTTCTCCAGGCTGAAGAGCCCCAACTCTCTCAGCCTGTCCTCATAGGAGAGCTGCTCCAGCCCTCTGATCATCCTCGTGGCCCTCCTCTGGACCTGCTCCAACACTTCCATGTCCTTCTTGTGCTGGGGGTTCCAGAACTGTAAGCAGTGCAGTGTCCCTCAAACCTCCTTGTGGTGCTATGGTGAACAGGTACAATCTATAACACAGGAAGTTTTACTTAAGCGCAAACTCCTTTGCTGTGAAAATACCAGAGCACTACAACAGACTGCGCAGAGTGGTTGTGGAGTCTGCTTTTCTGGAGATTTTCTAAGCCCACATGGACACATTCCTATGTGACCTGCCATAGGTGATCCTATTTTGGCAACAGGTTTGGACCAGAAGTCCCTTCCAACCTCTACCGTTCTTGGAACTTTCTGTCCTCAACATGTGGCAGAGGAACTTCTTTGCCTCTGTTTGTCTGGTGTAAATATTTTTGCTGTGTTTGCATGCAGGTCAAACAACACAGCTGCAGCGGGTTTGTAGTTATCTTTGATTAAGAAAATGTTCCTCTTTTCTAGTGTAGTTCTAGTGCAGTTCCTAGAATTTTTTATTTATTTATTTATTTTTTAAAATGTGATGAATAATGGAGTTTGTGGAGTCTTTTTATCCAGGGACTTTTGAAACCCACCTGGATATGTTCTTGTGTGACCTGCCTCAGATGATCCTGTTTTGACAGGGGACTTTGAATTGATCATCTCCAGAGGTCACTTCCAACACCCTACCATTCTGTGATTCTGTGATACTATGATTTAGCTTAAACCTTTCTGTCTATATGGAATTGACCTTTCTTTCCATGGTGATCTTCAGGATGCCAGCATGAGGACAAAACCAGGAAAGTCTTATCTATATGTTGTTTGGAAAGAACCCAACATTCTGTACTCTCAAATTTTGTGTATTGTGTGTTTTGCAGACAATACTGAAGTTTGTCAACAGAAAAAGGCTGGAATGTTTTGCTTTGTCTTGCTTTATTTTGCTTTGGTTTGGTTTACTTGGCAGCAAACATTTTTAGCATCTTCTCTGATACCTAGTGTTAGCAAAACAAACACAATTTTGCTGTGTTTTCCTGAAGGAATTTTTTTCATCAGGGACTTTAGACCTTTGTTTTCACATTGTTCTGTGTCCTATTCACACCTGAGTCCCCTGCCTTGCTGTGCTGGAATTTTTATTTCCCATATTTTCCATATGCATCTTGTCTTTTGTTTCATTGTAGCTCTTCTTGGGAAAGGTGAAGGATAGAAGAGTTCTTGGGTATGTATTGTTTGACATTTCAGTAAAAGACTGTAATTGATGTATCCAGTACCTTGAACTTGCTTTGAAGGTGTTTTGATGCTTGGCTTTTGGGTGGTGGGTTTTGGTTTTTTGTTTGGTTGGTTTTTGGGGTGGTTTTTGGTTTTTTTTGTTTTGGTTTTTGTTTTGTTTTTTTTTTGTTGGGTTGGATTTTTTTGAGTACGTTGATACATAATTCTCTGTAATGCTGAAGTGAGCATGAGTGGTGGCAGTTCTGGTGATGCTAGTAGCGTGGCAGATAGGAAGCAGTAGCTGAAGGTTTTATCCTTCTCCTCTGTTTTCTTCACCTGTACTTGTTTCCCGCTCTCAAGTGGTCTAACCTGTTTGCTGCTGGTAGTTAATGTTTTGAGAGAGTCTGTGAGCAAACCACATCGCCCTTTTGGATATTGGTCCCTTTGGCAATCAGACCTTTTCACCTCAATTATTTTCTCCAGCTACTAAGTCCAACAGTAAGAATTTCTATCATCTTCCTTTCCCATTCATCTCAAAGCCAACCACTACTGATGTTACTTTAAATGTTTGCTTATGGCTCATCCATCACCAAGGGGACCTCTTGGATGCAAAACATTGCAAATTTCTGTATCTCACAACTTCAAGTAGTCATCTGTACCTTGACTGGAGGTGGGGAGTCATTTTGAGGCAAATTTTCCAAACAGACCAGCAGAGCCTTTTTCCTGATTCTAGATTCCAACTTCAGATTCTATTTTTACACTCAGACTTTCCAGATACTTCTCAACGTGGTTCAAACAAGCCACCTTATGTGACTGAGAGTATGTCAGAGCTGAGTCTTCAAACTGCTGATGTTTGATTCATTTTTCACCAATCCCCTTTCTGTACTGCTAGCATCACACTCGCCCTTGGAGCTATCTCTTTAGGAACAAGACATTGTAGTTTTTATCAGAACCAACAAATGGATGTAGAAATATTCATCTTTTAAGAGCAGAGTTGAAGACATGTCTGTGGTCTTTTTTCATTTTCCTCAAGTGATTTAGTCATTCAGAGTGAGCTATGTGGAAGTAACAATTGACATGCCTTTGGTGAGACCTTGTACAAAATGTATTCTGTTCTGAATCAAATACTGAAGGGTACAGTGATGTGACAGGCTTCAAGGAAGGTGACTGAGGGGGTAGACAGGTTTTAACAGGACATACTTAAAAGAAAAAACAAACAAACAAATACCAAGTTCTTTTCCCTGGGACGTCTTCAGTGAGAGATCCTGGACAGAGCCACACACAGATAAATATGATCCAAGCAATGCCAATTTATTGAACATGAACATGCATTTATATACCCTTCTAACAGACTGTTCAGGCCAGCCCATTACACAGCAATTGGTCCAAATCATTAAGGGACAAGCTATTGCCCCAAGCAGCTGGCCCAAATTGCCCAGATGCAAACTATCGTGACATTTGTAATGACAAGGGGCAATGGGTTTAAAGTGGTAGAGGGGAGATTTAGACTGGATGTCAGGAGGAAGGTCTTTCCAGTGAGGGTGGTGAGGCACTGGAATAGGTTGCCCAGGGAGATTGTGGCTGCTCCCCCCCTGGTGGTGTTCAAGGCCAGGTTGGATGAGGCCTTGAATAAGCTGTACTAGTGGGAGGTGTCCCTGCCTATGGCAGGGGGTTCGAACTAGATGATCCTTGAGGTCCTTCCAACCTTACCATTCTATGATTCTGTCATTGGGTAAGGCATGAGCTGTGAGTGACCAAGCGGATAGCTCATAAGTATCTGTTCAAATTCCCCTTGTTTTACTTTGAATCTTCCCCTTGTTTTTCTTTAATCCAGGTTGTTATTGTTGTTCTTCTGCAGGCTACTGTAGCCTGTGTCCTTGGCTGTTGTTTCTCATTCCTCTGGGGGCCTCTTGCAGGTGGCATCCTTGGCCCTTTTTCATGTGGGCTGTGGAACTTCAGCTCAAAATTAGTAGTTAGCACAACTTGGATTGCTCACATATCCAGTTAATACAGAATGTTTCCCTACACAAACAAAGGGAAAAAAGCAGCAAATCGGGTATCAGGAAGATGGGGCCAATTTTTTTGGCTAGTGTCCAGTGATAGGACAAGGGGCAATGGACACAAACTGGAACACAGGAAGTTCCACTTCACCACGAGGAGAAACTTGTTTGCTACAAGGGTGCTGGAGCACTGGAACAGGCTATCCAGAGAGCTTGTGCAGTCTACTTTTCTGGAGACTTTCCAAACCCACCTGACCATGTTCCTGTGTGACCTGCCCTAGGTGATCCTGCTTTGGATGGGCACTTAAATGTGATGATCTTCAGAGTTCCCTTCAACCCTCTACCATTCTGTGATTCTATGAAAAGGATTAAAATAAATCATTATTATTTTTTAAGGTAATAACTGTTTACTTATTTTTTTTCTCCCCTCCTAGAACTCTCTCAATCTGACTTAATAACGAATTTTGTGCTACTCTTATTTACAACTTAATTTAACATCTGGTGAAAACATTTAATCCTTTCATATTGGGTCTTTTTCTGCATATAAGATGATTCCTGGATGACTTTTCCTTCCCAACTTAACTCCTGAGTTAATTTTCTTCTTTTGTCTGTGTGTGTTTTTTATTATTGTGAAACTCATACTTCTTCCAGTCAGGGCTGAAGTCCTCTTGAATCAGGCATTCTGCCAACACAAGAAAAGCAGAGAGACTTATGTGAAAGGGGTCATCACCTCACTGCAGTGGAGAAAATAATGGCAAAGTCCTTAGCATAATTTCAGATAACTTTTGTTGCTGAACTTTTCGTTATGTTACTTTTCTCTACGTCTTTAGCCATGATCTTGAAAACTGTTCCATGTCTCTCTACTGCTAGATAAAAATGGCTGGTAGCCCACATATTACTCGTTTCTTAGGGTCTAGAAAGGTACATTTGGAGCATTGAGATGGTTCTGTGTCTTCATCAATGTGAAGCACTGTCCTTGGCTCAGCAATTATGGATGAGTTCTTGATTATGGATGAGTTCTTGATTACGGATGAGTTCTTGAATCCCCTGCACACTTAAATCTTAATAAATTAAGGATTGACTCAATACTAGAGTAATTTTTCTCCTTCTGAAAGGTAAGTCCGGCACTTTAAAACATGGAGAAAGTGATTCTGTGATCTTTGCTTAGAAGAACTGCCATGGATCTTCTTGAGGGGATCTGTGCCATAGATGAATTTACTCAGGAATATGTGTAGATCAATTTGAAGACAGATATTAGTGATAATTTATCACAGGGCTGGTACTTAAGAAAGTATCCTTGTAACTGTATGTAAAGACAGAAATGCACTTGAAAAACTACTACTAAGCCACTTTTGCCTTGAAAAGGGCTGTAAGCATTTTGATTTAATGCAAAATAGTTTTCTTTATTTCTGTTCTTGCATAAATCCCCTTCTCAGGCATGCATAAGGCAAAGAGTAAGACAGTGGAAGAAGGGTTAGCTCTGTGGTAGTCCCAACCCAGCAAATACACCAGACCCCTAGGTTGCACTGTGGTGGGGGTCAATAACTTCTCCCTGGTATCAGGTGACAGAATGAGAGGAAATGGCCTGAAGTTGTACCAGGGGAGGTTTAGGTTGGATATTTAGGAAAGATTTGCTTCAAGTGTGGTTAGCCTTTGCAACAGACTGCCCAAGGACATGGTGGAGTCACCATTCCTGGAGATATTAAAAAACATGTGGGCATGGCACTTTAGGACATGGTTTATTTGCCATGGTAGTGTTAGGTTGAAAACTGGACTCTCTTATCTTGAACGTCTTTTCCAACCAAAACAATTCTGTGATTCTGGTTACTCTGTGGAGAATTCTTAGCAAGATTTCCATCTGAAATGGTTGTTGCTAAAATTATGCACTTTCAGTTCTGAGTGATAGAAAATTAAATACATGAACTGTCAACACTTTGAATTTAAACCCACTGATCAAAATCCATATATGAGCTATCCTCTCAATTCAGTGTAAGTGGACTTATTGCCAAGAGAGAGAAAGAGATGAGATGAGAATGTGAGTGGGGCAAAAAAAAAAACAAAAACAATCCAAACCCAAACAAAAACCTGCAAAGAATTCAGATTCCCTCTGGGATTTTGTAATAATACAAGCTTCTGGAGTCTATTAGAGAAATATATCTGTGATGCCAGATATAACTGACACATAAACGCAGCATTCTAAAATTCAGTCTTCAGCAGGAAAACAAAGAAACAAACCAACAAGCTGAGTAGTTCAATAAAAGATATTTAATAACAAGACAGGTTAGCTTTGTATTGGTTCCCATCCACTCCTGACCAGTTGGTGGCTTCCTGTTTCCGTTGCTGAACGTTTCTGTCCCAGTAAGATAATGGATACCCACGGATGTTACATTGATTTACTGACAGGTTACTGGAGGAGAACAGGAAACTTAGTTGGCCACTGTTGCTCTGCCATAATAAGCATTACTGCCAGGTAATTAACCTTGCTGTTTGTTTAGCACCCTCAGAAAGCTTCATTACCAATGCAGTCAATTATCTTCTGGTAATGGCTGCTACAGTAGGTAGAATTGCTTAATTAAAATTATTTAAACCACAGAGACAGAGTGATTGGCTAGTGGATATTGGTGTGGAATGGAATAATGCCTCTCAGCTCTACGCCTTGTATAAGTCTTCTATTTCACATTTCAGAATGCTAAATTCTGCATCTTTGTCCACACAAAAACCTCTTCCAACCCAAACCATTCTATGCTTATTGCTGGTAAGAGATACAACTTGCAGCTGTGCATGTGCTAGGTGTTGCTGAAGAGAATCTCTTGATGGTCTGCCTGAGGAAAGAGACCTGATTTCTGCCCCGTGTTTGTAACAATTTGCATTTCCAGCTTCTTTACAGATCATCAAAGAAGTGGAGGGAGGTAAAAAAGGTTTTAACGGTGGGCACTGGAGCACAGTTATCTTTGAAGTTAAAGGCTGGTCGATATGGAGGCACAGATTTGGGTGCCTCTGTAGTAGGGCTTGAAGATAAGGTTTGTTTTCTGTACAATAATATCTTCAGAGCTTTATTCCCACTTCCAAGAGCACTTGAAAGCCCTATGGGTCCATTAGTACCAACCCAAATTGATTAGTTAGTCTTAGAGCTAGTTCTGCACTCTCAGACAAGTGAGCCCTGACTGATGTGTGTTTTGCCAATAAAAACCACAGTGGGATGGAATTGTATTGCTAAAGTTGTTCTTTTACCAATCAGTCTTTTTTCACTCATAGCTGATTTTCCTGCCTGGCTGCAAATTTGCAGCCTTGTTGGTCCACTAAAGCCCCATGGTAAGAACTCTTTGCTGTACACACAACATAATGTTGTTTTTGTAACTATCCTTGTAGTAGCAGCCTTAGTCTAGGCATGGTACATAACTTGCTCAGTACCTTGTATTCCTTTTCAGGGCTATATTTTTTAAAGGTACATAAATGTCAAATATGTAGTACAGGTAAGGGGAAAAAAATCCACTAGAGTAAATGATGTAGATGAGAATATCTATTGCAATATGGTAACTGAGCTACAAATCCAGCCTGGAAAAATCTGATTTTGGACAGGCATGTGTGCCCCACATTACCACAGAAAACCCAACTGTTGCATCTGTCTCATGAAAAAAAGGCCGAGAGATCTGTGACTCTTAGTCTGGAAAAGAGATGAAATCTTATTGTTGTTTATAAATATCTGAAGAGCAGGTGCCAAGAAGGTAGGGCTACTCTCTTTTCAGTGGTGAGCTGTGGTAAAACAAGGGGCAATGGACATAAACTAGGACCCAGGAACTTTCAATTCAATTACACAGAAGTGTCAATGACACAGAAGTGCTTCACAAACAAAGCACTCTTTTGATGAGTATATCATAAAGTACCTCTGGAGTACCTCTCCTATGAAGACCAGCTGAAATAATTTGGGTTCTTTAGTCTGGAGAAGAGAAGCCTTCAGTGAGACCTTATAGCTGCATTTCAATATCTGAAGGGGGCCTACAGGAAGGCTGGGAAGGGTCTGTTTAGAAGGGCTTGTAGTGATAGGACAAGGGGCGATGGTTTGAAACTGAAGCAGGGTATATTTAGGTTGGACATTAGGAGACAGTTCTTTATACTGAGAGTGGTAAAATATTGAAAGAGGTTGCCCAGCAATGTCGAAACCCTGTTCCTGGAGATGTTCAAGATGATATTTGCTGTGGCCCCGGGCATCCTGACCTAGTTGGAGATGTCCCTGATCAGTGCAGAAGGGTTACACAAGATGACTTAGGGATCTTGGGGTGCTGATTGACACCCGCCTAAACATGAGCCAGCAGTGTGCCCAGGTGGCAAAGAAGGCCAATGGCATCCTGGCCTGCATCAGCAATAGTGTGACCAGCAGGAGCAGGGAGGTCATTCTCCCCGTGTACTCTGTACTGCTTAGGCCACACCTTGAGTCCTGTGTCCAGTTCTGGGCCCCTCAATTTAAGAAGGACATTGAGGTGCTTGAGCGTGTCCAGAGAAGGGTAACGAGGCTGGTCATTGGCTACTGGAATGGGCTGCCCAGGGAGGTGGTGGAGTCACTGTCCCTGGAGGTGTTTAAGGCGCGTTTGGACGTGGCACTTGGTACCATGGTCTAGTCTTGAGGTCTGTGGTGATGGGTTGGACTTGATGATCTTTGAGGTCTCTTCCAACCCTGGTGATACTGTGATACTGTGACTTGAGGATGTCTTCTAACCCAACACAACCTGTGAATCTGTGACATGGTGCTAAACACTGGGCTTGGTAGAGTTAGATAACAGCTGGACTTGATCTTACAGGTCTTTTCCAACCAAAATAATTCTATGATTGTTTCTAAATATATCCCTAACAACTATAGCCTTTTCATCCCCTGCAAACCATAGAAAGCAGGAGATTATAGCAGAAATCACATTTGCTCTGTAAATAATCTGTGCTATTAAAATAATTGTGATCTTTTCTGCTTATTCTGTCTCAAAAGAATAATTGCAGGCACAGTACCAAACAGTACTGAAACCTGTTACCTCCTCCTTGTTCTTTCAAAATAAAAACCCAAACCAAAATGCAGGAGTAAGCAAAGTGCTGCTTAAGTGACATTAGTTCTTCACTAAGCATGCTGTTGACCTATGGACCTTGCTGCCTTACGGTATTATTGAGGCAAACAATTTAACCAGATTCCAGCAAAGTCTAGCTGTTTATATAAATAATGAGAAGAATCCAGGGCTATAATAGCTGCTATAAAACAGAATGAATTTAGGAACTCAGTATTAAAGGCAGAAGCAAGATTACTAGCTCAATTTTACCTGAAGTTTTGCCATGTTTGGTGTTTAAACAAAGTCTCTGGTCTAAAACAACTTGTTTTGTGAGATGTTCAACATTCTCCTTAAAAATGTGTAAGATATAGGTTGCTGGTTCACTCAAGAAGTCTGAAGAAGTGAAAACTGGAATTCAGATGAGCAAAATGCTTGCTTTCTACTAAAAAAAAAAATATTAAAAAATAAAGAGATATCTTGTACTCAAGGAAGCACTTTGCTTTGTGGAGCTGACCTGTAAGGTTTGAATAAGGTTTCTCAAGGTTTTCTCATGAGAATAGTTAGACTTTGGAATAATGTCCTAAGACAAGGGACATTGGGCAGATTGAAGGCTCAGCTTGACAGGGTTCTGGGGACCATCTGATTTAAACTACCATCTGATTTAAACTACACTATCACCCAGAAAGGTTGGACCAAATAATCCTTGGGGTCCCTTCCAACCCAGCATTCTGTAATTCTGTGGAAATTGTGATTGCACAAAGAGAAGTGCAACTCTCTGGGTAATGAGGGAAAGAAAATACTCATATTGACAGCTGATTCCCTTTCTATACCAACCTTGAGTTCTGGGAGTTGTACATGGACACAGGAAGATGATCTCTTGATCTTCAAAAGTCTCTTCCAAATCCTACCATTCTATGATTCTAAGGAAGATAGTAGAGTCTTTTTCTGATCAGATGGTGGAAGCAGACACAAGTACAGGTGAAGGCAGTACATTGATATATTTTTCTTCTGAGAGTACATGGCACTTGAAAATCAGACCAGAGGGAGAAACCATGGGAATCTCTCTTCCTCAGCTCACCAAGTTCAGCACTTGGTAAACTTCCAGTCCTGAGACGGGTGGCAGGAAAATGCAGTGGCAGATTTCATATCTGCTTGCCACCTTACCTTGAATGTAGCTCTAAAGAGTTAGGACAGCAGCTTCTGAGGCTCTCAAATATAGGAAATACTCTCTGTGCAGCAGATCTGAAATTACATGAGTTCTAAAATCTTAGTGACACCTTAGTTGATAGGTTAGTTCTGCCCTTCCTCACGTTTCCACAAGAAATCTCTTCTCTATTGCTCTGCAGAAAGCCATGAACAATATAGCCTTTTGTCTCACCTCCTCTGAACTGCTTTGCTGTGCTAAATTACATTTTATAGACATTCAGTCTATTTCAAGAATTTTCATCTACACAACATGATGTTGACAATTTTGGGTCTTTTTGGTGTGGGAGAGAGAGACACAAAAGCAAGCAAAGTATTCCAGTTGCTGGATTTTTTTCCTAATTGCTTCTCATATCAAATCACTTTCCTGGATGCCATCTAATATCCTACATCCTTCTTTATTTCAGATTAGTGTCAATAATTCTCTGTCCACTGCAGATCTTCATACATGGGCAGCAAGAAAATGCTGCTATGATTAAATTAGGAGATGCATAAGTGAGAAGAAGCATTCAATAAGCAAAGTTAAAATTTCCTCCCTCTCTCCCCTTTCTTAATTTAAAACTTCCTCAGTTGTCTGTAGTCCTCTTAAGTACTTGAGGGTGGGTCAAAGATGATGGAGGAGCTGGAACAGGTGAGCTTTGCTGCAGATTGCTGTTTAGTGTTAGTTGGGAGACAACTGGGAATGATTTCCATTACTGAAAAGATGAGTAGTGCTACAAGGCTCAATCCAAAAATGGCCAAAAGAAAAACAACCCAAAACCACAAAACCAATCAAAACCAAAAAACCTCCCACCAACAGCAGAAAAGGAGAACAGTCTAAAAGGACAGTTTCATTGTAAGGATATTTCTGTTCTTTCCTTCAAAGACCAGAAAGGACAAAGTGTCATAATCTTGCTTGTAACACACTGCCCTTTTATTTTTTATTTCTTTTTTTAATTTTTTTTTTTTTTTTAACATTATAAAAACATTTTTGGTTTGGAAAAAAATACTGTGTACAGAATTCAGAATCCCTAATCATTAGATAAAAACTAAAGGAGAAAACAGATTAAGAAGTGAAATAAGGTGGAAGGAGATTCATTTGGGGAATTAATTTACAATGCCAAAAATATAATTACCAACTGATTAACACATTTTTTTTCCTCCCTCTTACGGGCATTTATATTTAATTTATAAATTTCAATGCTCATTATACCTTGATTACACTCTCTTTTGGAAGGAAATAAGATTTGAAGTGGTTTCTATTTTTTCCCTGGTTTATTGTTTCCATACAGTACTTGAATCTGTTTGTACTTTCTCTCACTTGAGGTTCTATTTTGAGGTTGACTGTATTTGGGGGGAACAAACATGTTTAAGGGCACTTGGTTGCAAATCAATCACTGAAGAGCTAATTTTAAGTGGTACTGGCGTCTGCTCTAGGCTGCAAAGTGTCCTTGTGGTACTACCAATGCTCTGTGAAGATCAAGGAAGGAGCAAGTACAAAGGTCATCCATAAAATGCTTTGAAGTTGTAGGCAGGTTTCTAGAAAAGACAGGTAATTTTCCTGCTCTACAGAAATACTGCTCTGTCCTAGGTCAATTTCATTTCTTATATCTACCAACACTTCTGCAAGCCCATCATTGTTATTTCCATGAAGCAACTGAAGAAGATGTGAGGACTGTTAGGTGAGAAAATCTAGTTTATTCGATGCATTATTTTGAGCAAGCTGCCTATGATTTAATGTCTATTCCAATCAAAGTAAGATGATCAGAAGGCTGGAGCACCTCCTCTGTGGGGACAGGCTGACACAGCTGGGGCAGTTCAACCTGCAGAAGAGAAGACTCCAGGAAGATTTTATAGCTGCCTTACAGTACCTGAAGGGGGTCTATGAGAAACCTGGGAAGGCTTGTAGTGCTAGAACAACAGGGAATGGATTGAAGGGGGAAGGGAAAAGATTTAGACTGGATATTAGGGAGAAGTTCTCTGCAGTGAGCATGGTGAGAGACTGGAACAGGTTGTTCAGGGACGTCATGGATTCCCCCTTCCTGGAAGTGTTCAAGGCCAGGTTAGATGAGATTTTGAGCTAACTGGTCTAGTGGAAGGTGTCTTTGCCCATGGTGGGGGGTGGCTTGCTCAGGTCTGTGGTTGAACTCAGTGATCTTGGGGCTCCTTTCCAACCAAAACAATTCTTTGATTCCATGGTTTAGAGATGTTGGATTTTTCTGAAATCAGTAAACCTTCCCTAGAAGGACTTTCTGTGTTAAATTTTTGTGACAATAATTACAAGCTACCCTGTTTCATATTACTCTTGTTGTCATTAATTTTTTTTCAGCGGTATTCTTAGCCTGGGGGAAATTGGATAACACTCTATCACAGAAGCAGAGAGTGATAAAATCCTTTTGGCTGGAAGAGAGGAAGTCAAGATCATCAAGTCCAGCTGTTAACCCCACAGTGCCAGGTCATGACTAAACCTTCTCCCTAAGCACCACTGTATTAGGACAGATTAATGTGAAACGTCTTAGGTTAATTGGGAAATGGTCTGATTTTGGCTCAGGGATATTTTCAAATACATAGACAGAAGATAAGAAATTGCAGGAGGAAATCTTGAAGGCTGATTAGGAAAGCATTCAAGACTGGTTGGGAAACAACAGCTGGAACTTTAGTAACAAGTTCCGCAGATGCCTGTGATCACCCCAAACCTAGTGGATGCATGCACAGGAAAAAAAGTGTTGTTGGTGGTGTGAGGTTCTTCTTTCACTGCTTCCACACTAGTCAGGCTCTAGATTTGCCTCCTGAAGGGACATTTATATGTTCAGTGTTTTTAATCTTGGAATTCAGAACTTTTCCCACTGTGTGCAAAGCATCAGCCTGTAGTTTAGCATTGAGCTTTCTTGCTGTTCCTGCCTTTGCTTAGGCGCCAGAGAACAAAACCTATTTACGTGGGCAATGTCTGCTCTTGGTTCTGCCTTCTCATCCTCTTCAAGCAGCCCTGTCCTGTGGTGATGATTCCTGTAGCTAGGCAAGGAATGAAGGAAAGAAAAGGTACAGACACTACTGACTGGAGAAACAGTTGAGGATGTGTAAGCAGTAATGAAATATCACAGGCAATGGATTTTTTTTTTTTTTTAGCAACAACAAGTGGTAACCCTGAGCAAACCCACCTGGAACCAGAGGTGTTGCTAGGCTTATGAGTAAGAAAGGAAAGGAAGTTGGTGGTTATTATCTCTCAGGTATTTGTTCAATTTACATGTAGAGAGCTGTCCATGCAGTTGGGTAGTGTGCTGTTGCTTTTAGAGGACAGAATCACCTCCTAAAACCTGTGGTGTCAGGTGTTAACAGAGAAGTAGAGCCAGAAAGCTCCCAAGGATGGACTGATTCTCTAGGGCGCTATGGAAAAGGGGCAAAAGGTCATTTACTTTCTCATTCTGTTTTCCAAACAGAAGGTATAAATGCCGTGGAATGTCATGCGATAGGTCACATTACCCCTGTTCTATGAAAGATGTGCTTCAAATAAAACATCTTCTCAGTGAATAAACACAATAAATCTCTAAGGATGATCTAAGAGAAAATAAGGGCATTGTATGTGTGTGTATAAAATGTCTAGAATCACAGAATCACTTCATTTGGAAAAAAAAACCCTTAAGATCATCGAGTTCAACCATTAACTACCAACTCTGATGCTAAACCATGTCCCTCAGCACCACACTCTCTTTTAAACACCTCCAGGGATAGAGAGTCAATCATGTCCCTGAGGAGACTATTGCAGTGTTTAATGACTCTTCCAGTGAAGAAGTTTATTCTAATATCCAATCTGATGCAAGTCTCCTCTGATGTAAATCTCTTCTGATAATGTAAATCTCCTCTGATGCAACTTGAGGACATTTCCTCTTGCTCTATCACTTGTTACTAGGGAGAAGAGACTGACCCTGACCGCTCTACAATTCAGGGAGTTGCAGAGCATGAGAAGATCTTCCTTCAGCTTCCTCTTCCCTGAAATGAAAAAAAAAAAAAAAAAGAAAATGAAAAAAAAAGAAGTGTGCATGTTGAAACTATTTGTTTCCCTAGTTTCAGGTGATAACAAGAGGAAATAGGCTGAAATTGTGCCAGAGGAGGGTCAGGTTGGGTGTTAGGAAATAATTAGTTCCTGAAAGACTGGTTGAACATTGGAATAAGTTTCCTAGGGAGTTGGTGTGATGGTTTGGGAGTTCCCAGCTCCTCCTCCCCTCCCCCTTTGTAAAATGACCCAAACTAGAACTCAGCCAGCTGGAAGTTAAGGACTGAAGCTCTGTTTACAGCTCAGCACAATGTACAAGCAGAGATAGACACTATAGACAGGAATAGTTACAGAAATAGACAAGTTAAAGGGAATACAGAAA
>VWZE01009106.1:506159-529311 GCA_013396675.1 Eubucco bourcierii | reverse complement strand
AGCCTATAGTGTAATTTTCTCTATTAAAATATTCCAATTAACCTCAAACCAGCACAGTCACCATCCCTGGAGGTGTTCAAAAACATGTGGATCTGGCACTCTGGGACGTGGTTTAATGGCCATGGTGGTGATAGGTCAATGGTTGGACCTGGATATCTTGGAAGTCTCTTCTGATCAAAACAATTCTATAAATTTTGCAATATGCATGCGATGATAAAATAGAGAGTAAAAACTGTATTTAATGATACATCTGTTTCATAGTAAAATTTGCATTTTGAGAAAGATTTTAAAATAACATCCCACTCTTTTTTCTTCAGAAATCAGGCATATCATGACATGGACAAACAGAGCTCTCCTGCTGAGATTTGCTAAGCTCACTTAGTGTTGTCTCTTCCCTCATGATTTTGAGCTTTCCTGTGATTCAGAACTAAACTAGGCTGAAAAAATACCTGATACCTGCCTAGCATATCATGTGATGGCAGTAGGTGCAGCCGGGCGTGAGAGAGTACTAGGTCAAAAAAGGCAGTAACTTGGTTTTTTTCTGTGGTAAAACTAATGTCATCTTGACATCCTGCAAATCCAGGTGCTACCCACAAGGAAATTATTTAGATAAGCTCAGAGAAAAGCTAGATGTTGAACTGTGAGATTTCTTAAGCTGAACTGTGAGAGGTCCTACAGCCAAAAATCTGTTTTATACTATAAATGAGAGTTAGGTCTGTTCAACCTGGAGAAGAGAAGGCTCCAGGGATAACTTGTAGTGGCCTTCCAGGACCTGAAAAGGCTTATGGGAAAGATGGGAAGAGATTTTTGACAAGGGCTTGTAGTGATAGGATGAGGGGCAATGGATTGAAGTGGGAAGAGGGGAGATTTAGACTAGACAGGAAAAAAAATTCTTTACAGTGATGATGGTAAAACATTGGAACAGATTACTCAGTGAGGTTGTGGATGTGACCCTGCAGTGGTAGTGGGAGGTGTCCCTGCTTATGGCAGGGGGTTGGAACTAGATGATCCTTGAGGTCCCTTCCAACCTTACCATTCTATGATTCTATGGTCATTCCCTAGAGGTGTTCAAGGCCAGGTTGAATGAGGCCTTGAGCAATCTGGTCTAGTGGGAGGTGTCTCTGCTCATGGCAGAGGGTGTGGAACTAGGTGATCTTTAAGGTGCCTTCCAAGATGGTCATTTCCAACCCAAAGTATCTTATGAATTCCCCCCCCCCCAACCCCCAAAATTTAAGGCAGACTCATTGTCAACTATTCCATCTTCCTTTAAACTTTTACTCACACTTGAGTAATTTCTTGGTCATGATAATCTCTAAGCTTGAAATCCTTTAGGTGTTTGACACTTTACACTTCACATCTGTGTAATTCATTCATTAAGAGATAATAAATAACAGAAGTCATCTTGCTTATCTGTTCCTACCAGCGTTCAGGTAACCTAACTGCCTTTAATTTACTGGTTTTGAATGCCACATATACGGGTACTGAGTTTAGGACAAGTAATTCGAGGTTCTCTTAGCACTGTTTTGATCAGGCATTGGAATAGGTTGCCCAGGAAGGCGGTGGAGTCACTGTGCCCAGAGGCTTTCATGAAATGTGTGGACATGACACTTTGGCAAATGGTTTAATGGCCATGGTGGTGGTAGGCTGACAGTGGGACTTGATGATCTTGGAGATCTTTTCCAAGCAAATCTATTCTATGATTGTAATTTTAAGAGTATGGTCACATTCTGTAGGGTATGCTGTGTTTATTACAGTTGACATTTGTCAGTTGACATACAGTTCTGGAGCCCTCAGCACAGGAAGGACATGGAAGTGTTGGAGCAGGTCCAGAAGAGGGTCACAAAGATGATCAGAGGGCTGCAGCAGCTCTGCTATGAGGACAGGCTGAGAGAGTTGGGGCTCTTCAGCCTGGAGAAGAGAAGGCTTCGAGGGGACCTGATAGTAGCCTTCCAGTATCTGAAGGGGACCTACAGGAAGGCTGGGGAAGGATTATTTACAAGGTCCTGCAATGACAGGACAAGGGTCAATGGGTTTAAACTAGCAGAGGGAAGATTTAGACTGGATGTTAGGAGAAAGTTCTTTGCAGTGAGGGAGGTGAGGCACTGGCACAGGTTGCCCAGGGAGGTTGTGGCTGCTCCCTCCCTGGAGGTGTTCAAGGCCAGATTGGACGAGGCCTTGAGTAACTTGTACTAGTGGGAGGTGTCCCTGCCTATGTCAGGGAGTTGGAACTAGATGATCCTTGAGGTCCCTTCCAACCTTACCATTCTATGATTCTATGACATTTTAGGGGATTATTTGTATGCCCTTTATCATTTTTGTATGTGAGATCTGGACAGCCTAAGGAAGTTGTTTGTATATGGAAAGTTGCAATTGTTCTCCGTTTTCTTCAGTAAATATATGCCTACTTAAATATTTTCTGAACTCAGTGCAGTTAGATGAACACTAATTTTACTCATTCTTTGTTAGTAGTTCATAAAATAATGTAAAATCTTCCTAAGTATTTAACTGAAACAGAAGTGTTATCAACTGGAAGCTGCCATATTATTTATTGGCTGTTTTTCCTTGGAAGAACAAATTTCATGTTGGACATTAGGAAAATTTCCTTCACATAAAAGGTTATTAAGCATTGGAATAGGCTTGTGGTGGACTCACCATCTCTGGAGATAGTCAAAAGACAGGTGAATATGGTGCAGAGGGACACGGTTTAGCAGTAGTGGTGGGATTGTGAGCTCTAGGACTTGATGACCTCAAAGGTCTCTTCCTACCTCAGTGGTTCTGATTCTATGATTTTTCTGTAAATCACAATTCCTGAGGGGAAACATGTTGGTTGGTAGCAGACCTTGTATTTTTTGAGGATACTCACTTTTATTTAAAACAAAATTTCATTGGAGAGAAATGTTTGTTGATTCTATATTTTCATTTAAAAACTCAATTAAGGCCATATTTTAAAAAAAAATAATCTAAAGCCATTGTGTGATGATGTTAGAATTATAGACTCACAGAAAATTGGGGGTTGGAAAGGACCCCTATATATCATCCATTCCAATCTCCCTGTAGGATCACCTAGGGCAGGCCACACAAGAATATATCCACACGGGTCTTAAAAGTCTTGAGAGAAGGAGATGCTATAACTTCTCTGGACAGCCTGTTCCAGTGCTCTGGCACCCTCACAGCAAAGAAGTTTCTCCTTATGTTTAGGAGGATCTTCCTGTGTTGCAGTTTGTGTCTGTTACCCATTGTCATAGGATACCAATGAGAAGAGACTGGACCCTTCTCCTTAATACCTACCCTTCAGAGATTTGCAAACATTAAATAGGGCTGTGTGAAGTAAACCTCATCAAATTATGCTGTGCTTCAAGAAAGGTCTGACTTGACCAACAGGAAAAAAAAAAAAAGAATAATCTAATGCTTCCATAAGACTTCCTTTTACCAAAACTAAAAAATAACAGCCCAACCCTTCCAAACTGCAAAGTCAACCATGTTGCAAATTGCTTGATCGATAAAACAAGCAGTTAATTTTTAATGGGATGTTAAAAGCCCTCTCAAACTTGATCCATATTTCCATAAAACTGTTGGAGGCAAATTTAAAGCGGAACAATTATTTATTGAGGAATTTCCATTACAGCTGTGGAGCTGTGAGTGGGAAATGAACCTGCAGCACAGAGCCAGGTCCATTCACTCGAGCCTGCAGCATCATTTCTGATTGATGAAGTAAATCTATGAAGCAGTTGTGATTTTCAGCGATTTGTCTTTAGTGCTGTTTCCAACTGCAGGAGTGTCTGAGGTCAGACAGTACAAGGTACTCTGCAGGTGCAACCTGTAAGGGTGCCTGAAGAGAATGATCCAGTCAAAATAGGCCACTAGCTGTTGAGATGTTCATTATTAATGATAAATAAAGTCATGTCAATTACACACAAGTGCTCCACAAGCACTCTTTTGCTGAGTGTCATAGATAGAAATGGGTCTTGAAAGACAAAAGAGCAACAAGCTTTGAAATGGTTTCTGGGAATAGATTCCATGCTCTGAGCCTAGCAGTAAGGAAAACACTGAAAACAACCCTGCAGAAAAGGACTTCATCAAAAGAATCATGGCCTTAGGTCAAGAGAGATGATTCTACCACTCTACACCTCACCTGGAGCACTGTATCCAGTGCTGGAGCCTCAACACAAGAAGGACATGTACCTGCTGAAGTGGATCCAGAGGAGGGGCACCTCTCCTGTGAAGACTAGATGAAATAATTGGAGTTTTCTAGTCTGGAGAAGAGAAACCTCCAGGGAGACCTTATAGCTACATTTTAGTGTCTGAAAGGGACCTACAGGAAGGCTGGGGAGGGACTGTTTAGAATGGTTTGTAGCGATAGGATGAGGGACAATGGTTAGAAACTGGAGCAGGGGAGATTTAGGCTGGAGAGTAGGAGAAAATTCTTTATGACAAAAATGGTAAAATACTGGAGCAAACTGCCCAGGGATGCGGTGGAAGCCCTGTCCCTGGAGGCATGCTGAGGGCCTGGGGAAGAGAAGGGTCTGGGGAGAGCTTATAGCACCATTTCAATATCTGAAGGGCACCTACAAGAAAGATGGGGAGGGACTGCTGAGAATGGTATGTGATGATGAGGGATGGTGGTTTTGAGCAAGAGCAGGGCAGACTTATTTTGGGTATTAGGAGGACATTCTTTACAATGAGAGTGGTGAAATACTGGAACAGGTTGCCCAAAAATGGAGGCCCCAGCCCTAGAGGCATTCAAGGTCAAACTTGATGTGACCCTGTGCAGCCTGGTCTAGTTGAAGATGTCCCTGTGCAATGCTGAGGGGTTGGACAAGATGACCTTTGAAGGTCACTTCCAACCTGATTCATTCTGTGATTCTGTGGTTTACTGAAAACGTAAACAGGAAATGCTCAAAGTAGTCTTTGAAAACCAACATTTGTTTGTTTGTTTGTTTGTTTTGTGGTAATTGAAACAATATTTAATTTGGTATCAGTCCTGATTAAGAACTATTTTATTTTTCTTTTTACACCAAGATATTCAAAGTGAACTGAGAGTGAAAGGCAATTTAGCACTGTTTCTCTTTTGGGAATTATCCAGGCGCCAGGCTCCTTTGCCACAGTGCAAAGCAGGTTTCAACATGACTCTTCTTCATTCCAATGAAATAAATACAAATGCATTGTGGTAAGAGAAGTCTGATTGAGGAGTCTGGGTTAGATGTTGTGTTGTGGCCTTACAACACTTAGGGATTACTACTCTTAGGAAGAATTGTGCCTCTGTGGAACAGCAGAGCTTAATAGTGAACATTAGACAAAGGATTTTCATATGAGGACTGTTGAAACGTTTGGTTCTTTTAATCAGAAGTGTTAAAGAAAAACATTATTTAGCTTAATGTCTAGGTTGTGAAAATATTAGGAAATAAGTAGATGAAGTCTAAGTGAAATTTATGGAAATCAGCCTAGGGAAGACAGGGTTCCAGGGAGACCTTCAATCAGTTCGCAATCCACCTCACTACCTCATCATCCTGACCACACTGCCTCAGGTTAGCCGGAATGATGCTGTGGGAGACAGTGTCAGATGCTTTACTGAAATCAGGATAAACCACATCCACTGCTCTACCATCATCTATTCAAGCACAATAAACTTCTCTGCTCAGCCCCAGCTATTAATGATACTTTAGTAACATCACAGAATGTTAGAGATTGGAAGTGACCTCCAAAGATCATCAAGTCCAGCCCCGCTGCCAAAAGGAGGATCACTCAGGGTAGTTCACACAGATGGGTTTTGTAAGTCTCCAGAGAAGGAGACTCCACAAGCTCTCTGGGTAGCCTGTTCCAGTGCTCCGTCATCCTTATTGTAAAGAAGTTTCTCCTCATGTTGAGGTGAAATCTTCTACATTCAAGTTTGTATCTATTGTTTGTATCTATTGTTCCTTGTCACTGTGCACCACCATAAAGAGATTGGCCACATCCATTTGACACCCATCCTTCAGATATTTATAAGCATTGATCAGATCCCCTCTCAGTCTTCTCTCCAGACTAAATAGTTCCAGGTCTCTCAGTCTCTCTTCATAGGGAAGATACTAAAGACCCCTAATCATCCTTGCAGCTCTCCAGCAGAGAAAGAGTCTTTCCAGCAGATGCCTGGCTCTCTTGAATTTGTGATCCCAAAACTGGAGATAATATTGCAGGTGTGGTTTCAGCAAGGCAGAGCTGAGGCGGAGAAGAACCTCTCTAAACCTACTGGACGTACTTTTCTTGATGCACCTCAGGATGGCATTGGCCCTCTTAGCCACAAGGGCACATTGCCATCCCATGGAGAATTTGCTGAAAGACCTCATGCTTTGCATATATATATAATTTGTATTTGGTTTTCTTCTTTATTTCTTAGTTTTTCTCTTTATTTCCTCCTTTCTTCCTCTTAGCCAGGTGTGACTTGCTTTTCTTCAGCCAACATAGTGAGCCAGAGATGTTGTCTGGTTACTACTCCAAGCAGAAATGACAAAGGGCTGATCATGAAAAGGCTGGTTTCAATGCAAACACTACAGTCCAGTTTTCTTCTTTTTTTGTTTTTTAAATCTCCATTCTCTCCAATCTCCCTCCTCTCCAATCTCCCTCCTTTCCTCTCTATCTCCTCTTTCCCCCGTCTTCCTCCTTTCCTCTCCATCTCCTTCCTTTTCTCCCATCTTCCTCTTTTCATCTCCATCTCCATCCTTTTCCTCTCCATCTCCATCTTTTCAGCACCACCTCCCCTTTTCCACCATATCAGCCCTTTCCTTATCCCACACCACATTTCCCCCCTTTTTTTCCCCAAACCCAGAAGACCTGGGTTCTGTTGGAGTCTCCTCCCACTTCAGGTGTGACTACTTTGCCCACCCTGTCCACTTGTGTTTTTAATCAGCCCCAGGCAAAAGCAGTGTCCAAGCTTGCCCAGATGGGCAAAAGGATCCTTCTCCTGTCATCACTTGTTGAGACCCCATGGTGCACACTGGGTGACTGAGAGGGGGACAAAGGCCAGGGGGCATGGTGGTCCCCCTGGTTAGGTAGGAATAGGCTTGATTCTCACTCAACATCACCCATGGGTGCTGGTTGGGCCTCCTTACTTAGGCTGAGCTCCTCTCTATTTAGCTGCTTCTTTTTTTGCTCATTTGTAAAGCTGACAGGAATAAATCTGTGAAATGTTTATGAGAATCCCTGAATTAGCATAGAGGAAACCTGACAATGAAGGTCCAATTTCATGAATGCAATATGAATATCTACTTCTCAAACCACCTCTTAATTTGCCAAGTGGATAGTGTATTTAGCAACTCACAGTTTGTGCCACTGAGAGTTTTAAGTGAAAAATCCCGGCTGAAATTCCCAATAAATCAATAATAAAACCTGCAGAGGTGCTGATGAAGTGTAAGCCTGTCTGAAGTCACCATTTCACAGGATCACAGAACGTTAGGAATTGGAAAGGACTTTTAGATATCACCTACTCCAACACATCTGCTAAAGCACCTAGTTACATAGCTCTAGTCACCTACAGCATGTGGCACAGGCTTGCACTCTGACAAATTTTGAATCTCCACCTTACTACAACTATCTTTCAGGCAGTTGTAGATGCTCTGGTCCCCTCAATCTTTGTAGCCCTTCTCTAGATTCTCCCTCTAGTAGTTCCTTGTCTTGAACTGGGGAGCCCAGAATTCTCACCAGTAAAGCAGAGGAGAGGATTTTTTTCATTATTCTGTTGCCAATGCTCCTTGTAATGCAACCCAAGACAGAGTTTACTTCATTTGCAATGACAGCACACTGCTACCTTCTATTTAACCTGTATTTCAGCACAATTGCAGGTCCTTTAAAGCAGGTCTGAGATTATCTTGCAATGCTGCAAAACTTGCACTTTTCTCTGCTGACCTTCATGAGGTTTCTGTCACTGTATGCCTGAAGTTTTTCAAGGTCTCATTGGACTGAAGGACTGCAGTTTGATATGTCTGCAATCACCCTCTGTTAAGTATCGCCCTCAGATTTACTGGGTGTGTTCCCTGGTATAACCTTCATGTTACTGTTGAAGCTTTTCTGGACAGGCTGGAGAGGTGGGCCCAGGCCAATCTCATGAGATTCAACAAGGCCAAGTGTAAGGTCCTGCACCTGGGTAGGCACAATCCCAAGCACAAATCCAGGCTGGGTGGTGAATGACTGAGAGCAGCACTGAGGAAAAGGACCTTGGAGTCTGCACTGATGAAAAGCTCAACGTGAGCCTGCAGTGTGCACATGCAGCCCAGACAGCCAACCGAGTCCTAGGCTGCATCAAGAGAAGCGTGGCCAGCAGGGCAAGGGAGGGGATTCTGCCCCTTTACTCTGCTCTTGTCAGACCCCACCTGGAGTACTGTGTGCAGTTCTGGAACCCTCAGCACAGGAAGGACATGGAAGTGTTGGAGTGGGTCCAGAGGAGGGCCACGAAGATGATCAGAGGGCTGGAGCAGCTCTGCTATCAGGACAGGCTGAGAGAGTTGAGGCTCTTCAGCCTGGAGAAGAGAAGGTTTCGAGGGGACCTGATAGTAACCTTCCAGTATCTGAAGGGGGCCTACAGGAAGGCTGGGGAGGGATTATTTACAAGGTCCTGCAACAACAGGACAAAGGGCAATGGGTTTAAACTGGCAGAGGGGAGATTTAGACTATATGCTAAGAGGAAGTTCTTTCCAGTGAGGGTGGTGAGGCACTGGAACAGGTTGCCCAGGGAGGTTGTGGCTGCTTCCTCCCTGGAGGTGTTCAAGGTCAGATTGGATGAGGTCTTGAGTGAGCTGTACTAGTGGGAGGTGTCCCTGCCTATGGCAGGGTTTTGGAACTAGATAATCCTTGAGGTCCCTTCCAACCTTACCATTCTATGATTCTATGATTCTTTTGAATGATATTTGCCTCAGCAGCAGTCCCTGAGGTAACCTGCTACACACTAGAAATCAAGATATTCCCAGAACCACAGAATTAACTAGGTTGGGAAAGACCTTTGAGATTATCAAGTCCAACCTGTCACCTAACACCTTCCAATTAACTAAACCACAGGACTAAGTGCCTCATACAGGCTCCTTTTAAACACCTCCAGCAACAGCAATTCCACCACCTCTGCGAGCAGCCCATTCCAATGGCCAATCACTCTTTCTGTGAAGAACCTCTTCCTAACATTCAGCCTAAACCTTACAGCAGTCTTTCAGTACCTGAAGGGGGCTTTTTTACAAGGAGGATTTTTTTTTTTTTTTAATGAGGGCTTTTAGGAACAGTTTGAAACTAGAGCAGAGTGGATTTAGGTTGCCAATTCTTCACAGCGAGGGTGGTGAGACACTAGAACTGTGTCTAGTGAGACACTAGGCTGTGGATACCTCCTCACTGAAGCTGTTCAAGGCCAGGCTGGATGAGGCCTTGAGCAACCTGCTCTTGTCGAAGGTGTCCTGGCCACGGCAGGAAGGTTGCAGCTAGATGACTCTTAAGGTCCCTTCCAATGCAAACCATTCCTATGATTCTGTGATGCAGAATAAAAATAGGTACAGGAGCCTCCCACAGAACAACTATGCCGGATTTCTTTCGGAGTGTTAATTCTTTGCCATCTAGATGAGATTTAATGTAAGCCATGTTCAAGGTATTACTCTGAAATTTCAAGACCCTGTGTCACTGAGAATGTTTTCCTACAGACATGTCTATCTCACTGACTGCCTCCCCTGAGAGAATNAAAAAAAAAGAAAAAGGAGGGGTTGCAAACATAATTCCTGTGAGAAGTCAGAAGTATCTGCTCTTGATGTGATGCACATAAGATGCTGCTGTGTATGTCTGTTGCTAACTTTCCAAAAGTGTGTAGGTGACAGGAAACAATTGTTCTAGATGGTGGAAACTCCACTCCATCCCTGGAGACATTGAAGGTCAAAGTTTATGGGGAACTGAGCAACCTGATCTAGTTGAATACATCCCTGGTCAGTGCAGACATTGGAACTAGTTGATCTTTAATGTCCCATCCAACTCAAACCATTCTGTGAATTCAGAAAAGTGTGGTTTTACACTTATTATTATTACAGTCAACATAAAAATACATGGGCAACCAAATACAGTTCATGTGCTGTGATACATGACATACGTGCATTATATATTAGGAGTGCACAAACTCAAACTCAGGTTGTAGTACAGGATGACAAGAGCTGTGAAAGACCACTTGAGAAACTGTGTGATTGAAGTATCTGTTTTTTTCAGCACTTGTGTGACAGAATGGAGTTTAACTTGGCCTGCCTTCTCATTAGAAAATGGGTGAAGTGTGCACGAAGTCAGAGCTGGCTTCTTTGCCTTCCACATTCTATTCAGAGGAAGAAATATGGGCCCCAGCAAAGCCAAGGGATAAAGTTAGGACTAACTGAGAATAGGAACATGTACAACTTTTCCATGTGCTAAAAGGATAGACACACTCTGGGGATGAATGTGTTGCCTTTGTGACTTTTCAGGAAGCAGTGAAGATCCCAAGTGTCTGATAACACTGCAGGAGCTTACGTGTTTAGACAAGACTATTTCTAGTCTTTAGCCTAGACATCAATTTTCTGAATTTGCTGCAGTAGTAGGATACTCCTGAGAAATGTTCTCGAAGGGTAGAAGAGGAGCAGCAGGAAGGTGTGCTCCTCCTTTTCGTATAGAGTGGAGAGTTGGCATCAACCTGAAAGGATCTCAGCTGTGTTCCACATAGTTCATAGAAAGCATTACCTTGCAGCTCCAGGTACAATTTCGTATGGGAGAGTTTGGTTTGATTTTTTTAAATTTCTTGCATCTTGATTCAACTTTGATTTTGGTTTTGTTGCTGATTATTTAAATGCACTGGTGTTGCTTTGATAGTTTTGTACTCTGGTGCTCTGTGGAAACAATCGGCCTCATCAGTTCCTTCAAATGATCTTTTACTAGCGCCCTAATATTTATTCTACAATCCACAGTCTTACTTTCTAGGCAGACTCTTGTGCCCAATGGAAGGGTTTGCTGCTTTTTCCTGAAACAGATTAATTCCTTGTTGGAGATGTAATTGTGCTGTGGTGACATCAGATGTTTCCTTTATTTAATTAAAAATGAGAAAAAGAATACATTTGTTTACTGTTTGTCCCCAACTCCCCTGCTATCCAGCCTCTAGGATATTAGAAGTTTATTTAGGCTGGAGATCCACAGGACTTTGGCAGAAATCACTAAACTGCTATGGTAGATGTGAATCATTCACTTAGAAAGAGGAAGAAACTGCATAATCAATTATTGATCTGTCCTTCTCTGTGCTTCCTCTTCTGATTAAATCTTTCAAAATATTGATACAAACAGCAAGAAAAAAGTATCAGATTGGGAGGGGTGTATGTGTGAATGTGCCTGACCTTGCCATGGGCTGAAGACAGTTGAAGAGAATGCAAGAGGAGAGGTGAAGTTGCCTTGCAGTATATGACTGTCATTGTACAGCTGCTGAGAGAGGAATTTTCAGAAAGGCTGGCACTGGACGTCCCTTCACGCATTGTTTTGAAGAAGAACCCCACTCAGAAGAGTGACAAGACACATGAACCAAGCCAATGTTAAACACAGACCCAGAATGAAACACCTCTGTAGGCCCTGATTACTTTTCTGTCTAGTTAAAAACACTGAATCTACCACCCTTCCGGAATGTGCTGGGGAAAACAAATAAACCAACCATCAAAAAACCCAAAACCAAACCAAACCAAAACAAAAATGTTGACCAAGTTTACTAAAAAATCTAAACATTCATGTCTCAGATACTTGTAAGGGTGGAATGGAGCTTTGCAGAGGCTAATTACCTGTATGTTGGAATGATGGTGTGACGAGATTTAACTGATGGAACAAGAGAGAATGGATTGAAACTTGAAGAGGGTAAATTTAGATTGGATGATAGGAAGAGATTCTTTCAAGTGAGGGTGTTAATACACTGGGACAAGTTGCCCAGGGAGGTTGTGAATGCCCCCTCCTTGGAGGTGTTCAAGGCCAGGTTGGACAGGGCCTTTATCAACCTGGTCTAGTTGAAGGTGTCCCTGCCCATGGCAGTGAGTTGGAACTAGATGATCTTTAAAGTCTCTTCCAACCCAAGCTGTCCTATGAGTCTGTGTCTGCAGTACTCAATGACCCCCTATCTTGAGAGGAATATGGAACCCTTACTATGTTTCATTGTGGACTCAGAACCACAGTCTCTGGGATTTTGATGGTTAAATCCAGCTCTAGAGGTTTGCAGGTGCACCTTTAGCAGATACAGAGGAAGGGTTTAGTAAACAGCTCTAGCTCATTTGCAGTTGTCACCTTCTGGACAGGAAGAAATAAATAAACCAAAGCAAGCCTAACACATACCACATGGTAGAGACCAATCCACCTCAAACCAAAATCAATGTTATGCTTCCTGTTATTGTGTTAGACAGAGGATTGAAAACTTGTTTTTCCAATTGATTTGTTTTCTACTGCAAAACTAATTATGGTCCAATGCAGTTCTTCCTCTACCTGCCTCCGGAGGGGAAACTATATTGGCAGTGGTGGCTCCTGTCCTTTGCTCAGGCAGCTGTGTCAATATCTCTGTTGCTTGGTTGTTTGCTGAAGGGTGAAAGATCCCAAACTTCAGCCAAGTCCTCCATGCATTCATTCTTCTAAAAATATTTTTTTTAAAGCTTTGCTAGTTTGCAGATACAAGCTGTTGATCAAAACCACCCACTGTGGTGCCCTCACAGGCAGAATTGACACATGGATGCACATCAACGTGTGGATTTGGTGCTTAGGGACATGGGTTAGTGGAAGTGGTTTAGGAATAGTGGTGGTATCATGAGCTCTAGGCAAGCAACTGGTCTTGAAATTCTCAAAGGTCTCTTGGAAGGAAGAATTCCCTAGAGGAATCTGTCTCTAAGAGTGGTGGGTGTTAATGGATTTTGCCTTTGCCAGGAATTTTCAAAGATGCTAAATCAGGGACCTTGTCGTGGGTTTAAAGAGTCGACAGAGTGAAGCTCTCAAATGAATTAGAGAAAAAAACAGATTTATATTTGGAAAGACAGTTACAGATAGAAATTACAAGGCAGATACAGAATTCATAAGCAAACCCCCTTGAATTTTTCCCCAACCCAAAACTAAATCATCCCCAGTGCTCCAATCCTCTCGCCCTGCCCCACCCCCACTCCCCCCCACCATGCCTCTGCCATCCAAGAGGCCTAAACACAGCCTCTGGAGGTCCCAAACCAGGCCTATCCTTACATGTTTGTCCTGATAAAGCAGCTCCTGCCCGACACAAGGCTGGAAGGGGAGGAAAGGAGAACGAGCTGACCTGTCCCTGAGTTTATGATGAGATAGCAGAATTATGGGATTGAATAACAATCTTCTAGTCCCTAGAGGACTTTTTTAAACCTTATAGTTCCCAACCTGGGACAGACATGAATTTCTGAGGGGGTTTCAAATTGAAGTTTAGTAAGGGGTTGGAACAGGATACCCAATGAGGCGATGGAGTTACCATCTGTGAAAGCATTAAAAAAGTGAGTAAACATGGCACTTAGTAACCTCACTAACCACTTTCCTTCTAACTCCCCTGGCCAATCCTCCAGACTCACCTTGCACATAAACCAGACTCTGGGGTAAGGTAGAGGGGTAGAAAGAAGGTGGAAGGGTGGTTGGGAGCCCCTTCTGGGGACTCTGATTTCTGGGAGGGGTATTGTGTTTCTGTGTTACCTTTAACTTGTCTATTTCTGTAACTATTCCTGTCTATAGTGTATATATCTGCTGTACGTTGTGCTGAGCTGTAAATAGAGTTTCAGTCCTTAACTTCCAGCCACCTGAGTCTAGTCTGGATGACTTTCACAGAGTGTGGGGGGGGCAGGTAACTCCCAAACCATCACATGGTTTTATGAGGCAAACCACCCAGGATGTGCTTGCACCACACCTCCTGAGTAGCAACGGTGATTTTATGTTTGTTGATCTACATGTACAAGAGAGACAACATTTAGTCTCTCACAGAAGGGACCTACAGGAAGGCTGGGAAGAGACTGTTTAGAGCAGTTTCTAGTGATAGGACAAGGGGTGATAGTTTGAAACTAGAGCAGGGTAGATTTAGGTTGGACATTAGGAGGAAGTCTTTTACTATGACAGTGGTGAGGTAGTGGCCCAGGTTGTCAGGAGATGTGGTAGAGGCTGGATCCCTGGAGACATTCAAGATCAAACTTGATGGGTCCTCAGCAGCCTTATCTAGCTGAAGATGTCCCTGCTCACTGCAGTGGGGCTGAAACTAGATGATCTTTGAGGGTCCTTTCCAACCTGATGCAGTCTATGATCCTGTAATTCAGTCAGGATGGCAGCAGACAGTCATACCTGTGCTGGACTCTCCTAAATTCTACAGACACACTGAATAATGCAGCAGTAGATCAGTTCTGCTGAGAAAGAGCTTTGCACAAAATTTGCTTCTAACTAAATGTAAGGGCTGGGAGGTGGACTTTTCAGAGTAATTGTTTCCCCAGATGGTAAGAGCTGCAGTGGACAGTAAAAGCTTCCGTTGCTGTTGCCTTGCTAAAGAGCAGGTCTCAAAGCACCACAACAACTAGGCAAACTCATTCTCTGCAGCAGAGCCCCAGCTGCCGCAGAGCTCTGGTGCAGTGTGCTGGGAATTCCACAGCAGCTCCCCTCTATATGAAAGAGCAGAAGGGTTTTAATAAATTAGATGTGAACTTCCTTGACACCATCACTGCATTTGCTGCTCTCTAATCTGTATTTTATTGTTATTTTCCCTTTCACTTCACAGTGTCCTCTGCTTTCAATTTTCAAAGATGCTCGCGATGGTTGCGCTGTTAATGTGTAACTGTATTGCAGATGCCCGTGCCAAATGGAGGAACATTTGGTCACACACTTTGGGATATGGTTTAATGGCCATGGTGGTCTTAGATTGATGGTTGGAGTCAGTGATCTTAGAGGTCTTTTCCAATTAAAACAATTCTATGTTTCTGTGCATAGTGGTCTGTATGGTGAGTGCTCCTTGTTACCTGGGAGAGCCTCTGTAGTGTGGGTAGAACAGACACAGGAAGGAGGAAATAAAAACAAGCACAGAATTGTACAAGTTGTGAGGGACCTCTGGAGATCATCCAGTCCAACCACCCTGCCTAAGCAGGATCACCTAAGGCAGGCCACACAGGAACATATCCAGATGGGTTTGGAACGTTTCCAGAGAAGGAAACTCCACAGCCTCTCTGGGCAACCTGTTCCGATGCTCCAGCACCCTCACAGGAAAGCATTCCTCATGTTCAGGTGGAACTTGCTGTATTCCAGTTTGTGTCCATTGCCCCTTGTCCTACCACAGGGTAGCAGTCAAAAGACACTGGCCTGTTCTGCCTGTCATCCACCATTAGAGTATTTGTAAACATCGATCAGATCCCCTCTTAGCCTTCCCTTCTCCAGGCTAAACAGCCCCAGGGCTCTCAGTCTTTCCTCATCAAATAGATGTTTCAGTCCCTTCATTGACCTCACAGCCTCTTTTGGATTCTCAAATAGTTCGCTGTCCCTCTTGAACTGGGGAGTCCAAAATCAGACACAATACTCCAGATGCTGCAGATAGATACAACACATTTCACATCTCAGAAGGAATGAAGAAGCTGAGAATTGTCTAAAAGGTGAAATAATGCTACAATATTCCTCTCTGAGGCCTCAGAGGTTTTTAGAGCCCTAAACACTTCCTCTGAGATAGTTTATCAAAAAAAAATGAACTTTGGTTTCATTCGGTGTTATATCAGGGAGAAAGTTGTTTTCATGCTTTTCAGTGAATCATAGAATTGTTTTGGTTGGAAAAGGCCTCCAAGATCATTGAGTCCAGCTGTTAATCAGATACCATCATGTCCACCTTTCCTGAACATTTCCAGAGACAGTTTCTCCATCACCTCCCTGGGGAACCTGAAGAATGTGAATGAAAGTATTTCTCATCGTTTGTCCTCTCTCAGCATCAGCCCTCTTCTTACCCCACCATTTGCAGCCCTCAACTGTGGTCCATCTTTTGATGTATCTGCTACTTGTAGTGTCTCTTTTTCTACCCTATCCCTGGCTTTTCGCAAAGCTTTGTTTCAATCAGCTACTGATCATATTGGCCCAGCTTACGTGTTTTGCTGTCTCATTGGTCAATATATTAACCAAGTCAGGTGGGAGTTGGTATCTTCTTAGTATTATTTGATAGAATGAGAGGAAATGGCCTGAAATGGTGCCAGTAGAGGTTTAAGTTGAATATTAAGAACAATTTATTGACTGCAAAAGTGGTCAGGCGTTGGAACAGGCTGCCCAGGTTGATGGTGGACTCACCAGGAGTGTTCAAGGAGTATGTGGACATGGCATCCTGGGACATGGTTTAATGGCCATGATGGTATTAGATTGATGACTGGACTTGATCTTAGAGATCCTTTCTGACCAAAACAATTCTTTGATTCTGCGATTCTAGATGCTGGATCGCGTGGTGAGGTTCACAGTATCACCAGGGTTGGAAGAGACCTCAAAGATCATCAAGTCCAACCCATCACCACAGACCTCAAGACTAGACCATGGCACCAAGTGCCACGTCCAAACCCACCTTGAACACCTCCAGGGACGCTGACTCCACCACCTCCCTGGGCAGCCCATTCCAGTAGCCAATGACTCTCTCAGGGAAGAACTTTCTCCTCACCTCCAACCTAAACTTCCCCTGGCACAGCTTGAGACTGTGTCCTCTTGTTCTGGTGCTGGTTGCCTGAGAGAAGAAGGTAACCTCCCCCTGGCTACAACCACCTTTCAGGTACTTGTAGACCGCAATAAGGTCCCCCCCTAACATAAATTACTTATACTAGTTTTGGCTTTAGTCTATTCACAGTATCACAGTATCACCAAGGTTGGAAGAAACCTCAAAGATCATCAAGTCCAACCCATTACCACAGACCTCAAGACTAGATCATGGCACCAAGTGTCACATCCAAACCCACCTTGAACACCTCCAGGGATGGTGACTCCACCACCTCCCTGGGCAGCCCATTCCAGTAGCCAATGACTCTCTTAGTGAAGAACTTTCTCCTCACCTCCAGCCTAAACTTCCCCTGGTACAGCTTGAGACTGTGTCCTCTTGTTCTGTTCCTTCCAACCTGAATGATCCTATGGTGGTAATTAGTGTCATGGAACTTTCTCTAGACTTTTAAATCTGAAGAAACCAGTAGGCAGTGAATTGTGTTACAGTATTACCTTTATGAGCTTATTGACAGTAGGAAAGAAGATGTTCTGGAGTTGTAATCTATCCCATTGATCTCAAGATACTTGTAAATCAAGAGATGGAACAAGACTTCTTTGCTGCTGGTCATTTTTATAGTGTTAACTGGGAAAAAATTAATACCCCCCAAGTTCCAAATGCACTGATGGGTTCCAAAAAAATCAAACCACTTTACGTCTATTGTTAAACCCTCCTACTCTTCCTCAGTACACTTGCTGCAATTATACATGTTGAATACAAAAGTCTTTGCTGTATCAAAAATGGAGCAAGGGGTAGAGTATAAAATAAGTTTAGTGTAAAATAAACAGTACAAGGGTTGCATTATTGATTGCATGAATAGGTTTGGTGGTTAAGTCATTAAAACATTGCTTGCAAGAGCTGAAAATTTTTAGAAAAGTTACAGTCCCTGCAAAACAACCACACAACTGCAAGCTTTAAATCCAGGGTTCTTAAGACTGTAAAAGAGCTTGTTGCAGGTCATGCATTAGCATGTTATCATGCATGTTACAATAAAGAAACTTGGCTTTTATAGATCTTTGTGCCACAAGAGTGCTACAGGTGACATGCTTGTAATTTTCAGTGACAGTGTATTTGGATAAGTCTCAGAACAGTGCTATTCTCTCAGAGTTAATGAGGTCTTTTTTAAGGTGAAACGGATTACTCGAAAGGAAGAGCACCATCTTGTGACATAAAGAGTAATGTTCCTGTAGTACTTGATTCAGAGAAGGAGAGAAGTAGGCTTACATGGCTTTATCCCCTAACGGGATTTATAGAGCTGATTTTTCTCTTTCATTTGGCATTTCTTTTAAGACCTAGCAGGGGAACTGACTCTTTCAAGTGATACAAATTCCACAAATTTCCACAAGCTTTATTTCAAAAAAATACTTCATTTTCCAATTTAGTCTCGAATTTCTTTTTTTTTTCCCCTTTCTTTTTCTCTCTCTCCCTCTTTTTTTTCTTTTTCTTAATGCAGTGACTTCAGAAAAAAGATCACTATGAAGTCTTAGCAGATTTTAAACCTGTCAATTAGACCATGAGTCCTCTGATACTGAAATATGGCTTTCTTTTACAGATTTCTTATCACTTGCTTCATCTTTCAGAAGGAAGAAGAAGGTTTTTATAAGCTTTCTTTTTAATGGTTTGAAATTGCATCATGGGAGGGTTAGGTTGGATATCAGGAAAATTTTATTTCCAGAAAGAGTGGTCAGGCATTGAAACAAGCTGCCAAGGCAGGTGGTGGAGGGACCATCCCTGAAGGTGTTCAAGAAACTTTGTTCATGGCACTTTGAGACATGGCTTAATGCCCATGGTGACATTAGGTTGGATTCGATGACCTTAGAGATCTTTTCCAAGCAAAACAATTCTATGATTCTAAATGGCATGCAGGGACTTTCTTATCTAGGCTTGTACAGCTTTAATCATTTCTATTCTTAGATCCAAATTGTGGGGAGACTTTTGGAGAGGAAACTCCATCCTAGCACACAGGGTCTTCAACCAGACCTGTCCACTTTTCCTATCAGACTGGATATTCAGTCTGACTAAAGTAAGTTATAACTGCCTGGATGGGACATAGATCCTGTCAGAGTCGGTCCTATCAGCACAAATATCTTCTGACACATTTTTGTCCAAGCAGAGGCTTTGTCAAGTAACAGTTGTATAAATCCATTGTTAAATAATCTATGTAAGAGGGCATGAATGATGCCAGAGAATGGGAAGGAGGCTATTTCTCTTTTTTTAAGAAAACAGAGAATTTAGGAAGTTTAGAATATATTGATTGGAAAATGACACTTTTAATGAATACAAAAGTATCAACAATAAAGTGTGGTGGTTTTTTTCTTTGTTAAAGTGCAATTTTTTTTCAGATTTTAGAAATGCAAGACATTTTTGTTAGTGAGGGCATGTTATTACTGTTGCCTTAGGCATTTATCTCCATAACAGATTTGCTTTAACCACCAAGTTTTATTCTGTTATTTGCAAAACCATGCCTTAGCTGAGCCTAGCTCATCTGTCTTTCAAGAAAAATGTCATTTTGTGCTTTCTGATTTGCTTGTTTAAAAACCTGTTGATTTATGGTTTGGTTGGGTTTTTTGTTTGTTGGTTGTTTTTTGTTGGTTTTTTTTTATGCATATTTGTATTTTAATGACAAACCCAGCAGCTTCAAACCAAACCTAAAACTGACTAAGAGATTAAACCAAGAATCTTCTTCCTTGCTTATGACACAAATGAGTGCAGTTTAGCCAAATATCTGCCAATTTTGCTCAGTGTGAGTAAGATCCCACTGGAGGGGTTTGAACTACAACATTCAGTAGAATTGTTATGCCAGGCTAAACTATGATCTGGTAGCATCAGGTGGCAAACTAACCCTACAACAATATACTTGTACCTGATTAAGACCAGCAGGTATGGATGAACCAAGCCCAAGCAATGCACAGTTGATTTATTATAATACTGGATACTGCTATTGCACAGTACCTAATCACAGAATCATAGAATCATAGAATGGTAAGGTTGGAAGGGACCTCAAGGATTATCTAGTTCCAACCCCCTGCCATAGGCAGGGACACCTCCCACTAGTACAGGTTACTTAAGGCCTCATCCAACCTGGCCTTGAACCCCTCTAGGGAGGGAGCAGCCACAACCTCCCTGGGCAACCTGTGCCAGTGCCTCACCACCCTCACTGGAAAGAACTTCCTCCTGACATCCAGACTAAATCTTCCCTCTGCCAGTTTAAACCCATTGCCCCTTGTCCTGTCATTGCAAGACCTTGTCAATAGTCCCTCCCCAGCCTTCCTGTGGGCCCCCTTCAGATACTGGAAGGCTACTATCAGGTCCCCTCAAAGCCTTCTCTTCTCCAGGCTGAAGAACCCCAACTCTCTCAGACTGTCCTCATACGAGAGCTGCTCCAGCCCTCTGATCATCTTTATCACAGAATGATAGGGGTTGGAAGGAATTTCTGGACATTATTCAGTCACAGAATCACTAAATGACAAGGGCTGGAATGCACCTGGAAAGATCATCTAGTCCAACCTCCCTGCCAGAGCAGGATCACCTCTACCAGATCACATTGGAATGCATTCAGGTGAGTTTTGAATCTCTCCAAAGAGGCAGACTCCACACCCCTCACAGGCAGCCTGTTCCAGTGTTCTACCACCCTCATAATGAAGAAAATTCCTCCTTATGTTTATATGAAATTTCCTGTGCCTCACCTTCCACCTATTGCCCCTTGTCCAGTGTCCCCTGCCAAGGCAGGTTCACCTACAAAAGGTGACACAGGAACATGTCCAGGCAGGTTTTTGATGTCTCCAGAGATGGAGATTCCACCACCTTTCTGGGAAGCCTGGTCCAATGCTCCACCACCCTTAAATTAAACAACTTCCTCCTCATATTTGGATGGGACTTCTTCTGTTCAAGTTTGTGACTGTTACCCCTTGTCCTGTCACTGGGCACCACTGGAGAAAGACTGGTCCCATTCTCCTGACACCCACATTTTAAGTATTTATAAACATTTATGAGATCCCAGTTCTTGTAGTTTGAAAAGGCATTTCCATGGGTTATGATCCCCTAGGAAGAAACAGGGACAAAAGTCAGAAATACTTCTGAAGCTGTTCTCTGAATGAGGGAGAAAGGCTGGACCTAGAGCTGAATAAAAAAAAAAAAAAAAAAAACAAACCAAAAACCAAACCTACCAACCAAAAAAAAAAAAACCCCAAAACCCAAAAAACAGCACTGCTTGAATGAGAGTTTTGCTGCCTTTGCCTGGGACAAATAAAAGATGCTGTGACTTACCATCATTCCTGGTTTCCTTGGTAACGTTCTGCATGTTGGGAAGTAGCTGTCTGAAAGTCATACGAAAGGAAAAGCCCTTGGAAAACTATGGCCTGATGCAGAACTTTTTCCTTTTTCTAGAGCAAAGCAGCAATAAACCTGTTATGTAATTTTTTTTGAGTGAAACTCTAGTAGTAAAGGACCCATTTGTGCATTGCTGCCTAATTACATCTGTTGATAAAATATACATTTGAAATCTTTATCTCCAGACAGCCATGTCCTGGATTTTTCACTTGATTGTTGATACGCAGTGTGCAGAAGAAAATGAAAGGTATTAATTTGCTTTAAGAGACAAGGGATAAATAGTTTGTTTTGATGCTTCTGTGGCATGTTTCACAACATTTGTGGAGATCTGTTTGTTTCCTCAAGCACAATCCTTTTTCCATTTTCACAGGAAAAAAAAAAAAAAGAGAGAGAGAAAATGGTCTGATTGGGGAATTTAACATTTGTACAACACGTTCAACTCTTTAAATGATTAAAACTCTTGAATCCGGTACACAAAAGGTATTTTAGAACCACACAAACAGCTTCTGTCCACCTGTCAGCAACAAAAGAGTTTCTGTTTAGCTGCAAGATGTTTGCACAGTCTCTTTTGCCTTTGGGCATTGATCCATAAAACACTTTTATTTGTCAAAGGAGAAAAAAAAAATCCAAATATGAGTATTTCAGCAGGCCTGAATATTCTATCAGCAAGGGAGGCTTTCCATTTCCTTCACCTTTAGGTAGTCTTTAATTTTAGAGAGTCAAAGGGCTAACCTTTCAATTTGGTGCTGGCCCATGATGTTCACAGATAGGTAAATCCCAGATCCGTTGAAGCAACTTTGGAAAATGTTGTGGGTTTTTTTTCTGTGTTTTTTTTTTTTTTTTTCCTTGGGGAGGGGTGGAGTGGGGTGTAGGTAAAGCTGTTTGCTCTGCCAGTAGTGTAAAGGGAGGGCTGGGATACCCAGTTGTGGGTTCTAGGCTGAGAACACTGAAACAAACTGCTCAGAGAGCTGACAGAGTCTCTCTGGAGACTTTCAAAACCCACCTGGACACATTCCTGTGTGCCACTCTCTAGGTAAACACTCCTTGGAGGGGAGGTTGAACTCTATGATCTCCAGAGGTCCCTTCAGGCTTTGCCATTCTGTGATTGTGTGATTCTGAGATCGGAAAGGTCTGATGTGATCTCAAAGCTGCTTTCTCCTCAGCAGGCTTGGGATGGAAAATCTCATCCTGAGGTCCTCAAAACTTTTTCACCAGATAGTCAGGAAGCACTCAACTCAAGGCTTCAAATTCCCTGCTGGGAAGGCATCTAGAAGGTGAAGGCTGCCAGCTTGGTGGTCCAGCATTTTAATCATTCATGGCTTATTGCCCAAATATTTTTCCAAGCAGACATCCTTCTAAGCCCATATTTAAGAAGCAAACTAAGAAAACCTACCTTCAGGACACAGATCTTAAATTGATTTTCACCCATTTTTTTGTGTTTTTGTCAGGTACAAACAAAATTTTGCTGCTAAAATCTCTGTAATCTGCAGAAGGGAATTTATAAACTAATGTTTTCTGCTCTTGTCTGTCTTGTTTGTTTTTTGTGTTTTTTTTTCATGTTGTGTGTTTTTTTCCCTTCTCTTTTAAAAATAACATCAACAGAGAAAATATATTGTGATTATACTCCTTCACAGACACAAGTACATTTCAAATTCCCATACTGCTGAAAATCTTTATTTCTAGCAAAAAATAAAATAAAATATTTAAAAAATAAAATCAATGAAACAAAAAGTACTAGTCTTTCTGAGTTGTAAACATTTTCAGGATAACTAGAATAATAGTCACAATTTATGAGTGGGAAGATCGGGAGATTTCTAGTCTATAACTTCTCTTGAAAACATTTTGAGTGTTTTTTTGGTGTTTTGTAGTATTGTTTTGTGAGGTTTTTTGAGTTTGGTTTTGTTGGTTTCTTTTTCTCCCACAGTCATATAATGCATTAAGCAACAGCACTAACTGTTATGAATCATGAAAACTGGAAAGACAGGAGCTTACTCACCGGCTTTAGAATCATCATAGAATGGTAAGGTTGGAAGGGACCTCAAGGATCATCTAGTTCAAACCCCCTGCCATAGGCAGGGACACCTCCCACTAGTACAGCTTACTCAATGC
>VWZE01009106.1:480888-505474 GCA_013396675.1 Eubucco bourcierii | reverse complement strand
TAAGAGAGTCATTGGCTGCTGGAATGGGCTGCCCAGGGAGGTGGTGGAGTCAGTGTCCCTGGAGGTATTCAAGGTGGGTTTGGACGTGGCACTTGGTGCCATGGTCTAGTCTTGAGGTCTGTGGTGATGGGTTGGACTTGATGATCTTTGAGGTCTCTTCCAACCCTGCTGATACTGTGATACTGTGATACTATGAAATGTCTGCAAAACTTTCTTTTAGGAGAACTGTCTTCGTACTATTCTCTGGCTGTGTGGGATTTCTTATTTTGCTTCCTAATGGTGCAGCTCTGATTGCTTTTCCAGTATTTTAGTGAGGCTGAGCTGCAGAATTCAAGACCTCTTCTACAAGCAAACAGCTTAATCTTGAGGCTAGAGGAGAGTTTATATTGGCCCAGTGAGGGAAAGGCAGTAAAATTCTTGTTTGTGCATTGCTGCTGCTCTAGTGGCACTTGATTACTATTTTTCTCCCCTGAGATTTGGCCCCAAAATTTGGAGATTTCAGTCTTCAATTTTCAAATAAAAACAATGAAGTTACCTAAGATTTAACTGATTCATACTATAGTGCCAAAGAAGTCATTAATGTAGCACTAGACTCACAGAATGGTAGGGATTGGAAGTAAGCTCTTTATCATATAGTCCAACCCCTCTTCCAACATGAATTCACACACAAAAGGTCACACAGGAACATGTCCAGGCAGGTTTTGAATGTTCCTAGAGGTGGAGACTCCACCACATCTCTGGGCAGCCTGTCCAAGTGTTCCAACACCCTTAAAATAAAGAAGCTCCTCCTCATATTTAGATGGAACTTCTGTTCAGATTTGTGCCTGTTACCCTTTGTCCTGTCACTGGACACTACTGAAAAAAAAAAAACAACCCTGTTTCCATCCTCCTGATCAGCATTGATGAGATCTCCCCTCAGTCTTCTCTTTTCCTGACTCTCAGCCTTTCCTCATAAGAGAGGTGCTCCAGTCTCACTCTGTGAAAGAATTTAGCCATAAAAGTGGACTCCTTTCCCCAGCAATGCAAATCTTTGTTTTAGTATGAATAAGCAGTTTAAAACTTAGTATCCTTAATTCATTGATTAACTCTGTCCTCCAGTTCATGACATAACCCTTTCATTACTGCAAATCATACTAACCTGTTCTTAATGCATGAGTTGGTC
The DNA here is from genome assembly GCA_013396675.1 of Eubucco bourcierii. Taxonomy (NCBI): domain Eukaryota; kingdom Metazoa; phylum Chordata; class Aves; order Piciformes; family Ramphastidae; genus Eubucco; species Eubucco bourcierii. Next base: position 504,312 of record VWZE01009106.1, on the reverse strand, counting down.
TTCCAAAATATCCAGTTTTATTCTCTGCCCTCCCCACCATTCTCCCAATTAAATAACCTTCCCTCCCACTTTCAAAGCATTTTTTTCCTCTATCCTTTCATGGTTTTGAAGAATTCCTTTGCTTTTTAGCTATCCTTGCTGACTTTCAGCACCCATGCCTTCTGAGTTTTTCTCCACCATTTTCACACTGTTCCACTGTCGTGGGTTTAAAGAGCCGACAGAGTGAAGCTCTCAAACGAATTGGAGAAAAACAGAATTGTATTTGGAGAGAAGTGTTACAGATAGAAGTTAAAAAGCAGATAGAGAATCCATAAGCAAACCCCCTGAATTTTCCCCCAACCCAAACCTAAATCTACAATCCCCAGTGCTCCAAACCTCCCCCCGCCCATGCCAGTGCCATCCTCCAGAGGCCTAAGCACAGCCTTTGGAGGCCCCAAAACAAGGCCTATCCTTACATGTTTGTCATGATAATGCAGTTCCTGCCTGGCAGAAGGCTGGAGTGGGAGGAAAGGAGAACTTACCATGAGCTTATGAAGAGATAGGAGAATTATGGGATTGAATAACAATCTTCCAGTCCCCAGAGGACTCTTTTTTAACCTTATAGTTCCCAACCAGGGACATCCACCTACTGAGAAAGCTGTAGCATTATTCAAACTACAGTAGGATAGCAGTAGAAACTGTTTTAGGTCCCTGACTCTTCTGTTGTGGAGTGACTAGTAGTGTTTATTCTGTCTTTTTTTCTCCAAACCTTTCCTTAGCTTAGTGGTAATGGAAGAAATCAAGAGCTGCGTAAAACACGGAATCACAGAATGATTTAGTTGGAAGGGACCTTTAGAGGTCATCTAGTCCAACCCCTCTTCAGTCAACAGGAACATCTGCAACTAGGACAGGTTGCTTAGAGCCTGTCCAACCTGACCTGGAATACTTCCAGGGATGGGTCATCTACCACCTGTCTGGGCAACCTGAGACAGAGTCTTACCACTTTTGGTGTCAAAAATTTCTTCTACCTAGTCTAAATCTCCCTCTTTTAATTTAAAACCATTGCCTCTTGTACTATCACCACATGACCTTGTAAGCAATCCCTGCACAACCTTCCTCTAGGTTCCCAACAGATATTAAAATGCCACTATAAGGTGTCCCCAGAGTCTTCTCTTACCCAACCTGAATAACCCCACTCCCTCAACCTGTCCTCATAGGAAAGCAGCTCCAGCCTTTTGATCATCCGTGTAGCCTTCCTCTGCATCCACTCCACCCAGTTCATGTCCTTCTTGTGTTGACATCCACATGGTACTCCAGGTGTCACCAGAGCAGAGTGACAGAATCACCTCTCTCAACCTACTGGCCACACTTCTTTTGGTGCAGCCCAGGGTGTGATTTGCCTTCTGGACCGCAAGTGGACATTGCTGGTTCATGTCCAGCTTCTCATCCACCAGCACTCCCAGGTCCTCTTCTCCCAGGCTGCACTCAGTCTCATCATCACTCAGCCTGAGAGACTGGGTCTTGTGGGCAGCTAAGAAGAAAGTAAAACAAAGCCTCTACTGTCCTGTAATAGATCAAACAATGATGATGAACAAGAAATGTTTTCTTAATTGTAAAGTAGGGTCATCAGAATGTCGAATCTTTGACCTCTGTTGTTCTTGAACCTCTACATTCTAAGGTTTTCCAATTAAAGCATTCATCACAGAACTTTATGGTGAAGAAAAAGGTACCATTCTGCCTGCAATCTGGATTTCTCAGTCTTCCCTATGTACTAGGAATTAATGTTGCACATAGCTCAGCAATGGTGGCCTTACTGAGACATTAAATTGATTATTAAAATGTGTGGGATTTAGGAGTGGTAAAATGCTAACTGTTTTATGTGCACATTGCATTGTGTTATCTTTATCCACATAGTAATTTTACAAACCTCATTTTGTTTCTATTACTACATATTGACAATAGAAGTATTGATGGTGCTTTAATTTTGGTAGAAAACAGGAAACACACACACAAAGAAAGAAAAAAAGATGACACTGGAATGATAAAGTTCTATTGGCATGCAGATTTATGAATATTGTAAATAGAAACAGAAGAATTAATTTAGTAAATGCTTAATGGATAATTCACAAAGCAAGTTCATGTCTGCCAGGGTGAACTGCTTTGATCCCCAAATATAAGGACAAACAACATATATACCATGAAAAACATGACAAATAACACAGTTGTCCCTGTCCCTGTCCTTTTCTTACAGAGCTGTAAATGATCTTTAAAAAAGAGGGAAGAAAGGTTTAAGTCCTAATGGCCCAGGGGGAAGTAGGATCCCTCAAAGCACCACACCTAATAACACTTTGTTCTTCCTTGGTGCTTTAATTATTTTTCTTTGCTTTTTGTGGTTTCTTTGCCCTCTCAAATGTGATAAGAATTTATTAATTTTTTTTAATAATTCCTAGAATCACAAAATGGTTTGGGTTGAAAGGGACCTTTAAGATCATCTACTTGCAACCCCCTTGCTATGGGCAGGACACATCCTACTAGACCAGGTTTCTCAGGCAGTCATCCAACCTCCAGGGAGTGGACATCCACATCCTCCATGACCTCTCAGGGCAAACTGTTCCAGTGTCTCATCATCTTCACTGTAAAGAATTTCTTCCTAACATCAAGTTTAAATCTCCCCTCCTCAAGCTTCAATCCATTCCCTCTCATCCTATCACTACAAGCCCTTGTAAAAACTCCCTTTCCACCTTTCTTGTAAGCCACTTTCTGGCAGGCCCTTTCAAAGCAGTCCATCAACCACAACTGGAGACAAAATTCCAAATTGCATTTTTATATTGTTGGGTAAAATATCTCTTTTCATCACATTAACTAAGTCAATGAAGTTCCAGACTTGACATCTGCTGTGCTATGTCATTGATACTTTATTCATTTGGGTGTCTATAATTTTATCTTCTAGCACCTGAGAGTCTTTAGAACTCATGAATGACAAGGTGGAGGAAAGCTCAGCAGAAATGGATTTCCAACAGCTCCCAGTAAGCTTAGGACAAAAGTAAACAAAGTCCTTGAAAGCTACATCAAGTGTTTTTGGTGATGTGTATTAGAAACATAGAAGGAATATTTAATTTGTTAATCCACACATTCCAGCTCCTGCTTGCTGCTAGAAACAGGCTGACTAGAACTATGCCTACAGCTTTGATGAACTCCAGCTCTTTATTTGCCTCAGGGTTATCAAACTACAGCCTGTACTGGTTTTGGGGTTAACATTGGAGTTTAGATTCCCACCTGTCCTTCCTTTGAAGAGTTGTCTGTCTTCCGCCAAAAGTGCAGAAAGCATGAGGCTGCAAGGTGAACTCTTCAACTGATGTCATCTTAGAACCATAGAACAGTTGAAGTTGGAAGAAATCTTTGAGGTCATCAAGTCCAACTGCTCGCCTAGAGCTCACAATCCCATCACAGCTGATAAACCACCACCACTAAACCATGTCCCTCAGCTCCTCACCCAAACATGTTTGAACTACCTCTACCGATGGTGACTCCACTACCTCCCTGGGCAGCCTGTTCCAATGCTTGATAACCCTGTCTGGGAAGACACTTTTCCTAGTATCCAACCTGAACCTCCCTTGGCACAACAGTGCTTCAAGTTACAAGAAAGGATACTGAGCATTACTTGTGGAAATAGTAATTTCTCATCTGTGACTATTTTACAGCCAAAACTGGAACTTTTGTAGGTGCTGAAGAGAGAAACTGAAGTTTCTCAGCTGTCTGGGAATTATTTAACAAGCTAATCTTTATAGCAGAAGTGGAAATAATGGAAGGAATAAGGGAAAAGTTTTCTCTTCTTGCTTACGTGTCTAGCAGAAAGTCTTGTCCAATTCTTAGGAGCATTTTGTTTTACATGACCCCAAGGGTAGATTGCCCAGAAGAGCAAGCCAGGAGAAATCCCACTTTTACCAGCCTCATTGAGGTGCTTCAGGGACAAGAGGGTTGAGGAGGGAATGCCTGTACTGTCGAAGTTCCCACTGACCAAATCTGGAATCACAAAATGGTAGGGGTTGGAAGGGACCTCTGGAAATCATTGTGTTTACCTCCCTGTGCCAGGGCAGGTTCAGCTGAAGAAGGTCACACAGGAACATGTCCAGATTGATTTTGAAAGTCTCCAGAGGAGACTCTACTGCCTCTCTGGGCAGCCTGTTCCAGTATTCTGCCACCCTTAAATTAAAGAAGTTCCTCCACACATTTAGATGCAACTTCTTACGTTCAAGTTTATGCCTGTTAGCTCTTGTGCCTTGCTCTCTCATGAGCCATGAGTCTCTGAACAGCTTGAAACAACTCCATTTTCCCTTGTACCATGGAGAGACACTGGTGGCTTTGGGTCTTGAATACGACTTTAGTGACTGCATGGCTGAAGCATAGGTGTTGGCAGGGACTAATCTTTCATATGCTCGAAATCCTGGGTAACTTTTACCCATACATTCAGAAAGTTCCCAACAATTCAGTGCTTATTTTATGGTGAATTTTGTGCTACATCAAGACACGGTGACGAAGACAAAGAATTTTTGTTCTTGTCAACCAAATTTACAAGGCCACCCATGCTCCATTAAAGGAGTTACACAATTTAAATATGATTATAGTATGCTGGTTTGATAATTAGCACTATCTAAGCTTATTCATATAAGCCAGCCTCCTAGTGCTCTAATTCACATTTGATCTGAAAGGCAGGAAATTTGCATGCAGTAAATGGCTACATTTTACAAAAGGTGGCTTAATCATTGGGGAAAGAAAAATCCTTATGCATTTATTGTTCATAGAGAACTCAGTTGGTATTAATATGGCTATAATTTGCAAAGCTAAAAAGATTCCTTTGTAATTTAATAGATTCATGTCCAATTGTTGTTAAGTGCTACTATACTTTTCCTGTAGCAGGAGGAATTGTTGCTGTAAAAGCTGATGAATCTGGCTTTGTGAACAGGCAGGTGAGGTGACATTTTAAGGTTGAAACCAGCAATTGTAATTTGGAATCAATACTTTATGCCCTAGAATAATGTAAGGTACTGTTCTGTCCTAATTGGCTGGGAAGCTAAAATGTAAATGCCAAGCCAGCAGATGTATCCCCAGTCTGTAGTTTTCCCATGAAGATTTGGTTTGCAAATAGATGACTTTCTATTTATGAGCAAAAGTAAAGCCTAATTGTGAGTCTTCACAGTAGCAGGAGCTGCAACGACTGCAACTTTAAGGGAAGTGACTGGCTGATCACGCTGGTGCCATGGAGCATACCAATGAGCTGCATCAACCTATCTTTTCCAATATGTGAAAATCTTCCATAATCACTGGAATATAGACAGTAAATATACCATTGTTTGGAGAGATATATATATTATATATATATATATTTCTTTTCTCCACAGCAAAATTCTGCAGCATCAGAGAAATATGGCAAGCCCTAATTGAATTGAAAACAATGATTTCCTCTCAAATAGATTTCTGATTGCAAGCTGATATAATCCAGTGATGTCCCAAGCAGTAACTGCAATGCACAGATGGTGCCAAATTGAAAGGCTAAGTAACTGAAAGTGTTGACATGGTAGATTAAAAATCCATGCTAAAAATATTTGTTTCACTCTGTGTTTCGTGCATTTCACCTCCTATCCAGAGTATCAGATTTTGTGTTTGTGGGGTATTCTCTCCTGTTTTCACTCTGGACAATGCTATAAAGCCCTCCTGGTTTGTTGGGGTGGTTTTGTTTGTTTATTTGGGGTTTTTACTGTGTGTAGTTTTTGTTTGTTTCTTTCTTTGTTGTTTGTTTTGCTTTTTGTTTCTCTGCTGGTTTTTTTTTTCCCCTTTTATTTATTTATTTATTTTTCTGGCAAGGATAAAGCACATTTTGTGTATAAGAAAAGCCAAGAATTTATTGTTAACATGATTGAAATCTTGAAAATTTCATCTTTATTAGTCCAGATGTAATTGCTGCAGAACAATTTGGGGGTTTTCTTTTTGTGTGTAGTTTTTGCTTGTTTCTTTGTTCATTGTTTGGTTTGCTTTTTGTTTCTCTGGTGTTTTTTTTCCCCTTTTATTTATTTACTTTTCTGCAAGGATAAAGCACACTTTGTGTATAAGTAAAGCCAAGCATTTATTGTTAATATAATTGAAATCTTGTAAGTTTAATCTTTATTAGTCCATATGTAATTGCTGCAGAACAAGAAAGAATAATAATGAAATTTAAACTGTTAGGAACATACACTTAGGTTTTATCCCTTTCTGGCATCCTGTTTGCACTCTTGCTACTAGTCTGAATCTTATCCAGTAATTTCGTTCTGGTGGTCACATGTGTGGTAAGGGGTAACAAAGTTCTTAGCATCTGGAGTCATAGAATCATAGAATGCTAGGAGTTGGAAGGAGATCATCGAGTCCAACCCCCTGTGATAAATCAGTATCACCTAGGGCAGGCCACACAGATATGTGTCCAGGTGGGTCTTGAAAGTCTCCAGAGAAGAAGGCTTCACAACCTCTCTGGGCAACCTGTTCCATCCAGCTCTCCATCAACCTCGCAGCCAGAAGCTTCTCCTCACTTTGAAGTGGAACTTCCTGTGTTCCGGTTTGTGTCTGTAGCCCCTTGTCCTATCACTGGGCACCAATCCCTCAGATATTTGTAAACCTTGATCAGATTCCCTCTCAGAATTCTTTTCTCCAGGATAAAAAACCCCAGGTCTCTCAGCCTTTCTTTATCAGACAGATGTTCCTTTCCATTTATCATCCTTGTAGCCCTCCATTGGACTCTCTTAAATAGTCACTGTCACCCTTGAACTGGGGAGTCCAGAACCAGACACAATATTCCAGGTGTGGTCTCACTACAACAGAGGAGAGGGGCAGGAGGACCTCCCTCAACCTGTTCACCACACTCTCTTAATGCACCCCAGGATGCCATTTGCCTTCTTGGCCATAGGGGCACATTGATGTCCCATGGATGACTCCTTGTCCGCTAAGATTTCAAGGTCCTTCTACAGGTAGATGCTTTCCAGCAGGTCCACCCCTAATGTCTACTGTGCATAGCGTTGTTCTTCCCCGGGTTCAGGACTCTACACTTTGTGGAAACTCAGTAGGTTCCCCTTGGCCCAGATCTTGCTGGATGTCAGCACAGTCCTCTGGTCCATTAGCCAATCCTTCCAGTCATGCATCATCATCATACTTTCTGAGCATACCCTCTATCCCCTCATTCAAGCCACTGACAAAGATGGTAAGATCAGAATTCTATTTTTGTCAGCTCTCCTCTCCACCAAAACATCTACTTGAGAAGGTACCTGTCAGTCCACTAAAAACAAAGAATGAAGCATAAAAACCTTAATGAAACGCAAACATTAAACTCTTATGAAGCTAATGTTAATGTGAATTTTTGTAAGCTATCTGCAAAGTGCTTTTCACACAGAAGAAGAAAGACATGGAAGTCTTGGAGTGGATCCAGAGGAAGGCCACGAAGATGATCAGAGGGTTGCAGCAGCTCTGCTATGAGGACAGGCTGAGAGAGTTGGGGCTCTTCAGCCTGGAGAAGAGAAGGCTTCGAGGAGATCTGATAGTAGCCTTCCAGTATCTGAAGGGGGCCTACAGGAAGGCTGGGGAGGGACTATTGACAAGGTCTTGCAATGACAAGACAAGGGGCAATGGGTTTAAACTGGCAGAGGGAAGATTTAGACTGGATGTTAGGAGGAAGTTCTTTCCAGTGAGGATGGTGAGGCACTGGCACAGGCTGCCCAGAGAGGTTGTGGATGCTCCGTCCTTGGAGGTGTTCAAGGCCAGGTTGGATGAGGCCTTGAGTGAGCTGTACTAGTGGGAGGTGTCCCTGCCTATGGCAAGGGGTTGGAACTAGATGATCCTTGAGGTCCCTTCCAACTTCACTATTCTGATTCTATGATTCTATGAAAAGAAAAAAGAAAAAAGGAAAGAAGTAAAAGGAAAATTAAAAAAGAAAAGAAAAGACTCCTATCTTAGTGTCATTTTTCACAGGGAAAAACAAACAAACAAACATAAAAAAAAAACAAACCCAAAAAACATTTTCAAACTGACCAAAATGTGAAAGAGTGTGATAGTGGGTTTGCGTTTCATCATGAATATTTCAAATATATCTGATTTCTATACATGCTAAGGTTGCTAACATGTAAAATCACTTGATTTAACCCTTCTTCTCTAAGAGGTGCTTGTGAGAAATTGAGCCTTTTAACTGTAAAAATAGCCAGAATACTTAGTTACTCTAGTCTTGAAAAACAAGCAAAAATCACTCTTGGATTATTAATTTCTTTTCTTTGGCTAAACTAAAATAAGCTTTTTATCCAGTTACAACTATTATATATTCTTCAGCAGATGCGAGGCATGAAGGTCAATGATAAATTCTTCCCGCTGTGATGTATTCTGGGCCCTGAAATCACATATAATACTCATTTTCTTTGCATTATTTTCTGGTGTTACTTTGTTGAGCTAAAGACTGTTTCAAGATTATCTTTGCTGAGGGCAGGGAATTGAGAGAGAAAAGGAATCCTTCTTTTTATTTAACTTCTAGCTGAAGGGACTTGGCCTTGGTTTTCTATTGTTATTGAAAATCTTTCCAGAGATGCGAGGGAGAGTGTTTGTGCTGTCATATAGAATGGTTTTGGTTGGAAAAGACCTTAAAGATCATCTCACTCTAATGTCCCTGCCACAAACAGCAATATTTTCCACTAGATCAGGTCACACAAATCCCCATCCAACCTGTCCTTGAACACTACTGGGAATGAGTCATTCATGTTTAGTGTGAAGGAGGTAGAGGCTTCTGGAAAGAACAGTGGGTTTTGTTTTTGGTTTTTTTTTTCATTAACCTTGGGTGCTTTTCCTCTTGAACCAGCAAGAATGGCATCCTAAAAACAGGTTTGTAATGGCTTCAAGTGGATTTGAATCAGGCTGTCATAGACCCATAGAATGATTTGGATTGGAAGGGACCCTAAAGATTATCTACTTACAACCCCTCTGCCATGGCCAGGGACACCTCCCACAAGACCAAGTTGCTCAAGGCAACTCGTCCAGGGATGAGGCATCCTCAACTTCCTTGAGCACCATCTTCCAGTGTCTCACCACTCTCATAGTAAAGATTTTTTTCCTAATGCCCAATCTAAATCCACTCTGGTGTAGTTTAAAACGATTGACTCTTGTACTATCACCACAAGCCCTCATGAAAAGCCCCCCTCCAATTTTCCTATAGTCCTGTTCAGGTATTGGAAGGTCACTATAAGGTCTTCCTGGAACCTTTTCTTCTCCAGGCTCCCTCAGCTTAAGGGAGGTGCTCCAGCCCTGTGACCATCTGCCATGTAGTAGTTTTCTGAACTTTGTTCTTGTGATTGGAATTCCAAACCTGTGACTACAGACTCTTCTCCGCCACCCTGAAGTGGCCATGCCATAACCTGAGTGACTTTGTGACACAGATGATAAAAGTGCTGCTCACCTGTGCCTGATCTACTATTGCAGGTGACTTCAAAGTTCTGTTTGGTTTGAGTCTATAATGGGAGTCAGGATCACCAAAATGCACTTCTTTGACTTGCTTGTCAGCGAGCTCTAGACACCAACCTTGTTCCTCTCAGAGTGACAGGAAAGGGCAGGGTTGGTGTTCTTAGATGTGTTTCTTCAGTCTCTTAATTGAGCTGTTAGTGCCAGTGATTTGCACAATGGGAATCATAGAGTGATAGGGGTTGGAAAGTGCCTCTGGTGACCATTGAGTCCAATCCCACTGCCAAGGCAGGTTCACATAAAGAGACCACACAGGGACACAGTAGGCAAGTTTGTAAAGTCTCCAGAGAAGGAAACTCCACAAAATCTCTGGGCAGCAAAGAAGTTTCTTCTCATGTGAGGCAGAACTACTTTTGTTCCAGTTTGTGTCAATTGTCCTTCATCCTATCACTTGGCACCATCGATGACTGGCCTCATCTTCTTAACACCCATCCTTGAGGTATTTGCAAACATTGATCAGATGCCCTCTCGGGGCAAGGGATCTGTTTTGTATAACAGTTATGTAAAAGGAGATGTTAGATAACGGTTGGAGTCAGTGATGTTATTGTCTTTTCCAATCAGACAGTTTTATGATTCTATGATTTTATGATTCTGTGATTCTATGATGCATGCTTCTCTTCTCCAGGCTAAATAGCCCCAAGTCTGTAAGCCTTTCCTCATAAGAGAAAGAAGAAGAAACTGAGTTGGGGAATGGTATGGCTGTCATCTCCTGGTTTGGATGCACAGATCTAGACAGTGTGCAAACCCAGAGCCTGGAAGACTCTCTGAGGCACTGTAGGAGGAATTTTTATTTTATTTTCTACCATTTTTTGCATGCTACCACAGGAATTAGAAAAAGTTCTGCTGTTGTCTGAGAAGTTAAAGCCTGATTCAGCTTGCTGCCACAGTGAGACTCTGCCTTCTCTGGCATGCATTGGCTCCTAGGACACAGACTACATTTGAAGAATATAGCAGAGGTACTCAGGCAAATCCATCCCAAAGAAATTGCACCTCCTTCCGGTATAAAACCTCTTGCATACTCCTGACAGCTTTTTCTTAGTTAAAAGGGCTCTAGAATCTCATGTCCAGCTATGGGAGTATTTTCCTCTGAGCAGATACTGTAGATGAAAGATGCAAAATCTGCCTCAGGGAAGCCACACACAAGGTCTAATACAGGGCTATACTGGGAGTTAGGCTGGGAAGGCGAAATTAATATTATTTAAGAACACTGTGATGTTCTTAAGACTACTCATGTTGCATCAAAAGCTACCACAAATCCCACTAGCCACTGAGTTTTGGAAAATTAAGTTGTTTAAAGATTGTGGTCCCTGCCTTCTCCCAGGCAGAAGCCTCTGATGCCATAAAAGCTCAAGTCTTTGAAGGCATCTTGAATATCTCCTGACAATGAGACTGTTTCCTTACCCACTACAGTTAGCAATGAGTAAGTCTTGTAAATTATGCTATCAATTTGGACAGCCTGGCTCTAAACAGCCATAGGAAATTCTCAGGTTGTTAATCTCAATATGATTTCTTTATCATTCTTTCCATATAAACAGGAATCTGCCTAAGATTTTATGGAAATTGCTGTAATAGTAATTAATTGCAATAGTAAATAATAGTATATTATTTACTACTAGTAGTTGTTGTTGTTATTATATTATTATGCTGAATATGATTATAATAATAATTATTATTGGTTATGATGGTGCTTTCATAATGGAACTTTGCACACACGCCTTTAAATCTTATGCTGTAAGAAACATTAATCTTGTACAGATTCTTGTCTCTGATATCTGACCAGTTAGTAGGATTATTCAGATATTTAACATTACATCAGTGGGATAAAGTTTAACAAAGCCCAGTGCACTTGTGTCACAACAACTCCATGAATGCTCCAGACTTGAGGTGGGGTGGCTGGAAAACAGTACAGCAGAAAAAGGACCTGAGGATGCTGGTGAATGGCTGGCTGAACACGAGCCACCAGCGTGCACAGGTCAGCAGCATTCTGGCCTGGATCAGAACCAGTTGTGTCCAGCAGTAGGGTAGTGATTATGCTGCTGTACTTGGCACTGTTGAGGCCACAGCTAGAGTGTAAGGTTCAATTCTGTACACTACAATATAAGAATGACATTGAGGTCCTGGAGCAAATCTGGAGAAGAACAGTGAGGTTGGTGAGGGGTTTGGAGGGCATGTTGTACAAGGAGCAGCTGATGGAACTGTGATTGTTTGGTCTGGAGAAGATAAGGCTAAGGGGAGAGATCTTATTGCTCTCTATGACTCCCTAAAAGGAGGTTGGAGTGAAGCCAGTGCTAGACTCTTTTCCCAAGTAATTAGCGCTAAGACAAGAGGAAACGGACTTAAGTTGTGCTGGGGGATGTTCAGATTGCATATCAGGAAAAATTTCTTTTCTGCAAGAGAAAGACCTATTGACAAGGTCTTGCAATGACAGGACAAGGGGCAGTGGGTTTAAACTGGCAGAGGGGAGATTTAGGCTAAATGTTAGGAAGAAGTTCTTTCCAGTGAGGGTGGTGAGGCACTGGAACAGGTTGCCCAGGGAGGTTGTGGCTGCTCCCTCCCTGGAGGTGTTCAAGGCCAGGTTGGAGAAGGCCTTGAGTGAGCTGTACTATTGGGAGGCATCCCTGCCTATGGCAGGGGGTTGGAACTAGATGATCCTTGAGGTCTCTTCCAACCTTACCATTCTATGATTGTATGATAAAAGTGGTCAGGCATTGGAACAGGCTACCATGGGAGGTGATGGAGTCATCATCTCTGGAGGTATTCAACAAGTGTGTACATGTGGTGCTTCAGGATATAGTTTAGTTGTCATGTTATCTGGGTTATGGTTGGACTCAAAGGTCTTTTCCAGCCTTAATGATTCTATGATTTGATGATCACAGTATCACAGTATCACCAAGGTTGGAAGAGACCTCAAAGATCATCAAGTCCAACCCATCACCACAGACCTCAAGACTAGACCATGGCACCAAGTGCCACATCCAAACCTACCTTGAACACCTCCAGGGACGGTGACTCCACCACCTCCCGGGCCAGCCCATTCCAGTAGCCAATGACTCTCTCAGGGAAGAACTTTCTCCTCACCTCCAGCCTAAACTTCCCCTGGCACAGCTTGAGACTGTGTCCTCTTTTTCTGGTGCTGGTTGCCTGAGAGAAGAAGGTAACCTCCCCCTGGCTACAACCACCCTTCAGGTAGTTGTAGATATAAGGCTACAAGTTTTATTGAATAGTATAATCACTCCCAGTGATTCCAAGTCTGCCTTTTGATGACAGAGTATTGTAAATAAATATGGCAGGAAAACCCCCCAAATCAATAACTTAAGTGAAAGTTACTAAATTACATGCAGGTATTCAGATTTTGTCACTTCTTTATCAAGATGTTAAGTACTTACTGAAAATATTTCTCAATTTCAGTGTATCAACCAAGAAATATATAGACAAGGCATTCTGGGACATGGTTTAATGGCCATGCTGGTCTTAGGTTGTCATTTAGACTCAGGGATCTTAGAAGTCTTCTCCAACCAAAGCAATTCTGTAATTCTGTGATTCTGTGGTTGTATTGGGATGGATATTTTCCTTTTAGTAGTGTATTTGCTAACAAAGCTAAGAGATTCTTAGTGCATCAATTCCCTTTGAATAATATACTCATTCTATAACCAGTTACTCTTTTTATTGTTCCTTTTCTGTTATTTCTGCCATAGTAAAAATGACAGTAGTCCTTTTGCATATTCCAAATTGTGGAATGATTTTTTTTTTTCATTTTGTTTCAGTGATTTATTTCCTTTTTGTACAGCAAATAGATTTTTGAGCTTCTTTCCAGGACTTTTTTTTTTAAAAATGCCTATCAGTGTATTTACTGTCCTCAATCAACACAAGCCTCACACCTTAATTTAAGAGGGAATTTATTCTCTTAGACTGTCTGGGTTTTCTATATAATTATTATTCCTTTCTTGTTGTCTTAGTTCTTACAGCCTTGCAATTTATTCATAAGTAATTTCTTATAATAGATTGTACCCTTGTTGCTTTCCTCCATGCATATTATTACATTCTGCTCCTCTCTTTCTCCTCCTTGCCCCCACTGCTTCACTTCTTCTCTCTTCATCCTTTTTTTTTTTTTTTAAACTAACACAGACTCATAGAATTGTCCTGATTGTAAAAGCCCTCTAAGATTGCTGAGTTCTACCATCAACTTAACAGCATCACGGCCATTGAACCATGTCCCACAGTACTATGCTCATACATTTCTTGCATACCTCCATGATGAATTTCAGTCTTGCTGGTTAAATTGGTTAAATTCTCGTATGCTAAAGTTCAACCATACCATATGTGAGGCTGCAGTGACACAACAGTAGTCATTTTTTGTGCTGGCTATGTTTGGTCTCAGCATCTCTACATTCTTTGATATTTATCTGCATAAAACTCTCATTAGCATAGAAATGAACATCTCTCATTTCCTTCCCTTCCCCATCAGATGGGAAGGTGTCTCAATTTTACAAGAAAGATGTGGAGCTTTAGGATAGATCACAAGCTTTGACAAGAGAATACACTGAATCTGTGCTGTAGATAAGGATTGTATTTTGATAAGCAGAATCACATTTGTTTAGTATCGGGTCTTTTTAGTTTGGAAAAGAGCAGACTGAGGGGAGATCTCATCAATGCTTATCAATACTTAAAGGGTGCTTATCAGGAGGTTTAAACCAGTCCTTTTTTTGGTGGTGCCCAGTGATAGGACAAGGGGTAACTAATGCAAACATGACCATAAAAAGTTCCAATTAAACATAAGGAAGAACTTATTTATGTTGAGGGTGCTAGAGCACTGGAGCAGGATGCCATGAGTGGTGATGGAGTTTCCATCACTGGAGATATTCAAAACTTACATGGGCATGTTCCTGTGTGACCTGACCTAAGTGATCCTGCTTTGGCAGGGGGGTGTGGCTCGATGATCTCCAGAGGTCCCCTTCAACCCCTACCATTCTGTGATTCTATGCTTCCCAGAGAAGTGGAACAGACTTCTTTGGGCAGTCTGTTCCAGCGCTCCATCACCCAGAGTTTAGAACTTCTTATGTTCAAGTTTGTGCCCATTACCCCTTGTCCTGGGCATCACTGAAAAAAAGCTAATGTCCTGACACCCACCCTTTAAGTTTTCATAAGCATTGATGAGATTCCCTCTCAGTCTTCTCTTTTACAAACTAGAGAGACACAATTCTTCCAGCTTTTCTGATAAGGAAAATGTCCCAGTCCCATAATCATCTTTGTAACACTTTTCTGTGCCCTCTCCAGCAAGTCCTTGTCCTTCTTGAACTGGAGTGCAGTTTCCAACACTGTGCTGTAGCAGGAGACTTGAACAAAGTTTTGAATTTCCTCAAACCCTTGTGGCTGGAAATCTGCTCATATTCTGAGAGCAATGAAGGTTGAAATGAGTGGAAATCATCTTATTAGCCAGGAATTTAAGAGGGATAGCAGCTAGTATTTGTGCACCACTTGGATATGGCACCACGTGGAGCCCTCAGCACAGGAAGGAAATGGAAGTGTTGGAGAGGGTCCAGAGGAGGCCATGAGGATGATCAGAGGGCTAGTGGGAGGTGTCCCTACCTATGACAGGATGTTGGAACTAGATGATCCTTGAGATCCCTTCCAACCTTACCATTCTATGATTCTGTGCTATCAGGGCATTCCTATTGCAAGGTAGTATGTGATGAATAGAATCATAGAATGATAGAATGGTATAATAACAGCTTCCTTCAGAAATGTCACTACAAATAATTTTCTTAGGCAATTTTTAACACATAATTTTAGGGACTCAGGTCAGATACTGCTGCTGGAAAGGCAATCTGTTGTGAGCTGCAGTTCCATTTTAAAAGAAGTAGAAAAGCATTGTACCTGACTGGGGAATATCTTCACCACATCCATCAATAATTGCCTGTAACAGCCGGAGCTGTACTGGGAGAATTACATCAGCTGCTGGAACAGTGTGATGATGTGAGTTACCAGGAGTGTCTCCAGTCTCCTTGTGTAGGCTATTTCTCTTGTAGTAGCAACGTACAACAACTCTGTCCAAAGGAGGTGACTTAGAAGTTTAGGTGTAGAATCACAGATAGTCCTAAATGTTCCTTGAATTTGAGCAGGGATCTGAATTTGAACTATTCCAGCAATCTACTGACTCAAATGGAGCCTACAAGGATGATGAAGGGACTTGAACATCTCTCCTAAGAAGAAAACCTGAGAAAACTAGGGCTGTTTAATCTTGACAAAGGGAGGCTGAGGGGGGACGTTATTAAAGTCTGTAAATATCTGAGGGCTGGATGTCAAAATGAAGGTGCCAGTCTCTTTTCAATGGTGTCCTGTGATAAGAAGGAACAACAGGTACAAACTGGAACACAGGAAGTTCCATCCCAACATAAGAAGAGATTTCTTTGTTGTGAGAGTGCTGGAGCCCTGGAGCAGGATGCCCAGATAGGTTGTGAAATGTCCTTCTCTGGAGACTTTCAAAACCCACTTGCACATGTTTCTGTGTGTCCTGCCCTAGGTGATCCTGTTTTTGGTAGGGTGCTTGGACTCAATGATCTTCAGAGGTCACTTCAAACCCCTAACAGTCTGTGATTCTTTTTGTCATTTCATGATAGTGAGATACCTAAGGTGAATTCCTCACCACACTGAAGTCAGTCACAATATTTATTAAGTTTAGGATTTCTCAGGATATGTAGTTTTGTTTCTTTCCTCACAACAAAGACCTGTTCCTATGGGGTTTGTTTTGTTTTTCAGCTGTTTGCTTGTTTGTTTTTTTGCTTACTTGCTTGTTTTAATTTGGTTTTGTTTGTTTGGGTTTTTGTTGGGTTTGTTTACTTGTTGGGGTTTTTTGTTTTGTTTTGTTTTGTTTTGTTTGGGGGTTTTGTTTGGTTTGTTGGTTGGGGTTTCTTCTGGGTGGTTGGGTGGGTGATTCTTTTGGTTTGTTGGTTGGGGTTTCTTTTGGGTCGTTGGGTGGGTGATTCTTTTGGTCTGTTACACAGTATCACCAGGGTTGGAAGAGACCTCAAGAGATCATCAAGTCCAACCCATCACCACAGACCTCAAGACTAGACCATGGCACCAAGTGCCACATCCAAACCTGCCTTGAACACCTCCAGGGACGCTGACTCCACCACCTCCCTGGGCAGCCCATTCCAGTAGCCAATGACTCTCTCAGGGAAGAACTTTCTCCTCACCTCCAGCCTAAACTTCCCCTGGCACAGCTTGAGACTGTGTCCTCTTGTTCTGGTGCTGGTTGCCTGAGAGAAGAAAGTAACCTCCCCCTGGCTACAACCACCCTTCAGGTAGTTGTAGACAGCAAGAAGATCTCCCCTGAGCCTCCTCTTCTCCAGGCTAAACAATCCCAGTTCCCTCAGCCTCTCTTCATAGGGCTGTGCTCGAGGCCTCTCCCCAGCCTCGTTGCCCTTCTCTGGACATGCTCAAGCACCTCAATGTCCTTCTTAAATTGAGGGGCCCAGAACTGGACACTGTTGGTTGGGGTTTCTTCTGGGTGGTTGGGTGGGTGATTCTTTTGGTTTGAGTGTGGGATGTTCTTTTTTTGTTTGGTTAGGGAAGTATGGGATATGGAGTTGTGCAATCATCAAGATGCTTAACCAAATAATGAACTGGAACCCAAGTCTTTACTCTTTTTTGAGGTTCTACTAAGTCCCTTGATATGTTGCTTTTTGTTTCAACAGTACCTATATGAAACTTCAAAGTTTCTCTTGATTTCAACTGTAAAAACCCTGATTTTTCATCCTCTACTTTTCATTTCCTTGCTGTTGGACTTTTTGGAAATACAACACAGTAGAGTCTACATGAGAATTGAAATTGCTTACAGAGAATTTTACAGTAAATTGATATCTAGCAATACTGTATTGCGGGGAAATAGTCTATTTATCTTGGGATCAGGGCAGATATGATAAAGATATGAAACATAATCATCAAAATTCTCTACCTCAGGCCAATTTCAGTTCAAGGCTTAAGTGCAAACAAATTCCACCAACTTTTCAGAGAATGACATTGCTCTACAGCAGATGGGGTTTTATTCAGATGCACTTTCTGGTAAGGTGTAGCATACATTTCCTGTAAAATGTTTCAGAATAACTTTCTGTGCTGCATAGCTCACAGAAGATGAAGCCTTATGGATTCTATCTGTGCAAACACAGACTAATACAGCCCTTATTATGGTATATATTCTTTGACAAGGCAAATATTTACCTGCAATGTACATCTTACTAACTCTGAATAGTATTAGCACACCCATAATGAAATTTTGACTTGAAATCTGCCTCAAAACTCCCAGATTATGCATCTACCTTATTTTTTTCTTTTTTTTTTCTTCCCCTGAACATAATTACCCAATATTCATAAAAGAGTGATTCATAGAATCATAGAATGGTTTAGGTTGGAAAGGATCTTAAAGATCATCCAGACCCAACTACTCTGCCATGGGCAGGGACACCTCCTGCTAGACCAGCTGCCTCAAAGTCTCATCCAGTCAAATCTTCAACACTTCCAGGAATGAGGTATCCAGAACTTTTCTGAGCAACCTGTTCCAGTGTCTCACCACCTTCATGGTAGAGAACTTTCATATTCACATACATTGAGGCTTGCCAAGTTCTTCATCTTGCTGCCTGCCTTCTACCTAAGATTAGCTGAATTTCAGGGACACACTGTCTTTTAAGAATGTACCTGTGTAGCCTGAAAAATGATTTAGAAATGTGACACCTCATTGCCAAGATGTTTAAACTTCCTTCTCTCATATCCATTAAAAAAAATATTCTAACTATAGGACAGGTAGAATCATAGAACTTTTGAAGTTAACAGGAGACCATTAAGTCCAGCTGCTCACCATCTGAAAAAGATCTGAGATGGAGATGACATCCTTGCAAATTACATTGAATCAGGAATTGCAAAGAGATGAAAGATCAGTTTGGAGCTGGGAGGGAAGCAGTGCATTCTCCTACACTGGACAGTTTTAAGATTCAACTTGACAGGGTGCTGGGCCATCTCATTTAAACTTTGCTATCACCTAGAATGGTTGGACTAGATCATCATAGAATCACAGAATGGTAAGGTTGGAAGTGACCTCAAGGATCATCTAGTTCAAACCCCTTGCCATAGGCAAGGACACCTCCCACTAGCACAGGTTACTCAAGGCCTCGTCCAACCTGGCCTTGAACACCTCCAGGGAGGGAGCATCCACAACCTCCCTGGGCAACGTTGTGGTATCTTCCAACTTGGAATTCTGTGAAATAACCCCTAGGGAGCCTGGAGTGCCTGGAGGCAAGAGAGTCACCAATAGCAGTTGAGCTGAAGATCCATGCCATTATCTGTTTTTTTGCTTTGGGTTTCTTGAAGGAAATCCAGCTGTGGGACACTGGGTTTAGGTGGAGCAAAATTTGCTGAGACCCAAATGTAATGGTTTTCATTCTCAGCCTGCAGAAGAGGAGAATTAGAGGGGACCTTATCACTCTATGACTACCTAAAAGGAAGTTGTAGTCATGTGGAGGCCAGGCTCTACATCCAGGCAACAAGTCACAGGACAAGAGGGCGTGGTCTGAAACTGTGCTAAGGGAGGTTTAGGTTGGATATTAGGAAGCACTTCCTCAAGGAAAGGGTGATTAGACACTGGAATGGAATGCCCAGGGAGGTGGTGGAGTCACCGTCCCTGGAGGTCTTTAAGAAAAGATTGGATTTGGCACTTGGTGGTTTGGTTTAGCTGATGTTGTGATGTTAGGTTATAGCCTGGTCTTGTTGCATCACCTCGAAGGTCTTGTCCAGCATCAGTGATTCTGTTTCTGTTTCAGACTGGAGTAGAACTGCCAAGCTGTCAATATGCAAGTGCTAATGTTTCTGTGTGACTTACAAGACAACAGACAGTTGCTAGCCATAAAGACTTATATCATATAACTCAAAGGTCTGGCTTCTGCTTGCTGCAGATTTATTCTCTTGGAACTCTGTAGTCTTTATAACATTAAGTCCTAATTTACAGCAGTGCAGGGATTATCAGAAATAAGATGTTCTCTGGTGGAAAAGCTTTAGTGAGTTTAACAGCATACAATATGATTTGCTTCTCTTTCTTTTTTCTTTCTTTCTTTCTTTCTTTCTCTTATTTTTTCTTTCATTCTTTCTCTCTTTTTCTTTCTTTTCTTTCTTTCTTTCTTATTTTTTCTTTCTTTCTTTCTCCCTCTTTCTTTCTTTTCTTTCTTTCTTTGTTTTCTTTCTCTTTCTTTCTTTCTTTTTCTTTCTTTCATTCTTTCTTTGTTTCTCTTTGTTTCTTTCTTTCTTTTTCTTTCTTTTTTCCTTTCTTTTCTTTCTTTTTTCTTTTTTTCTTTCTTTCTTTTTTCTTTTTTCTTTCTTTCTTTTCCTTTCTCTTTCTTTCTTTCCTTTCTTTCTTTCTTTCTTTCTCTCTTTCTTCTCTTTCTTTCTTTCTTTCTCTTTCTCTTTTTTTCTTTTTTCTCTTTCTTTCTTTCTTTCTCTTTCTCTTTTTTTCTTTTTTCTCTTTCTTTCTTTCTTTCTCTTTCTCTTTTTTTCTTTTTTCTCTTTCTTTCTTTCTTTCTCTTTCTCTTTTTTTCTTTTTTCTCTTTCTTTCTTTCTTTCTTTCTTTCTTTCTTTCTTCTTATTCCTTTCATTTTACTAATCTAACTGAACTGAAAAGATGGTTGGGGAAAACTGTTATGATTTTTTTTAGGTGTGAATGGTCTTTATCAAATCGTCATAGACTTAATAGAGTGTCTTTTCAGTCTGAATCCCATGAGAGGAGAGAGGAGTGAAGGGAAGGGATTGGAATTGACTGACCTTTAGGATTCCTTCCAACCCAAGGTATTCTATGAATCTATGATTCTAAGATATTATTTTATTTTTAAAAAGCTGATTTTTTTTTTTTCTGAGCAGTTTTTACCATTGCAAGTTGCTCAACACATACAGTTCAATCTGCAAAGCTAAGCCATTACCAAGCAATGAACCACAAGTCTGTATTTTGTATTTAAAGTAACATAATTTCCTTCTCCCTTATTTACATCAGTTTAAATGAGATATGATGCAGTCTTCCACTGTGTCTTGAGGAATTGTTTTCCTCTAGCTTAGGCATTCTATTAAATTGAGGGTACCAGGCTTGTAAAGCAAACAAGAAATGAGCATTTTCAGATCCGAGCCCATGAATTTCCCTAAAATACCTATCAAAATAAATCTACCCAAACAAATCATTTATGAGCTTGCTCAAGTAAAATGGATTATTCAAATAATTACTTAGTAATAGAGAAAGTTTGAGAAATGATGTTTCTAATAAGGAAGCTGCCCACAGATCTTGATGCTTGGGAAGATTAGGACGGATTAAGATAGATTCTTTCTCATTCTTTCAGCTCTGTCACACCATCCTGCTAAAAATGCAGTTTTGTGTGCCTTAAATGATGAAAAAGAGATAATTTTTTTTAAAAAAATGAATATTCTTTTACCTTGGAGAACAGGATGCTGAGGAGAAACCTCACTGATCTCAATAACTACCTGAAGGGGGTTGTACTGAGATGGATGTTGGTTTCCCAACTAGTGATAGAACAATAGAGAATGTCTTGGAGCTGCATCAGTGAAAGATTAAGCTGGACATTAGGAAAAATATTTTCACTTAAAGAGTGGTCAGGCATTGGCACAGGCTGCCCAAAGAGGTGGTGGAGTCACTATCCCTGAGTATGGTTGAAAGACTTACTGGTAGATTTGGTATGGTAGAATTAATGGTTGGACTCAGTTGTAGAGGTTTTTCAACCTGAATGATTCTATGATTCTAGAGTGAAGTTAGGGCTGCAATTTAGTGCAGTTTAAGCTGAGTGAATGCAAGCATCTATGTTACACTTTTAAAATAGAGGCTTAATTCACTGATTTAAATCCTTGCTAATTAGATCTGTGGAGGTCTGGAAACATTAGAGGGAAGGGGAAGATTACCTTTAATTTTTTTCCTTTTATTTTTATTCTTTTTGCTTTTTTCTCCCTTTCCTTTTCCCCTTTCCTCTTTCCTTTTCCCCTTTCCCCTTTCCCCTTTCCCTATTCCCTTTCCTGTTCCACTTTCCCCTTTCCTCTTCCCCTTTCCCCTTTCCCTATTCCCTTTCCTGTTCCACTTTCCCCTTTCCTCTTCCCCTTTCCCCTTTCCCTATTCCCTTTCCTGTTCCACTTTCCCCTTTCCTCTTCCCCTTTCCCCTTTCCCTATTCCCTTTCCTGTTCCACTTTCCCCTTTCCTCTTCCCCTTTCCCCTTTCCCTATTCCCTTTCCTGTTCCACTTTCCCCTTTCCTCTTCCCCTTTCCCCTTTCCCTATTCCCTTTCCTGTTCCACTTTCCCCTTTCCTCTTCCCCTTTCCCCTTTCCCTATTCCCTTTCCTGTTCCACTTTCCCCTTTCCTCTTCCCCTTTCCCCTTTCCCTATTCCCTTTCCTGTTCCACTTTCCCCTTTCCTCTTCCCCTTTCCCCTTTCCCTATTCCCTTTCCTGTTCCACTTTCCCCTTTCCTCTTCCCCTTTCCCCTTTCCCTATTCCCTTTCCTGTTNCCCTTTCCCCTTTCCCCTTTCCCCTTTCCCCTTTCCACTTTCCCCTTTCCCTTTCCCTTTCCCTTTCCCTCTCCCTTTCTCCTTTTTCCTTGCCTTTTCCTTTTCCTTTGCCCTTGCCTTTTCCTTTTCTTCTACTTCTTTTACTTCGAGGATTCTACAACCTCATAAGCCTAAAAACAACTTAAATATGTAGATCTCCAGCAGATCTCCAAAGCAATTAAGGCACTTAAACTTGTGCATCACAGTTTCTTCACAGTCTGCTTTATATAAAAGAAGTCAATGTCCAAGCACAAGTGTGTTAATGGTGATAACTCCCTAGTGTGTTTTCCTTCCATAACCTAGCAACTAATTAATGCAATTCTTCGTGTCTTATTTTCCCTCCTCTGCATTTCAGATTTCTGGTGAGTGAAAAAAGAAAAAAAAGAAAGAGAAAGTCTGCCACTTGGCTTAATTCCTTTCAGTGACACTGAAGAGGTGTAAAGGTAGTTGCTTTATAAAATTGCAAATGTAACAGAAAATCGAATTAATCTGCAGTGGCTCCTGTAGTGTGACAACATGTTTTGTGTTGCACTCTGAGTCTAATAAAAAATAAAATAAAATTAAAAAAAAAATAAGACCTTGGAATGAAAAGAGACAGAATACTGAAAAAAAAATTATGATTGCTATTAGTAGTAATAGTAGCAGTAATAGAATCATAGAATGATAAGGGGACCTCAAGGATCATCTAGTTCCAACCCCCTGCCATAGGCAGGGACACCTCCCACTAGTACAGCTCACTCAAGGCCTCATTCAACCTGGCCTTGAACACCTCCAGGGAGGGAGTGTCCACGACCTCCCTGGGCAACCTGGTAATAGTAATAGCGTTAATCTGCTTATTAAATAATTAAGTAGTCAATGATTAAGAAAAAAATAAATTAAAAATCTCCTCTCAGGCATTTCAGGGTTGTCATGTTTTTCACAAGATATTGAAATGCCCAGCTGATTTTGTAAATGGCATGGCTTGTGATAGCAGACAGTATCTAGGTCTGGAAATGAACTTATTTTGCAGAGTGTTCTAAGCAGGATCAGTAACACCACAAGGTTGACCATCACTTCTCACTAATAAATCCTGATTACTAATTTGATTCATATTTTCTGTGGATGTGATGGCCTCTGATGGGTGGATGTGAGACAACTGCAGCACTGGGGACAAGTGCTATTCAGACAAATGTTGTATTTGACCATGAGTCTCCTCCACAGGGTAGGGTTACAAAGATAATTAGAACACCTCTCTTATGAGGAAAGACTGGGAGAATTTGGGCTTTATAATCTATAAAACAGAAGACTGAGGAAGGATCTTATAACTGCTTATGAATTGAGGGACCCAGTTCTGGGCCCCTCAATTTAAGAAGGACA
>VWZE01009106.1:465382-480760 GCA_013396675.1 Eubucco bourcierii | reverse complement strand
GTGGTGGAGTTGCTGTCCCTGGAGGTGTTCAAGGCGGGTTTGGACGTGGTACTTGGTGCCATGGTCTAGTC
Organism: Eubucco bourcierii; assembly: GCA_013396675.1. NCBI lineage: Eukaryota > Metazoa > Chordata > Aves > Piciformes > Ramphastidae > Eubucco > Eubucco bourcierii. Next base: position 480,689 of record VWZE01009106.1, on the reverse strand, counting down.
TTGAGGTCTGTGGTAATGGGTTGGACTTGATGATCTTTGAGGTCTCTTCCAACCCTGGTGATACTGTGATACTGTGAAATAGATTCTCACCTTGTCTCTGCTGTAGAACTCTGCTACCAAGTCATTTAATTCAAGCCTTTCAGAGGCAGTCTACTTCAGAGTACCCATGCTGCATAGAGCTCAGGATCCTGGTCCAACATACACAATAGCACTGAGTGTGCTTCAGGATCATCCTTAAAAAATAAGACTGTAAGCATCTCACATGAGATGCCAGGGCCTAGCAGGTGCCACCTACAGCTCAACATCTCATGGAAACCATCAGGATGTTGTGAAGATGTAGTTCTATTTCATGAAGCATTTACATTTCCTGTACAGGGTTTGATCTTCCTAAGTGTGGATGGAAGCAGGCAACCTTATGGAGAAAGGAGTAGTATCTGGTGTTCTCAGGGGAGGTGGAGAAGGGATGTCCATCTGAATGCTTGCTGTATATGAGGAGGTAAGTCATGGGCTCAGCTAGTGGCAACTCAATGTATGAAAAAATCTCTCCTTATCTTCGACAGTCTTGACCTGCTCCCTGCTCATTTTTCCAGAGAAGAAGGGCAACAAAGCTGATGAAGAGTTTAGAGAGCAACTCTTATGAGGAGCTGCTGAGGGAACTGTGATTGTTTAGTCTGGAGAAAAGGAGACCTCATTGCTCTCATTACTACAATGCACTGAAAGGAAGTTGGAGTGAGACGTGGGTCAGTCTCTTCTGCATAGTATCGGGTGATAGAATGAGATAAAATGGGTTGAAATTGTGCCAGGCGAGGTTCATATTGGGTAGTAGGAACAGTTTCTTTCCTGCAGGAGTGGTCAAGCATTGGAACAGTCTGCCCAGGGAAGTGGTGCAGTCACCACCCCTGAAGGTGTTCAAAAACATGTGGACATTAGACTTTGGGACACAGTTTAGACAGCATACTGATACTAGGTTGATGGTTGGCCTCACATGATCTTAGAGGTCTTTTGCAATGGAAACAGTTCTATGTCTCTGTGAGAAGATGAATATGGCTTAGCAGCAGTGGTGGAAGCAGCTGGACTTACTGATCTCTAAGATCTCTTCTAACCTCAACAGTTCTATGATTCTAAAAAGATCTGTGTCTGTGATCTTTACTTACATCTCCTCTTTCTTTCTGGTTAGGTGAAACAGGATGTAATTCCCCATCTTCTGAAGCCTGAGAGTGGCCTTATGAAACCCAGAGATTCCTAGGATCACTGAGGGAAAAGGTGCTGCTGGGAAACAAAAGAGGAGATTTATCAAAGAGCTGCTCATTAAGTGAGTATGTTTGTATCTTGTGCAGGGAATGAGGAAGGTTCCTAGGGAGGAAAAAATGTCATGTGGTTCTGGTTACCAAACACGTATCAAGGAGCCAGAGTACATGCAGCAGCTTTTAAGTGGTGTCTCTTGACTGTGTGTACCTAGACATCCTAGACAACCATTATGGGTTTAAACTGGCAGAGGGGAGATTTAGGCTAGATGTTAGGAGGAAGTTCTTTACAGTAAGGGTGGTGAGGCACTGGAACAGGTTGCCCAGGGAGGTCATGGATGCTCCCTCCCTGGAGGTGTTCAAGGCCAGATTGGATGAGGCCTTGAGTGAGCTGTACTAGTGGGAGGTGTCCCTGCCTATGGCATGGGGTTGGAACGAGATGATCCTTGAGGTCCCTTCCAACCTTACCATTCTATGATTCTATGATCCTCTTCTTCATGTTCTCTTTAAAACAGTGTATTTTTCTCCAAGCTTTGTGGAGATGCTAAAAAAATGCTGTTTATAACAGCTAGTTACCAAACTTTTGTTGTTGTTGTTGTTGTTGCTGGATTTGTTGTTGTTTTGTTTTTTAATAACCACGAAAGAACAATTTGTTTTCTAAAGGTGGATGTTTCCCCTAAGAAATATTTGTCTCTGAGGAAGAACTGTTAAGCTGAGGGCAATACTTCATTTGATTTTAACACTCTGAAGTTATCCTCCTAAGGCCAGCATTTTAGGCTCTTCACATGCTCATTACTTCAAATGTTCTTTTCCCAAATGTGCTTTTGTGTGTCTTCTCCTTCCTGCATTTTAGTCAACCTTCAGATTTCATTTACATGCTCATTAACAATCTGATGGTAGAAAAGATAGAGACATGAAATAAACCCAAAAAACCAAACAAAACAGCAGTGATTTTGGGTTACTGCTCAAAAAAAAAATAATCAAGGCAAAAGCTCATTATGACTTTTAGCCAGTGAAGCATGCTAGTATTTTTCACAAATACTATCATAGAATCATAGGTTCATAGACTGAGTCCTGGGCTACATCAAGAGAAGTGTGGCCAGCAGGGCAAGGGAGGGGATTCTGCCACTTTACTCTGCTCTTGTCAGACCCCACCTGGAGTACTGTGTGCAGTTCTGGAGCCCTCAGCACAGGAGGGACGTGGAGGTGTTGGAGTGGGTCCAGAGGAGGGCCACGAAGATGATCAGAGGGCTGCAGCAGCTCTGCTATGAGGACATGCTACAAGAGTTGGGGCTCTGCAGCCTGGAGAAGAAAAAGCTTTGAGGAGACCTGATAGTAACCTTCCAGTATCTGAAGGGTGCCTACAGGAAGGCTGGGGAGGGACTCTTGACAAGGTCTTGCAATGACAGGACAAGGGGCAATGGGTTTAAACTGGTAGAGGGGAGATTTAGACTGGATGTCAGGAGAAAGTTCTTTGCAGTGAGGGTGGTGAGGCACTGGCACAGGTTGCCCAGGGAGGTTGTGGCTACTGCCTCCCTGGAGGTGTTCAAGGCCAGGTTGGCTGAGGCCTTGAGTGAGCTGTACTAGTGGGAGGTGTCCCTGCCTATGGCAGGGGGTTGGAACTAGATGATCCTTGAGGTCCCTTCCAACTTTACCATTCTATGATTCTATCATTCTGTGATACCAGATATATTAGCAAAGGGTGGTCCAGGTTGGTGGTTTGAGCAGGTGGTTGTTATATGGTGCAACTGTGGCACAGGGCCAGGTGGACAAGTAGGACTATGAAGGTCACTGCTGCATTTTGTACCACACATTTTTTATACTGTTTCAGCAGTTTAAATGTTCTTCCTGACGTTTTTTCTTACTTTGTGCTGTTCTGTTAAACTCTTCTTAATTCAGCACATGGGATTTTGCCTTTTTCTTTCAATTCCGTGGCTGTGTGGGGCCTGAAACCACAACAATATTTAAGCAAGATTAAGTATGTTAAAAAATAATCCCTTTATCCTACTATGTATTATGTTAAAGGTCACATCATATTGTACAAGCTACAGAAGTTTATATGTTCATTTGAATGAATGCAAAAATCAGATTGGATGGCTTTGAAGATCCATGAGTCAGGGAGTCTTGTAGCTTTATTTTTTTCCTTCATAGTTAATAATACTTTGTAGAGATACATTGTATGTGAACTACAGAGGGGTTTTTAATGTGTTTAAAATATATGAAAATTGCAGGCTTTTATTTTAAACTCTTAACCTGTTGTGGGCAAAAAAAAAGAACAGATATGCTTACTGAACTTTGGGGTTTTTTTCAGATAAATGGATGTGGAGACTCTTAATTTTTATACAGCTCAATAAAACCCTTCCTTCCAAATACCATTATCACATTCTGAGCACCAAGCAAATACTAAAATTAGTGCTTGAATCTAGTGTACAGAGGCAGAGAATATTTACTAGAAGTCTCCATAATTGCACAGCATGAAAATAATGAACCCCTTAAACTGATCAAGTGTGAAAATACTTTTTTAATGGAAGCATTGTTTTAAATGTTAGCAATAAACCTGGGAGAAAAACTGTCCTTCTTATTTGGATTCCTGGACTCTTATTAAAACCTTTTCTTCTTTGTAAGTAGCAAAAAAAAGAATTCTTTTTGCCATGCACTCATTAAATAAACTGGGCCAATGATCTAGAAATTAAATGTCATATACAGCAGGTCATCTGATGTCCTTAGTCACAGAATCACAGTGTGGTAGGACCTGGAAGAGACCAGCTTCTTATGTTAATAAATGTCATATACAGCAGGTCTTCTTATGTCCTTAGTCACAGAATCACAGTGTGGTAGGACCTGGAAGAGACCAGTTTCTTATGTTCAAGTTTGTGTCCATCACCCCTTGTCTTATCACTGGGCACTATTGGAGAAAGATTGGTCCCATCCTGCTGACACTCACCCTTTAAGTGTTTGTAAGCATTTATGAGATCCCCCCTCAGTCTTCTCCTTTATAGACTGATAAACCCCAATTCTCTCAGTCTTTCCTCATAAGAGATGCCCCAGTCCCCTCAGCAAGTTACTGCCCTTCTTGAACCAGGGAGCCCAGAGACAGATACAGCATTCTAGATGTGACCTCACTAGGGCAGAGTAGAAGGGGAGGATTTAGATGAAGTCCTTACAGTATGTCTGGACGTGAACATGCTCTGGTCAAGATTTGCTCTGTCATCATGTAAATTCTGTAAATCACAGCAGTTCTCACTTTCTTTGCTTGTGAAATAAGCCAACACAACCAAGTTCTCAATGTTTCTTTATTTTATAAGCTGTTGAGTATGTTCTCAGGGAATTTAATTACTGTATCAATGAAGAGGAAAAAGTGCATCTTAAATTGCTAGATTTTCCCCTGTGTATCCCATAAAAACATATGGACAGCACCATCTGTGTTCTTACGACTACAGATTTGTGTGTTTATTGGTTTTTATCTAGAGATCAGTGTCATTTGAACCCAGATCTGGCACTCAGAGCTTACATCCCAAATTCTGGCTGCAGCCCATGTGTATGTTATGTTATGTCTCTAGCCTGTCCTGCAAATCTGGAGGCCAAGAATGCATCTGTTCCTTTCTGCAGGCTTGCATCTACAGCAAATGAGCTGTATGAAAAGGGCATAGTTCAATGATTCAATGCTACCTACTCTGGAGATCTTAATTTCTTAGCTATTTTTCTGCCTGGAAATAATTTTTCAGTTACCTCTCCATTTTTCACTCCTCCAAAACAATGATGATAGTATCTAATTGAAAAGACTGCTAACATGGTCCAACAGCTGTGTACATGAACACATTAAGTTATGGTTAGACCCAATGACCTTAAGCTCTTTTCCAACTAGGTGGTTCCATGATTCTATAATAAGAATGATCAAGAAGGGCTGTATCTAGCTTATAGACACTAGTAAATGTCCATTGCCTTTAATGCCTTTGCCTGAGTTTCATGATGTTCCTCTAAGAGTGTGCAGAGCTCCTTCACAGGTATTTTTCTTGACACTCTGGCAGAATAGAGGCTTATTCACAGTTATTCTTGAAACTCTGCTCATAAGAGAAATGCTCTTTTTTTTTTGGTTGGTTTTGGTTTTAATGTTTTAAAACATTGACATCAGGTAGAAGAAGATGCACATGGGTGCTTAAAATTCTGGAATTTCAGCTACTTCTGGACTGCCATTTGCACATATGACAATTTATGCAATCATAGATTCATAGAATGGGTTGGGTTGGAAGGGACCTTAAAGATCGTCTAGTTCCAGCCTCCCCAGGTATGAGGAGGGACACCTTCCACTAGACCAACTTGCTTAAGGCCTTGCCCAAACTGGCTTTGAACACCTCCAGGTAGAGGGCATCCACAACCTCCCTGGACAACCTGTTTCAGTGTCTCACCACCCTCATTGTAAAGATTTTTTTTTTCCCAATATCCAGTCTAAATATGCCCTCCTCAAGCTTTGTGTTCAAGTTCTGGGATATGTGCACATGCTTGAGTCTTTTCTTATTGACTAGAGTATCTCTCTGTAATAGCATTGGTATTTCCTAGGAGGTTATTGATTCAAACAGAAAAATATTCTTCTCTTGCTTCAGATTTTATCCTTACGTAAGTGAGAAGTAGATAATGAGATTTCTTTAGAACTTTTCCATCACACTCTACAATCTGCTGATGGGACTGTAAAGCTGATTTAATTTAAAAAATGGTATAGCAATCCTGTAAAGAAGATAGTAAATGCCACAACATTTTACAAAGATTCCTGTGGCACTTTATCATGTTGCTTTAGAATTTAATTTCTAACCTCTGTGTAAATTTCCTATAGATTTTTCTGGAGGTGAGTTGAAAATGTTGGATTATTCAGTATTAATGCACTGTAGTACACAGGCACATACATCACTACCTAGCAAATATTAACACAACTGCTTCAGTCAGACTTTGATGCACTGCATTTTCCCAGGCTTTCCCTTGTAAAAAACAAACCAAAACAAAACCAAAAAAATACATTTGGGGAACTCCAAAAAGAACTAAGAACTTTGAGATGATTTCCTTATGGATCATGATTCCCTGTGGCAATAGGCTGTGAAAGTTGGGGCTCTTCAGCCAGGAGAAGAGAAGGCTCCAGGCAGATGTTACAGTAGCCTTCCAGTACGTGAAGAAGGTCTACAAGAAAGGGACTTTTTACAATGTAATGTAGTGGATAGGATGAGAGGGAATGGATTGAATCTGGAAAAGGGTAGATTTAGACTGGGTATTAGGAAGAAATTCTTTACAATGAGGGTTGTGAGACACTGAATTTGTCTAGGAAGATTGTGGATGTCTCCTCTCTCAAGGCTTAAGGCCAGGTTGGATGAGGCCTTGAGCAACCTGGTCTGGTAGGTGGTGTCTGTGACCATAGAACTACTTGGAACTAGATGATCTTTAAGTCTCTTCCATCCCAAAATATTCTAAGATCATTGGTGGTGACTTTCAAGAGAAAATCATAGAATCATAGAATACTTTAGGTTGGAAGTGACCTCAAAGATCAGCTAGTTAAAACCCCCTGCCATAGGCAGGGACACCTCCCACTAGAACAGGTCACTTAAGGCCTCATCCAACCTGACCTTGAACACCTCCAGGGAGGGAGCAGCCACAACCTCCCTGGGCAACCTGTTCCAGTGCCTCACCACCCTTACTGTAAAGAACTTCCTCCTAACATCCAGTCTAAATCTCCCCTCTGCCAGTTTAAACCCATTGCCCCTTGTCCTGTCATTGCAAGACCTTGTAAATAATCCCTCCCCAGCCTTCCTGCAGGCCCCCTTCAGATACTGGAAAGCTGCTCTAAGGTCTCCTGGAAACCTCTTCTGCAGACTGCAGAGCCCCAACTCTCTCAGCCTGTCCTCATAGCAGAGCTGCTCCAGCCCTCTGAGCATCTTCATGGCCCTCTTCTGGACTCACTCTGACAATTTGATGTTCTTCTTGTGTTGGGTCCTCCAGAACTGCACACAGTACTCTCGGTGGGGTTTGATGAAAGCAAAGTGGCAGAATCCCCTCCCTTGCCCTGCTGGCCACGCTGCTCTTGATGCAGCCTAGGACTCGGTTGCTGTCTGGGCTGCATGTGCACACTGCAGGCTCATGTTGAGCTTTTCATCAACCCAGACTCCAAGGTCCTTTTCCTCAGGGCTGCTCTCCAGCCATTCACCACCCAGCCTGGATTTGTGCTTGGGATTGTGCCTACCCAGGTGCAGGACCTTACACTTGGCCTTGTTGAATTTCATGAGGTTGACCTGGGCCCACCTCTGCAGTCTGTCCAGGTCCCTCTGGATGAATCCCTGCCCTCTAGCAAGTCTACTGTACCACACAGTTTGGTGTCATCTGCAAACTTGCTGAGGGTGCACTCCATTCCTCTGTCCATGTCACTGACAAAGATGTTAAACAGCACTGGTCCCAGCACTGACCCCTGAGGGACACCACTTGTCACTGGTCTCCAGGTGGACATTGTGCCCTTGATCACCACTCTCTGGGTTCGACCATCCAGCCAATTCCTTATCCAGCGAGTGGTCCATCCATCAAGTCCATGTTTTTCCAGTTTGGTGACCAGGATGTCATGTGGGACAGAGTCAAATGCCTTACTCAGGTCCAGATAGATGACATCAGTTGCCCTTCCTTTGTGCACTGTTACTGTGACTTCATCATAAAAAGCCACCAAATTTGTCCAACATGTGAGGCATGTAGCTCATATGCAAACTGATTTGCTGTGTTACTTCTGTCTGAAGTTTCTTCTTTGTGTAGACCTGATTACGCAAAAATTTGGATACTTGCTGTGATTACAAATGGTTTAATGGCCATGGTGGTGCTGGGCTGATAGTTGGTTTGATCTTAGAGGTCCCATCCAATCTTAATGACTGTGATATCCAGAATTTGGCATTTCCCAGGCTGGCAGGCTAATGTGGGAAAGAAATCTGAGACTCTCTCACCTATTAGGAGCATCATATAAAAATAAATACATAACCCTTGAACTAATGTGGTCTAGAGCTTTAGTGAATGATTGTCACCTTCTGATCGACAGAATTGAGTGGAACTCTGCTGATGTTGCCTACTAGTGGAAGCAAGGAGAAGGAATAAAGCTGTCCACTTTATAAATAGAATTAATTAGTTCATTTTTCTTTGCTGAGGCTGGAATACTGTGTCTTTGGACTTCAGAATCCTTCACTCTGCCATTTCTCTGTGTTTAATTGCAACTTCTTCCTATAACAGGTGTCCTATTAAAACACAGGTGTCAAGGGTTAGGACTGAGTTGATCACTAGACAAGTAACAGATGCTCCCTATTAACCCCTTTCTCTTCTCAGAGAAAGGGAATAAGAGATACTGGGTTGGAAAGGGAAACTAAAGCAGCTTTAATACAGATAACAGCATTGAAAAAAATGCATACAAATAGACACTGGAACAGGTTGCCCAGGGAGGTTGCGGATGCTCCCTCCCTGGAGGTGTTCAAGGCCAGGCTGGAGGAGGCCTTGAGTGACCTGTTCTACTGGGAGGTGTCCCTGCCTGTGGCAGGGGATTTTAACTAACTGATCTTTGAGGTCCCTTCCAACCTTACCATTCTATGATTCTATGATATACAACCCAAATATTGAACCCAACGTCCCTGATGACAGTTATGTCACTGTCACCATTGATGCTGTGGGCAAGCACTGGGGAAGTCCCAGACTGGAAGCAGTAGAAGGGAGGAGCCAGATTCAGGAGCTGGATTCTGGAAATAGATTCAAGAATGCACAGATTTAGATTGAAGGCCATTTGATATCAGCCATTGAAGGAGTCTGACCCTCATGATTTCTTAGCTTTACACTGAATATGGTATATGTGGAATGCATATATCATGTATATATCAAGGTGCTGGAGCATGGCCAGAGAAGGGTAACAAAGCTGGTGAGGGCCCTTGAGAATATCTCTTATGAGGAGCAGCTGCAGGGACTGATGAGCAGCTGCAGGAACTGATGTTGTTTAGTCTGGAGAAAAGGCTGAGGAGAGACCTTGTTGCTCTCTACAACTCCCTGCAAGGAGGTTGGAGTGAGGTGAGTGTTGATGTCTTCTCATTCACAACTGATGGGACAAGTGGAAATGGTGTCAAGTTAAGGCAGGGGAGGATTAGGTTGGACATTAGGAAAAAAATTCTTAACTCAAAATGTTCTCAAAGACTGGACCAGGCTTCTCAGGGAAGTGATTGACTCACTGATCCTGGATGTACTTTAAAGCCCTCTAGATATGGTGCATAAGCACATCCTGTAACAGTGGCCCTGGCAGAGTTAGATAATGGTTGGACTTGATGATCTTAGAGGTCTTTTCTAATCATTGTGATTCTGTGAGATCCTGTGAATGGAACACCTTGTTGAGTCACTTTACAAGTGCTTTACAAGAGCTGTTCTCCATCACCAGTGTAGCAGACAAAATTCGCCAGAGAGCTTGGTCTCCACAGGAGCAAATGTAAGAGCTTCTCTGCATGCTGATCTGTAGTAGTAACTGTAAACATCAAGTGTTAGCACTTCTAGAAGCAGATACTCTCTGCAAAATTATGCCACTAACTGCAGAAAGCGCAGAAACGTAGGAGAGGCTGAGCTAAAAAGTCAGATCACTGAACAGAATTAGTTTTATTCTAACTCAAATCAGGACAAGAGTACAAATCCATTTTGTGTTTTTGATGGAAGTATGATAGATGGACACCAAAAATCGGCCCAAGCTTCAGCTGGGAGTTGTATTTTCTGATTTCAGCTTCAATATCCATGCTTTGAGAAATGCTGCAGTTATTTTGATTGAAAATGTCTACTCTGAATTTTATGGTGCTGCCTTTTCAGATATCATGAGCAACTTTTCCATAGTTGTTAACATTCCTTTCTTGCTCACATGCATTGTGTAGCCTTTCCTCTTCCATCTTCCAGCTCTGATGTGTTTTGGAAAGTTGTTTTCTTATTTTTGATCTCATGAACATAGGAGGCAGTGGTCTTTAAAAATATCTTTCATGTGTATTTTTGTTGGGGGTTTTTTTGTTTTTGTTTTTTTTTTTTTTGGGGGGGGGGGGAATTGCAACAAACAAAGACTGAAGAATTAAGTTTTGTATTTGATTTCATAAAATACACAAACTGCAACTGAAATCAGCTTGTTTTGTGGTACTGTGCTTTCAGAGTTGTTTTCCTTTGGGTAATGCATAAACCTGAAGACCTTCTGAAATGTCTTTGTTTTCTTTGGAGCTCAACAAACTGGTGCGATTAACTTCTCCATCTTGGCTGAACTCCACATCTAACATATTACCTACTTAATAACCAAAGATGCAGTAGGAAATTGGGAAAGGTACAGTTTTTCACCACATGCTGCTAACTAAAAAGTGGTCTGCATATACCCTTAAACAATGACTGCAGTTTAAGTCATACTACGACTGATTGCATTTCAGAAGCTTTTGTCAAAATACTTTACTGACTTGTAGATCAGTTACATTACAGATCATTTTGAGAATCTCCATGACAACAAAGTGCTGTATGTGGTCCCCATCCCACTGCCCACTTAAATGGAGAATGTAAAATCATACAATGACTTCAGTTGGCAGAGACCTTAAAGATCATCTAGTTCAAATCCCCCTGCCATGGATAGGTACACCTCCCACTAGACCAATTTGCTCAAAGCCTCATCCAGCCTGGGCTTCAGCAATTTCAGGGATGAGGTGTACACAACTTCAGTGGGCAACCCATTCCAGTAACTCACCACTCTTATAGTAAAATACTTCCAATCCAAAGCTGTCGTGCTCTAGCTTAAAATAATTTACTCTAATCCTGTCACCTCATACCCTCATAAAACGTCCCTCCCCAGATTTCCTGTAGGCCCCCTGCAGGTACTGAAAGGCTTCCTTGGAGCCTTCTCTTCCCCAGACTTGCTCAGCCTGTCTTTGTAGGAGAGGTGTTCCACCTCTCTGATCATCTTTATGACCCTCCTCCTCTATAACAGATTCATGTTCTTCTTGTGTGGGGTACTCCAGAGTTGGACGCAGTACTACAGGTGTAGTCTCAAGTGTAGAGCAAAAGGTCAGAATCCTCTCCCTGCAGTTGTTACATACAGAAGGACATTGAGGTACTTGAATGTGTCCAGAGAAGGGTAATGAGGCTGGTGAGAGACCTCGAGCACAAGCCCTATGAAGAGAGGCTGAGGGAGCTGGGATTGTTTAGCCTGGAGAAGAGGAGGCTCAGGGGAGACCTTCTTGCTGTCTACAACTACCTGAAGGGTGGTTGTAGCCAGGAGGAGGTTACCTTCTTCTCTCAGGCAACCAGCACCAGAACAAGAGGACACAGTCTCAAGCTGTGCCAGGGGAAGTTTAGGTTGGAGGTGAGGAGAAAGTTCTTGACTGAGAGAGTCATTCACTACTGGAATGGGCTGCCCAGGGAGGTGGTGGAGTCAGCGTCCCTGGAGGTGTTCAAGGTAGGTTTGGATGTGGCACTTGGTACCATGGTCTAGTCCTGAGGTCTGTGGTAACGGGTTGGGCTTGATGATCTTTGAGGTCTCTTCCAACCTTGGTGATACTGTGATACTTAGAAAATCTTAAGATGCAGATATTTAAAGCATGTACATAAAAAGGAAAATTTACACACCGAAGTAGAAAGCATTAGTGATAGTGAATGATTATATTAGTTTGACAAGGTGTAGTGTTGACTAAGCTCCTTGATGCATATTGAGTGGTATATTTAACGAGAAAACAGAAACAGAAAGTCTTCTGAGTGCCAAAATCATGTCACTGCTACAGCATAAACTTTTTTTCTGGTTTGTTTTGCATTTTCTTACTCTTGTTGATTTATGGTGCTTGTCCAGAAAGTAGCACATAATTTGAACAACTGCTTTAATGTGAGCACTTGTGCATGTACTTAAATATTTAATTAATTTAAAGCTTAGTTGCTCATACTTAAGAGTTATATTGAGTGGCTTTTGCACTTCATTTCCTCGACGTTCAAAAATAATAACTGCTAAGGTGATGTAAGGTCTATTTATACTGTAAACTAGAGTATAGGTTAGAATTATAGAATCAGAATGTGTTGGGTTGGAAGAGACCTTGAAGACCATCTCATTCTAACTCACCTACCACGTGCAGGGACACCTCCCACTGGAACAGGCTTTTCAAACTCACTCATCCTGGCCTTGAGCGCCTCCAGAGAGGGGTCATCCACAATCTCTCTAGCCAACCTGTTTCGTGTTTCACCATCCTCACTGTAAAGAATTAATTCCTAATATTCAGTCTAAATCTACCCTCTTCAGTCTTAACTCTATTCTTTTCTGTCTGAGTACTATAAGCCCTTGTAAAAAGTTCCTTCTCAGCATTCCAGTAGGCCCCTTTCAGGTACTGTAAGGTCTCCCAGGAGCCTTCTCTTCTTTAGGCTAAACAATCCCAGCTCTCACAGCCTTTCCCCATAGCCACAATCTACCTCAAGAACATATATGATTGCTGTGGCCAAGGTTCTTTGATTTCATAGAGCCACCTCATTTAGATCTTCATGTCCAAATCAGTTCTGTGTCCAGTAAGGACCTGCCAACTCTCCCATTAATCTCTATATTCTATTACAAAGTGACTTTTTAGACCTCCTTTTGCTGACTACTTTTCTTCCTACACACCTCAGGAGCGGGTCTGACACCAAGCATGCCAAATTAAATGTGTGCTGTGCGTGTCCCTGTTAATCTGTGATTACCCCAAGTGTTGTACACTGGATGGAACCAGTGTCAACTTACTCAAAATCCAGGAAAATGAAATGCAAAGGACAAAATATACCTCCATAACTGCATTAAACTTAGAATCATAGAATGGTAAGGTTGGAAGGGACCTCAAGGATCATCTAGTTCCAACCCCCTGACATAGGCAGGGACACCTCCCACTAGTACAGCTCACTCAAGGCCTCAACTAGTACAGGTTACTCAAGGCCTCAACTTCTGAAACCACTATCACAGAACGACAGAATGGTAGGGATTGGAAGTGACCTCTGGAGATCATCTAGTCCAACTGCCATGCCAAAGCAGGATCACCAAGGGCAGGCCACACAGGATCATGTCCAGGAAGGTTTTAAAAGCCTCCAGAGAAAGAGACTCCACAAACTCTCTGGGCAGCCTGTTCCAGTTCTTTGCCACTCTCACAGGAAAAAAAAAATAAATTCCTGATGTTGAGGTGAAACTTCCTGTGTTCCAGTTTGTATCTCTGTGCCCCTCAAAACATAGAATCACAGAATGGTAAGGTTGGAAGGGACCTGAAGGATCATCTAGTTCCAACCCCCTGTCATAGGCAGGGGTGATGGTAAGTTACAGGGTGCCCTTAAATACATAAAATTAATCTCTGCAAATAGTTAAACATTGTTGCATGTATAAGACATTCCAATTTGGACTGGAAATTAGATAGATCTTGTTTGTGTCTTAGAAGAGTCTTCCTATTCTCAGTTTCTTACAAAATCTGCAAGGATGATATGTCCTATGCACTCTACAAGCTGGAATCTTTCAAGAAGCGCCAGCCAGCGTAAAATTATCAGGATAAATTTTGCTCGTGCTTCCACTGCTAATGCAATGCTTCTTGAATCCTAGTTCCTTGTGTTTTCCTCCAACCACTTGGAAACAGACTTTTCATCTTATTTTTACTTTCTAGTCTTCCTTTTCCTCACCCAGTAACTTAATAAGGAAGTGTATCTCCCTTAAAAGCTTTCAAGGGTTAACTGCGGTCAATCCAGTCACTTGCAGACCTTTTTCACACTGTCTGGGAAGCATCTGAGTGTTGATTTTAGTGGAAACTACAGAACAGATATCTGTAGTTAATAATAATATCTAAATTATTGCAAACAAACAAATCCTCAGCCCCCAAAATAAGCACTTGCATATTTGCCATCTTTCCAGATCTGGATAAATAAACCCTAAATTCAGGTAAATTTGTGGTATGCAAGGGTTTTCATTTACTCATGCAGATGGTTTTGGCTGTCTTACAAATATATCTTGTACTACATCCAAAAATCCTGCACTAAAAGAATTTTAAGGTTATGAAGTCAAACATGCCGAAATTTGACGTACCAGGATTACGCTTGCCTGCATGTCCCAAATTCATCATCTCTGCATGTGTTCATTACAATAAATTGTGCAATAATGTCATTAAAGATAGAATCATAGAATGGTAAGGTTGGAAGGGACCTCAAGGATCATCTAGTTCCAACCCCCTGCCATAGGCAGGGACACCTCCCACTAGTACAGGTTACTCAAGGCCTCATCCAATCTGGCCTTGAACACATCCAGGGAGGGAGCATCCACAACCTCCCTGGGCAACCTGTTCCAGTGTCTCACCACCCTCACTGTAAAGAACTTCCTCCTAACATCCAGTCTAAATCTCCCCTCTGCCAGTTTAAGCCCAGTTTAAGATGATAGGTGTTGAGTGTTTTGAGGTGTTTTTCTTCTGTATCCAACAACCCTGGCTTTGTTAAAATATTTTATTTCATATTGTCTTCACATCTCCATCTCCTTCGTCCCTGTATTGAATGCAAAATCATTAATTTATTGATGGACTTTACTAGGAATGGCTCAATGCAGAAGCTGATTATGCTGCAAATATTCATAAATTTAACTCCTAGCCTGGTTGCTATTAATATCCCTTTTTATAAACCCAAGAGACCAAAGCCAAGGATCTAATAAATTTGGGCAGCTAATTTAAGGCATGAATCTTCAGGCTACTTAGCATAGAGGATACTTCTTATGTTTAAATCCTACTTCCAAGACTTTAGTTACAGAATTTATGCAAAAGCATTCCCAGGTAACTCAGCAGAAAACCATCAATGCTTATTGGTTGGTAACCTGTGACACGCTTCAGTAACTTGCCAGCATGAAGCAGGAGTGTTGGTGAGCAGCACTAGTGGTTTACTGGAGTCCTGCTTAACTGCTCTACCTACTAAATAACCCTTCTTTTTAAAGCATCTTCTTGTAACTTTGACTTCAGACCTTCTAAAGTAGTTGCCAAGCATCTACAAATTGTACAAACAACAGGTTCTTGATACGTAACCTCACAGCTCTGGACTTCAGAAAAGCAGGCTTC
>VWZE01009106.1:454369-465211 GCA_013396675.1 Eubucco bourcierii | reverse complement strand
GGACATTAAAGGGAAGAAGAAGAACTTCTTCAGGTATATTAGTGAGAAAAGAAGGACTAGGGAGAATGTGAAACTGGTTTTAGGTCATTCTGCTTGATCAGGAGGGTAGGAATAGATGACCTTCAGAGGTCTCTTCCAGCCTCAGCTGTTCTATGATTCTATGAATTGTCTCTGCAAACATAGAAATCTTTTGACACTGGGAAGTTCTTAATGTCCAGTATGATTTTTTTTAATGTTACTGAAGACACAACTGTCAGTCATGTTTTTCTAACATAAATTACTTATACTAGTTTTGGCTTTAGTCTATTCACAGTATCACAGTATCACCAAGGTTGGAAGAAACCTCAAAGATCATCAAGTCCAACCCATTACCACAGACCTCAAGACTAGATCATGGCACCAAGTGTCACATCCAAACCTGCCTTGAACACCTCCAGGGACGCTGACTCCACCACCTCCCTGGGCAGCCCATTCCAGCAGCCAATGACTCTCTCAGGGAAGAACTTTCTCCTCACCTCAAGACTAAACTTCCTCTGGTGTAGCTTGAGATTATGTCCTCTTGTTCTGGTGCTGGTTGCCTGAGAGAAGCAAGCAACCTCCTCCTGGCTACAACCACCCTTCAGGGAGTTGTAGACAGGCAAGAAGGTCTCCCCTGAACCTCCTCTTCTCCAGGCTAAACAATCCCAGCTCCCTCAGCCTCTCTTCATAGGGCTGTGCTCGAGGCCTCTCCCCAGCCTCGTTACCCTTCTCTGGACACGCTCAAGCACCTCAATGTCCTTCTTAAATTGAGGGGCCCAGAACTGGGCACATTACTCAAGGTGTGACCTAACCAGTGCAGGGGAGGAAGAATGACCTCCCTGTTCCTGCTGGTCACACTATTGCTGATGCAGACCAGGATGCCATTGACCTTCTTGACCACCTGGGCACACTGCTGGCTCATGTTTAGGCAGGTGTCAATCAGCAATCCCAGATCCCTTTCTGTTTGGCTACTCTCCAGCCACTCTGTCCCCAACCTGTAGCTCTATTCATGCCACCTCTGTGAAACTTCAATGTCACAAGTTTGCTCCGTGTCCTTTGAACATGTAAGTTTGATTTCCACACTCGACAAATTTCAGAACATCTTTTTTTTTTTTCCCCCCCTTTTTGTTTCAACTCTTTCTAGCCAGACCTGATTCCTCAAAGTCTTTCTGGAAAGTTTTGTCTGAGTCCCTTATTCAATAAAACTCCAGAAATGTATTGTCAGATTACCTTTTTATTTATCATACCTAGTCTAATATAAGTTGCCACTCATTATCATTTTTATTGAAAAATTCTTTTTGTTTTTTTACCTATGTCTTTTTTATTATTTGCTTCTATTTATTTGTCCAATTTTCTGACATCTGAACTTTTGACCTCTTAGAAAACAGGTTTGTATTCTAATCTATTTTTCTCCTCTGATTTAGGATTTCTAGACTAAACTTAATTCACCCTAGTAGTGTGCTGGGATTTTACTTGCTTCTTTTGTCCATGGCCCCTGGGCTTAGTAAAAGTTCAAGTTCTCAATGTTAAATCAAATAAACTTTAAACCAGGGAAAATGGCTATTTTTTACCTTTTTTTTCTTCTGAAATATTGGTGAGTTGGGTTGCTGCCCTAAACTCTATTTCAATACTTCATCCAAATAGCTTAGAAGAGGAAGGATTTGGAATTTCTTTGGCTTACTGACTAACTCTTATCTGTTGTGATATAGAAGATAAATCTAAATCTCTAGAGGGTAGATGCAGGAGAGATTCCATCGCTGTATTTCCTTGCTAGCTGTATGACTAAATAACTCATAGACTAATGACAGCACCTTTTTTCTTTCAATATGTCTAAAATTAAACTCCTTTGAGCTAAGAAGAATGAGATAAACTGCCAGAGATAGAATGCAAATGTAACTTGGTGTATAGCCCACTCTGTTCTCCTTCCCATCATTATCATTGACGGGGAACTGTGTACTCTTTAAGGAAATAAATTTGTTCAGCTGTTTTCTCTCAGGTTTGCACCTCATTTCTTTCCTCTTTTTATGCAAGAATGAGATCTTGATAAATGACTTCACTATGCCTCACTGTTGCTTGAGCAGTTAGTGAGACTGTTCCCATTAGGTGGTGAAACTGCAGAGATAAGTTAGGTGTTACTTTATAAAGTACTGGTTCTTGTATTTTCTTGTATGTAGTAAAAAAGAAGAAGATGTGAAAGTTTTCCTGCATAGCCATCCAGTTCAACCACAAGAAAAATATTTGACCTGAAATTAGCAACTCTGCCTCTTTGTTTCCTCAGATTTTCTCTGGTGTTTTTACAGAATCATATGGGTTACAAAATGCATCTGGTTGGAAGGGACCCTCAAAGGTCACCTTGTCAAACCACCCCTGCAGTGGGATGCATTGACATCTCTAATTACATCAGGCTACCCAGGGCTGCATCAGGTCTCACCTTGAATGTCTCCAGGCACAGGGACTCAACACATCTCTGGGCAACCTGTTCAAGTGTTCCATCACCCTCATTATGAAGAACTTCCTGTGCAGGTGATAGAACTGTGTACAGTTCTGGAGCCCCCAACACAAGAAGGACATTGTAGCAAGGCCAGAGGAGGGCCACAAAGATGCTCAGAGGGCCGTAGCACCTCTCCTACGAGGACAGGCTACAAGAGTTGTCGCGCTTCAACCTGACGAAAAGAAGGCTTTGAGGAGACCTTATAGTAGCCTTCCGGTATCTGAAGGGGACCTACAGGAAGGCTGGGGAGGGACTATTTGCAAGGTCTTGTAATGAGAGGATGAAGGGCAATGGGTTTAAATTGGAAGAGGGGAGATTTAAACTAGATGTTAGGGAGAAGTTCTTTCCAGTGAGGATGGTGAGGCACTGGCACAGGTTACCCAGGGAGGTTGTGGCTGCTCCCTCCCTGGAGGTGTTCAAGGCCAGGTTGGATGAAGCCTTGAGCACCTTGTTCTAGTGGGAGGTGTCCCTGCTTATGGCAGGGGTTTGGAACTAGATGATCTTTGAGGTCCTTCCAACCTTACCATTCTATGATTTAATCACTGATCTGCATGGCTCACCCAGTGGACCCAACCAGCGTCTGAACCTCTTGGTTTACATTGGTTCTTAACCAGATGATTAACATAAACTCTCCGGAGACTTTCCATGTTCACTTGGTCATGGGACAGTGGTTGCTAATGTTTCAGCTCCTCCCACATGAAATACTTTTATTGCTCAGTCATTCACTCTGAATGGACAGAATTCAGCATAGGAATCAAATCTAAGTAGGTCATTGATCACTGACAATTACAGTTTTCTGAGAGGCACTGATAACTTTTGATGTTATCAATGCTTTACATTACTAATACTTTGGGATACTAATTGAGAGAAGGACCCAACTGTGCTAGTCTCTGTAGAAACCTCAGATAAACAATGATACATGATGCTACAGGGTCTGAGCAAGTCAATGAGAATTGTAGAAATGGAGTTCATGTGTAGAGGGTGTGATGTACAAGTAGATTGGTGACTGGTAGAATTTTAAATTACATGCTATTAGTATTATTATTTGAAGTCACGATGGGGAAGATAGAGTCGTAGAATGGTTTGGGTTAGAAGGGAGATGAAAGCTCATCCAACCTGACCTTGCCATGGACAGGTTACTCAAGGCCTTTTCCAGGGAGGAGGCATCCAGAACCTCACCTGGACAACCTATTCCAGCATCCCACCATCCTCACTGTAAAGAAATTTTCTAATATCCAGTCTAAAACTCCCCTCCTCAAACTTCAATCCATTTCCTCTCATCCTATCATTACAAGCCCTTGTAAAAAAGTCCATCCCCTGTTTTCTTGTACCACCTTAGCTACTAAAAAGGCTGCTATGATCTCTCCCTGGAGTTTCCTCTTCTCCAGTCCAAACAACCCCAACTCTTCCACTGTTCCCCAACTTTTGCACTGTTCTCCAAGCAGAAGACCTACATCTCTTTGGGTCTTATTTGATGAACACTAAACAAGGGGGATTGGTATTTTTTGTTACCTTTCATCTTTCTGAAAGATCAGTGAGTACTGTAATCTCTGTGGTTTAAGCAAGGAAATTTTTATCTGTCCACAGGCTTTAATTCACTCAGGCACAGATTCTAACTCCACAACCCTATTAATCTCCCTTTCTAAATAAAGATCAGTGGTGCCAAGGTCATATACTGACCTTCATACTCTAAAAAAAATCACAGTGAAAATCTGTGTCTACTTCCTGCAAATGTAAATCCAGATGTGATTCAGCATTCCAGTTGATGCTTTCCTGAAACAAAGTGATGTTGTAGGGGTCTGCTTGTGAGCAGCAGTGGAACTTACTCATTTCTTAAGCTCTAACAGATACTTTCAAATTGCCCTAATTAGAAATATTTCTGTGTGCATGGTGAAATTGCAAGTAACAAAGCCCAGAGAACTGACCAAAATGCAGTTTCCATAGTATGCTTTTACACTGTGTGTACTAATAATCCTTCCTTTGTGATTATCTTGGGCATCACTGAAATAACAAGATGGTCACCTTTGCAGGTTTAGAAGAGGGTCTGTCATGTGTAGGGTTATTTATAGAATCATAGAACTGTTTTGCTTGGAAGAGACATGCAAAGACACAGAGTCCACCACCAGTTCACCACTAAACCACATCCCTCAGCAACACATATACACAACTTCTAAATCCCTCGAAGGATGGGGACTCCACCACCACTCTAAGCGGCTCTCTCCAGGGCTCAACAACCCCTTTGGGGAAGAAATTATCTCCAACACCCAAATCAATCCTCTTCCAGCACAACTTGAGGGCATTTCCTCTTATCTTATAAAGGTGAACTATGTATAAGGTTCAGCAGCAGATTTTTTGATTAGGCTGGGGAAGGAATTTGGAACTTGTGGATCTTGGTTGTTTAAATATGCTCAAGGAGAATGAACTTGCTTAAAGATAAACATGCTTAAGGTGCAAGTTTTGGGGAGGGACTGTTTAGAAGGACATGTGATAGGACAAGGGACAGTGGTTTTAAATTGGAGTAGGGTAGATTTAGGTTGTACATAAAGAGGACATAAAGTTCTTCACAATGAGGGTTATGGAACACTGGAACAGGTGACCCAGAGATGTGTTGAGGCCCTGTCCTTGTAGACATTCAAGATGAGACTTGATGTGGCCCTGGATAGCATGATCTATTTGGAGATGTCTATGCTCACTGCAGGGAGGCTGGACAAGATGAACTTTGTGCAAGTTCAGCTGAAAAGAGAAAACAGTTTTCAGCTGTTTACTAGGATACACAGCTCTCAGGTTGTTTTAGATTACAATCAGCATAGACTTCTGATTGACTGGTTTTAAGACTCATTCTGTCTCTTAATGTTAGCTCTCATCTTTTTTTTCAGAGCAGAGGACTACAGTAAGTTTGCCCTCTGAAAGACATCGCACCTCACTTGGTCTCAGGACAAATGGAAACGGCTTCAAGTTGTGCCATGGGAGGTTCAGGTTGGATATTAGTAAAAGTTTCTTCACAGAAAATCTTCTTAGGTCTACCCAGGTCAGTGGTGGAGTCACCATCCCTGGAGATATTTAAAACACACATGGATGGGATGCTGAGGGGCATGGTTTAGTGGTAGTGACTGAGCAGTAGTGGTGGGATTGTGAGCTCTAGGTGAGTTGTTGGACTTGATGATCCCAAAGATCTCCTTCCAACTTCAACAGTTCTATGACTTTATGATTGGTTCCAACTGAAGTCAAAGCTCTGGAGGGAAACAGAGAAAGTGTCAGCGATAGAGAAGAAGCAATTGGGTGTCCGTAAGAACCTCAAGGCAGACTTACCGAAGTGTTGTACTTATTTAAATATTAGATGCAGTATTTGATGGGGGAAAAAAAAGACAACATACTTGGCAGGTTTAAAATGGCCTCAGTAAATCACACTGGAAAGAAAGAGGAGATGGCACTGACTTGGAGACCTAAGCTGTCAGGGAGCAAATGAAGCAGAAACTGCAGGGTTGTTGAGTTCTGTATTGTGCTATGAAGGAAAAGAAATGTGTGAAACAGTCACATTTAGCCTTCCTATGATAGGAAGTTCTCACCTGGATGTAGATAGATATTTCTTAGCTGTTGTGAATGGACTTTGAGTTCACCTTCATCTGTCCCTTTCTATAACTGCTTGCAGTAATCTCTGGAATGAAGTTTAAAAGGCTGAGGGAACTGGGATTGTTCAATCTGGAGGAGGCTGAGAGGGGACCTCACTGATCTCCATGACTACCTGCAATAAGGTGGTGCTTGGCCTCTTCTCCCTAGTATCAAGTGACAGAGTAAAAGGAAATTGCCTGAAATTGCACCAGGGGAGGTTTAGGTGGGATATTAGGGAATTTTTTTTCCTGCAAGAGTGGTCAGGCATTGGAATAGGCTACCCAGGGAGATGGTGGAGTCACTATCCCTGGAGGTGTTCAAGGAATGTGTGACTATGGCACTTTGGTGTTAGGTTAATGGCTAGATTTGATGATCTTAAGAGTTCTCTTCTGACTGAAACTTTTATTTGATTCTGCCAGTGTGAGAACTACTTCTGAGAAATAACCAAGTGATGCATGACTTCAATTTCATTTGTTTCTTGTTTTCAGCACTCCCAAATGGGCATCTTTCAACTTTACTGTGTTCATGTACCACTCATTTTGTGTGACATGTATGAAGTCTACTGAGCACATTGTCATGACATGACAATGCAGTCCTACAGGCTTAAAATGTCATGATAGGGTGGAATGTAATAAGGAGAAGACTTTCTTATTCTGATGCTTGAGGCTCTTGTAAATTAAAGTGTGTATCATTTCCTTCACATTAGTCTAGCTTCAGATCCTGGATTGTTGTTTGCATTCACCTCAGCCATCAAAGTTGATGGAGTGATTCAAAAGGCGTTTGTGAGTAAGGATGTTGAGTTGATGTGGTCATTAGTGTGGTTATGGAATATCAGAAAGCCTAGAAAGTGCAGTGGCAAATGGGCAGCATCATGTACAGCAATGTTACTTCCTCTTCAGCAGTTACACCCTGTCTCTGATAAAGGTCAGCACAATTTATTACCCACATTGCTGAAGTGCATATATAATGGAGAAGAATGAAGAAAAAATGCCCATCATCCCTGTTATCCAACTACTTCTTGAAAGTAAACTTAACAAGATAATTCTAAATATTTAAGACAATGTTCATAGATCTCTCCACCAAACCCCCAAATGGATTTTTTATTCTGAGGTTAACTCTGAAATCCCCTCCCGTATGCCGGCAGGTCTGACATATCATAGAATCATACAATAGTCAGGTTGGAAAGGACCTCAAGGATCATCTAGCTCCAAGCCCCTGCCATAGACAGGGACACCTCCCACTAGTACAGTCCACTCAAGGCCTCTTCCAACCTGGTTTTCAACACCTCCAGGGAAGGAGCAGCCACAACCTCCCTGGGCAACCTGTTCCAGTGCCTCACCACCCTCACTGGAAAGAACTTCCTCCTAACATCCAGTCTGTGTCTTTTCACCAGACACAGAATGTTAGGGGTTGGAAGCAGCCTCTAGAGATCAAGTCTAATTGCCCTGTTAAAGCAGGATCACCTAGGGCAGGCCACATAGGAGCACATTTAGGTGGGTTTTGGAAGTCTTTAGTGAAGGTGGCTACAACCACTGTGGGCAACCTGTTTCAGTGCTCTGTCATTCTCACCAGAAGGAAGTTTCTCCTCATGTTAATGAGGAACTTCTTGTGTTGTAGCTTCTCCCTGCTGTTCCTTGTCCTCTCAGTGGGCACAACCTAAATGAGACTGGCATCTTCATCTTGTCACCCACTCCTCAGATATTTATGGACATTAATAAGATCCTCTCTCAGCCTTCTCTTATCCATATTAAACAGCCTCTGTTCTATCAGTCTTTCATTCATATGAGAGATGTTTAAGTTCTGCAATGAAGTTCTGCAATCATCCTCATAGCTCTCTACTGGGCAGTCTCCAGCAGATCCCTGTCTTAACTATGATTTTTACCAATCAACAACTTTCTGGAAGTGGTTATCTGGAAGTGGATATTGCACTGAATTTCCATATGGTTGCTAGTTTATTAAAGGGCAGGAAGATATGTGAAGATGAAGCAAGTTTGAATGTTTCTTCTATATCCGACTGTATTGGCTCATATTCTCTCCAACCTTGGCGCTTGTCTAACTCATCCTCTCTTGGTGTTGGTAATGAACTTTGATTTACATTTTCTAGGAGTGAAAAAACCATGTTCACTGCTTTCAATTCTACTCTCCAATAACTTTTTTGTGTGCTTATGGTGAGGTGGGCTGTAAAAAGGAGAGATACTTCCAAGTACAATTAATGTTTAGGAAAGAAGATGATAACAATGTTGGAAAAAAAAAAAATTCTTCATAAAGATCCCAAATACTTCCTCCCTGACTTTTACTAGGGGAAAATGTGATGCAATGGAAGGCATTGAAAAATAACTCTTCTGGTCTTTTTCCTAAATGTCTTGACCTACTTAGGATGCATAAAGATTTGGATAGAAACAGTATACTGCATACTAGAGAAAGAAAACCAAGTTTAGATATACAGTTCTCTTTTCATAGGCATTTTTTTTTCATAGAATCATAGAATGGTAAGGTTGGAAGGGACCTCAAGGATCACCTAGTTCCAACCCCCTGCCATAGGCAGGGATACCTCCCACTAGTACAGATCACTCAAGGCCTCATCCAGTCTGGCCTTCAACACCTCCAGGGAGGGAGCAGCCACAACCTCCCTGGGCAACCTGTACCAGTGCCTCACCACCCTCACTGCAAAGAACTTCCTCCTAACATCTAGTCTAAATCTCCCCTCTGCCAGTTTAAACCCATTGCCCCTTGTCCTGTTGTTGCAGGACCTTGTAAATAATCCTTCCCCAGCCTTCCTGTAGGCCCCTTCAGATACTGGAAGGCTATGTTCCTTATGTTGCAGCTCCACTAAATTATAAAGATGTGTCTTTCACTGGTTGGTTTTATACCTCAGCATCAGATGTGGCACTGTGATTTTAGGGCTACTCTGTCGTGAGACAAGTGGAATCATGAGCACCAGTTCTGGTCTGAGGACAGGAATCTACCTCCATATTTATCACTATGAGACGTGACCTTGCCTCAGTAAGGATGTAGGTGTTCTGGAAGTCAAAATTGGTTATTTCTATCACATAGAATCATAGAATGGTAGGGATTGGAAGGCTCCTCTGGAGATCATCCAGTCCAACCTCCCTACCAAAACAGAATCACCTAGGACAAGTAACATAGGAATGTGACCAGGCAGGTATGGAAAATCTCCAGATGAGACTCCACAACCTCTCTGGGCAGCCAGAGCTCCATTACCCTCACAGGAAATAAGTTTTTCCTCATGCTGAGGAGGAATTTACTGTGTTTTGCTTTCTAACAATTGCCCCAGCTACAGCACTAAAAAGATGCTCTGAGGAGGATTAACTGTAGCTCAGCCAAACCTAATGCAGTTGCCTGTCTCCCCTCCCTTTTGTGACATCATTTCCCCTCCTTTGTGATGTCACAGTCTCTATTTCATTGATGTGATTTCTCCCTCCTTTATTGATGCCGTCTCCTTTTTTGATGTCTCCCACCTGCTATAAACATGGTTTATTAGAACATTAGATATTAATGTTGCTGACATGCTTCTAAAGGTCACACCTAACAAACAAAGCTCTGTGCCTACTGATTATTGAATGCAACTTTAATTAGTGGATAATTATGCCAAGAATGAGATTCCCATAACACAAACCATATGGCTTGCATATGCTGGAAGGTTCAGAAAAAGCATCATCTGAAACTTGATAAACAGCTTTCCAACCCCTTCTGACTTATTCTCTGATAACATGGAGAATATTGGGAAGTTACTGAATCAGGCTGAAGGCAGCAGTACTCTGTCTTGCATGTTTTAGCTCCATCATGCAACTTCAGCTAACTGAAGAAGAGTCAGGTACTTCTTTCTTGATCTCACATATTATTTTTGGAGTGTTTTGGAATGCATGATTTAGAATCAACCCAAATGCCATGAAACTGACTGCAGACAGAAATGTCAAGGAGTCACAGAATGTTAGGGGTTGGAAGGGACCTCCGGAGATTGAGTCCACCCCCCACTGACAAAACAGGATCACCTAGAACAGCCCACATGGGAACATGTCCAGGTGGGTTTGGAAAGTGTCCAGAGAAGGAGACTCCACAGTCTCTCTGGGTAACCTGCTAAATGGCTCCAGCACTGACACAGCAAAGAAGTTTTTCCTCATGTTCAGGTGAAACTTCCTGCCTTCCAGTTTGTGTCCATTGTTCCTTATCTTACACTGGGCACCAATCAAAAAAGTCTGACCTCTTCTTCCTGACCCCCACCCTTCAGATATTTGTAAACACTGTTCAGATTTCCCTCTCAGCCTTCTAGCCTTCTCTTCTCCAGGCTAAGCACCCTCAGGTCTCTCAACCTTTCCTCATCAGACCCTTCCTTCCAGTCCCTTTATCATCCTTGTAACATCTTTTGGACTCTCTCTAGCATTTCCCTGTCCCTCTTGAATTGGGGAGCTGGGACTGGACACAATACTCCAGGTGTGGTTACACCAGAGCAGAGGGTGAGGAGAACATTCTTTGACCTGCTGGTCAGTCTTCATAATGGATCCCAGGATACTGCTGGCCCTCTTGGCAATAAAGATACATTATTGCCCCATGGTCAACTTACTGCCCGCCAGGACTCCGAGGTTCTCTGTGAAGGTGCACAGACAGGGTCGTGTCTGATGCAGCTACTGAAGAGGAATTAAATGTTTCTTGAATTACACTATAGTGATGATCAGAGGGTTGGAGCAGCTCTCTTATGAGGACAG
>VWZE01009106.1:427167-454111 GCA_013396675.1 Eubucco bourcierii | reverse complement strand
AAAAAAAAAAAAAAAAAAAAAAAAAAAGGCAGAAAGAAGCATGTCTGGAATTATAGAATGTAAGAATTTTTTTTCAGGGTTGCACTGTCTTCAGCAGTATGGTGGCAACTTATGAGGTGTTTGTGTTATAAGACGATCAGCTGTAAACTACACTAATAGTCAAGTAAATAGAGGAGCTGAAAATATGAGTCAATTAAGTCCTCACCAGCATTACAAGTAAATCTGAAAGGTAGCAAAGCTCTGACTTATTAACAGATGTGAGGACTTCAGACCACTGGTCAAGGTTGCAATTGCCAAAACACCTTCAATCATTGAAAGACAAATGAATGGCTTTTGTTGTCTTCAAGGTTTATATTCCCAAATATAGTGTGTTGTAGTAATTCATTCTGGAAGACGGAAAGGTAGAGATCAAAGTGGTGAGAACTGCAGAGAAAGAATTATTGTCATACCCTCTAGGGTGTGGTAAAAAGGCATCACATTCTAGACATCTCAACCCACTGGTGTGGGAGAGTAGGTTCTTTTAGGGATCACCTGAATGAAACTAAGATGACACCAAGTATTTGGCTGAGAAAACCACTTTAATTTTTGTTTTTGTGAGGGGAAGGCTTAGCAGTTCAGTGTGGGATTGCAAGAAGGAGAAACGTGAGAAAGAAAAATAATGAGCTGTGTAGAGGGTGAGTGAACAGCCTTGATTCCCAGAAGCTGCAGGATGACTCCCCCATGAGAGAGAAGCAGCAGCTAAGATAACAGCCCAGGTGACCCAGGAAAAACAAAAGATGAAAGGGAAAATTCCATTAAAAAGAACATTGTACATAATTTGTATTATGTTAACGTTCTGTCCATATCATGATATAAAAAGTAGCTCTGTCTGTAATAAAGTAGGATTCTGCATCGCCCCAGTGAGGTCCGGACGTGTTTCTCAGCAGTCTAGGAAAGGAGTCAAAGCAAGGAAGGAAAGGACAAGTGGGGATAGCTACCACTGTGGATCTGGGGCATCCCTCCAGTCCGAGTTGGGGTTGAGGGTCATGAAGATGATCAGAGGCCTGGAGCAGCTCTCCTGAGAGGACAGGCTGAGAGAGTTGGGGTTCTTCAGCCTGGAGAAGAGAAGGCTTCGAGGAGACCTGATAGTAACCTTCCAGTATCTGAAGGGGGCCTACAGGAAGGCTGGGGAGGGACTATTGACAAGGTCTTGCAATGCCAGTACAAGGGGCAATGGGTTTAAACAGGGAGAGGGAAGATTTAGACTGGATGTCAGGAGGAAGTTCTTTGCAGTGAGGGTGGTGAGACACTGGAACAGGTTGCCCAGGGAGGTTGTGGCTGCTCCCTCCCTGGAGGTGCCAGGTTGGCTGATGCCTGGAGTGAGCTGTACTAGTGGGAGGTGTCCCTGCCTATGGCAGGGGGTTGGAACTAGATGATCCTTGAGGTCCCGTCCAACCTTACAGTTCTATGATTCTAAGTTGTTGTCCTGGTCAGTGGGGAAATGTTCTGTTCAGAGTTGCCCTTATTATATATTCACATTCTTCTGAAAACCACTTAACATATTCTGAAAAGTTTTGCTTAACCACATCCACCACTCAGTGATGGTGCACATGTTTGATACCATCACTGGGAGGGGTGGGTTCCAGTAGTATTCAGGGGTCTCCAACCACTCTGTCTTTGAATTAGCTCCACAGTCAGAAAACAAGAAACCTCTAGTCTTGTGGTTTGGTTGGAATTAGCATCATATTCAGAAGACAGGAAGTTTCTAGTTTCATGGTTTGATTGGAATTAGCTCTGTTGCCATGTTGGTGGTGTTGACCAGTGGTTTCCTCTTCTGTCAACAATGAGCCAAAATAAGGAACCAGTCTCTCACATCACAGGAGCTAAATACTTAGGGATTCAGCAGTGGGATGTTTTGAGTGAGGAAACAGCAGAATGGCTTAATGAACGTGAGACAGTACGCCCAGAATCTTTCTTCAAAAGAAGTGTGACCAGCAGATTGAGAGAGGTGATTCTGCCACTCTCTTCTGGCGAGACCTCACTTGCAATACTGTGTCCAGCTCTGGAGCTCCCAACATAAGAAACATGAACCTGGTGGAGCACATCCAGGGAAGGGCCTCAAAAATGATCAGAAGGCTGGAGCACCTCTTCTGTGAGGACAGGCTGAGGGAGTTGGGTCTGTTCAATCTGGAGAAGAGAAGGCTCCAAGGAGACTTTATAGTGGTCTTCCAGTACCTGAGAAAGCTGGGGAGGGACTTCTCAGAAGGACCTGTGGTGATAGTATGAGGAGCAATGGTACTAAACTACAGCAGAAATTCGGACATTAGGAGGAAGTTCTTCATAACGAGGGTGGTGAAACACTGGAACATGTTGCCCAGGAATGTAGTGGAGGTCCCATACCCTAGAGACATTCAAGGTCAAACTTGATAGGACCTTGAGCAATATGATCTTGTTAAAGATGTCCCTGCTCACTGCAGGGGAGGGTTGGACAAGATGTCCCTTGCAACCTAATGCGTTCTGTGGTACTGTGAACTCATGAATAGTAGAACCTTGTCGAATGATTTTAGCAGACAGAGCAAATAGTTTCTCAAGATCAGTACTAACTTTGGCAAGTTGTTGCCCTGGGTCACTGTATCAGGTGCTGATGGCTGTATGTTGGCTGAGGTTTTTTTAAGTATTATAATTATTTTTCTTCTTCAGCTCAACTATTTCTCTAACAAGGGAGATCAAAAAGATGTAGCTAGTGACGTTGAGCAAACAGCTCTCCTCTTCTATAGTCATGCTTGAGTCCTGCTTGGAGTTTTCAACTGTGCTTTTTTTTTTTTTTTTTTTTTTTTTTTTTTTCAGCTATAATGAAAAGAAAGGAATAATTACCTTAAATTTGCTCCCCCTTCCATGCACAGAAACAGTGTTTGTTTGTTTTACCTAACTTACTACTTATTAAAACGCATACCCATTCCCTCAGCCTCTGGGTGCATTTACATATTTAGAAACATAATTAAACTTCAAAGATTCATAGCTGTTTGTCCACATTTGATATTGCCAGAAGACAGTCATTAAATTAATAATTCCCAACAAGCATATCAGAGAAGGAAGCTGACACCGCTCTTAAGGTACACTTTGTCTTAAGGTACACTTTGTCCTGAGCAAGCACTGTCCACGTTCACACCAACCCTCTGCAATGCTCCAGGCTTGGGACAGGGTGGCTGGAAAATTGCTCAGCAGTAAAAGACCTGGGAGTGTTTTTGACAGGTGTTTAACAGCCGTTTGACAGCTGTCTGAACACGAGTGACTCAGTTGTGGTAATTCACGAGGTAGGAATTATAAAACATGCAGTTATTTTATTTCCAGAAAACCCTGCCCACAACTTTATATAAAATTAATTAGATGGGGTTCAGAAATTCAGTCAGGAAAATCTTTCACAAGGATGCTTACAGGGAATTAGTAATTCAGAAAAAATAGAAAACTTGGAGAAGGTTTATTATTAAAAAAAAATAACTTTGCCGCACTTACAAACAAAAGGCAGTCTGGAGCCCGAGGGAACGTCTGCGCTACTCACAGCGGTGGAGTAGGAATTCAGAGATAGTCCCTTGGCTCCTTGTTGGCAGTCTGTGTGGCAGTGCCTTGAAGTGCAGATTGTGGGGCAGGCAGCACAGGGTGAAGCTCAGGCTGCTTGTTGTGTGCCCACAATTATGGTAGAGGCAGGTCCCTTCAACAGGCAGGTAAGATCTGACAGTCTGACACTGGCAACCCGTGGCTGGCAGTCCCTTGCTAGCAGTCCATGGCTGGCAGTCCAACGCTGGCAGCCTGTTGCTGGTAGTCTCCTCAAAGTCCGTCTCAAAGTCCCCCTCAAAGTCCCTCTAGATAATGTGTCCCATTGCCATATACACATGCTGGGTTGATTTACTCTCCCCTGTTCAAGCCTGCCGGGGTGGGGTAAGGTACTTAACTCCTACTCCTTCCACATTCCAAACCCCCAGAACCAGAGGTGGGGGGTGGGGGGGAGCAGAACAGTTTCGCACCCCATTCAAACCTTCGGTGGGGCAGGGACTTGGGTGTGCCCCACCACAATGAGCCAGTGGTGTGCCTAG
Source organism: Eubucco bourcierii (assembly GCA_013396675.1). Taxonomy (NCBI): domain Eukaryota; kingdom Metazoa; phylum Chordata; class Aves; order Piciformes; family Ramphastidae; genus Eubucco; species Eubucco bourcierii. Next base: position 450,041 of record VWZE01009106.1, on the reverse strand, counting down.
GTGGCTCAACAGTATCCTGGACCTGGATCAGGAATAGTGTGGCCAGCAGGAGCAGGGAAGTGATTGTGTCCCTGTACCAAGCAATGGTGATACTGCACCTCAAGTCAGTCTTCCTAGTATCAGGTGACAAAAGAAAACGTCCTAAAATTGCACCAGGGGAGGTTTAAGTTGGATATTAGGGAAAATTCTTTCCTGCAAGAGTGGTCAGATACTGGAACTGGCTGCCCAGGGAGGTGGTGGGGTTGCTGTCCCTGGAGGTGTGCAACAAAACTTTGGACATGGCACTTTGGTAGGTTTAGGTCAATGGTTGAACTCAACAGGCTTAGAGGTTTTTCACAGCCAAAACAGTCCTGTGATCCAAGTCTAGAGATTCAGCAGGGAGTGTGTGTGGATGGGGAAGTGGCTATATGGGATTATAGAAATGACTTTTGGTGATTTGGCATTTTCAGGCATGATTTCTGAATTAGCATTCTCAGCTTTTGGATGCCAGATGGATGCTTCAGAATTATCTGATTTTTAGAGGCTGTGTGGGAGGCATTCTCTGAAATCCAAAATCCTTGAATGTCCTGCAAAATGGATACCGTGAAACAACATTTCTTGGTGTGATTTACATACAATTTGAACTACACTTTAGTAGGATTTTTTTGTAGTTATGGGTGGGGTTTTTGCATAAATATAATCCCTTATTTCCCATTGTTTTTTAATGAAGAATTAATTAATTTATGAGGATTTTTAAATTGAATAAATAAATTTGTAAAAATTAGGTATGTAAAAATGTGCCTGCACTGTATAACCTTAGCTGTTGTTTTACAGTAGTGTGCCACATAGGAAAGGCAATAAAATTAAACTGTTTTGGAGAACATGTATCACAAGCTGCTCTTGATTTCTCTCTCCTTTAAATCTCTTGCATTTCCTCTCTCTTTTTTATTCTTAATTTATTTTTTTCTCTCTTCCTTTTGTTTGTTGAGTCATTCTCTCCTCTAATTTCAAAGAATCACAGAATGCATTGTATTGGAAGGGATCCTTGAAGGTCATCTTTTCCAACCCCCAGTTTCCTACCTTCCTCTCCCTTCTTCAGTGGGTCTTTGTTTTTCTTCTTCCATCTCTCTGAGTTCCTTTCCAGCTACACCAAAGTTTCTCAGAGCTGTGTTCCTGTGTTTGCCTTCTACGTCTCTTCTGTTAGATGCTCACCTACATCTTCTTCCTGTCTTGCCTTGTAGTATTCCTACTATTTTATCTTTCCACTTTTAACTTAACAGATTGAAATACACATGAGTAATTTCCTCTTGTGGCAAAAATCCAGTCTGCTGTCCAACTGTCCCTGGCTTCTATTTTTGGGTTCAGCAGTGCACTTCTGGGAGGAAACCTCTGGCCTCCTCTGTCAACATGATTCTATTTGATGTATGCAAATCATACAAAAAGTAGAGTGAAAAACAGACTGTACCAACACACCACTAGTTTCACAGAAACACAGAATTGCTTATTTGGAAGAGACCTTAAGGTCATCAAGTCCAAACATAACCTGTTATCTCCTTGTACACAACTTTTAGACCATGTCCCTAAGTTCCTCATCCTAACAGTTAAACACCTGCAGGGATGGTGATTTCATCACTTTTCTGGACAGCCTGTTTCCGTGCCAGTGTCATCTGAGGAGATGGTTTCCTATATTCATGTCCTTCTCTGGTTCTGCAAGGCACGGTGAGACCTAGGGGAGCACACCAGCACAGAGATGTAGCTGTGGCATGTGAGTTTAGTCCTTTGGCTGATTTGTAGCTTCTGGTTGCTTTTATTGTGAGATGGTTGAAGCACAGCTAGCAGCCAGCTTTTGAGGCCAAGCTATGCCTATGGGTACAGTAGGTATGGAAAGCCACAAATTCCAGCAACTGAATGTCCTGCTAAATGTATGGGCTTTTTGCTTTCATGTTCAGAGGTCTCTTCTCCCTGGGAAGAACAGTTTAGTGTTTAGGACACTGGCCTGGAATTTAGTAGAGCTGCTTTCAAGTCCTGTGCTGCAGATACATTTCCTGAGTGTAGCCACATACTTATAGAATCATAGAGTGGTTCGGTTTGGAAAAGACCTTAAAGATCACCTAGTTCCATTTCCCTTGCTATGGGCTCAGCCACCTTCCATCTGACCTAGCCAGGAACACCTCCAGGGAGAAGGCATCCACAACTTGCCTGTACAACACTTCCCAGTGTCTCACCACCCTTATTGTAAAGAATTTTTTTCTAACATTTAATCAGGGAATCTCATCTAGAGTCTCTTCTGGGACCTCATCCAGTCGTTGCTCTAAATGATTCCAAATTGTCTTGACTATGCCTCGGATTGTAATCAACACGATTTACTTTTAATGATCAGACGTGTCGTAGGGAAAAAAGAAGAAAACAAAACAACAAAACACAACTACTTGGTTGGCATAATTTAAATCACATCATGGTTAAATTAACTTATTGACACATAATGACATGTAGTTAATGACACATAACTAACTGGCAACCACAAAATTAGAATTTCAGTATCAGCATCAACTGTACAACAACTAAAGCACAATAATAGACACTTCAAAGATATTAAAAAACATATATTAGTTCCTAGAAATCCTTCTGGCAGGCTGCTCACTCCATGGGATGGATGAGGTTTCCGCTCTTTAAAATAGAAGCAGAGGTAACCATGATGTTTAGACAACTATCTGTGCCAGATCAGGTTTTGATTGGTTCTGTTTCCATTCTAGGATCTTCCCCCCATATTACAGATGTTCACATTTCCCATTTATTTACTTTCAAGTTGATTGTGTGGACACAGCACTTTTGGACATAGTTTAATGGCCATGGTGGTGTTAGATTGATGATTGCACTCAATGATCTTAGAAGTCTTTTCCAAGTGAAACAGTTCTATGATTCAATTATTTCTCGTTTGTATCAAAGTCTATGTAATTCCCTGGCTGTGTAAAGAAATAGATACAGGAAATTCTCAGAGGAAGAAACCAAAACCAAAAAGATATTACCCAAAAGGTGCTAAAGGCACCTTGGCTGTCTGGGGAAAGCCTGCAGCATTGCTTTCTAGTTTATAAGGAAAGCTAGGCTGAGCTTTTGCAGATGAAGTTCAGTATTGAAGCTTACTGCAGTTCTTCACCTAAAACTCATTCCTGCAACAGAAATTTTTGTCTCTCTGGAAGACTTTACCATGGGACAACAGTATGACCCTTGTGGCCAAAAGTACCAATGGTATTCTGAGGTGGATTAAGAAGAATGTGGTCAGCAGGTCAAGGGAGGTTCTTCTGCCCCTCTACTCTGCATTAATGTGGCCTCACCTCCAGTACTGTGTCCAGTTCCAGGCTCCCCAAGTCAAGAGAGATGGGGAACTACTGGAGAGAGTCCAACAGAGGCTACAAGGATGATGAAGGGACTGAAACACCTGTCTGACAAGGAAATACTGCAAGACCTGTGACTGTTTAGTCTGGAGTAGAGAAGGCTGAGAAGGGACCTAATCAATATTTACAGATACCTTAAGGATGGGTACCACGAAGGAACCAGTCTGTTCTAACTGGTGCCTTTAGACCAGGTTACTCAAGGTCCTGTCCAACCAAACCTTGAACACTTCCAAAGAGGGGGCATCTACAATTTCTCTGGGCAACCTGGTCCGGTGCCTCATCACCCTCACTGTAAATAATTTCTTCCTAATATACACTCTAAATCTCCTCTTTTCCAGTTTAAAGTCATTCCTCCTTGTCCTAGTAGTGGAAGCCCTTGTAAAAAGTCCCTTCCTAATTTAGAATCATAGAATCATAGAATGGTAAGGTTGGAAGGGACCTCAAGGTTCATCTACTTCCAACCCCCTGCCATAGGCAGGAACACCTCCCACTAGAACAGGTCACTAAAGACCCCATCCAGCCTGGCCTTGAACACCTCCAGGTGTGCTGGTTTGAGACTAGTTAGAATATTTTAATAGAGAAAATTACAGTATAGGTTGTGAAAGGAAAACATGGTGATGTCTATTTCACTCATAGGCTTGTTGAAAATTGTTTTGGGAAAAGAAACCAAAATATAGGCATTGTCTGCCTGTCTCTCTCTGGGAACACAGCACAGCGTCTGAGGCGGTCTAGCAGCTTCTTGCTCTGGCTCCTCTGGCAGATTAACTTTCACTTACCACTTTTCTTCTAACCCACCTGGCCAATCCTCCTAATTCATCTTGTGTGTAAGGCAAACCTTGGGGTAAGGTATAGGGGTGGGAAGAAGGTGGGAGGGTGGTTGGGAGCCCCTCCTGGGGTCTCTGATTTCTGGGAGGGGAGTTGTGTTACTGTATTCCCTTTAACTTGTCTATTTCTGTAGCTATTGGGGTATATAGTGTATATATCTGCTTGCATAGTGTGCTGAGCTGCAAATAGAGCTTCAGTCCTTAACTTCCAGCCAGATGAGTTCTAGTCTGGGTCATTTTACAAAGTGGGGGGGGGGGGGAAGGAGGAACTCCCAAGCCATCACACCAGGACATCAAGAGGTCAATTACTCTGTCTATCTACCCAAAGACAAGATTATCTGTAACTATATGGTTCCAGATNCCTCCTCTGGACCCGCTCCAACACTTCCATGTCCTTCCTGTGCTGGGGGCTCCAGAACTGCACACAGTACTCTGGGTGGGGTCTGACAAGAGCAGAGTAAAGGGGCAGAATCCCCTCCCTTGCCCTACTGGCCACGCTGCTCTTGATGCAGCCCAGCACTCAGTTGCTCTCTGGGTTGCATGTGCACACTGCAGGCTCATGTTGAGCTTTTCATCAGCCCAGACTCCAAGGTCCTTTTCCTCAGGGCTGCTCTTCCAAGGGTTTATTTGATTTTGTTATAATGGAAAACTATGAAATGATTTTAGTGAAGTGAGTCTTGATATTACCTAAGGGAATTCTCTGAGGACTTGCTTACTTTCAGACTTTTACAAAGCAGCTCAACATGTAGAAGCCAGTGTTGTTGTTGTGCAATATATCTAAGGCTTATCAAGAATTTTGCAAATTAAAGAAAACAATTCTTCAAAAGAATGAAGAAGTATGAAGATTTTTTTTAAATCAAATGAAAAATAAGCAACTTCTTTCATATAATCATAGATTTTTTTTCAGTTAGAAAAGATATCTAAGGTCATTGAGTCTAAACATCAAACTAACAGCACCATGGCCATTAAAGCATATCACAAAGTGCAGTGTCCACAGGTTTCTTGGACATCTACACACTTCTCGAGCACATTTTACTGTTGATACTTACCTGTTAGGTAATATGAATTTGCAGGGTAAAGTTACAAGCTCAAATCTGCAAAATAAGATAAATGTAGGAGCTATTGGAGAGGCTGAACTGATCCCCAAGAGAATCATGAATAAAGATGTTAAGAGTTACCCAGTGAGTGACTGAAGGAGAAACTGGATGCTTTCTCAACTATATATTTGAGTTACCGAAGTCTGAAGTGTCAGAAGTTGTCACTCAAACAGGAGAACTGGGGCTACTGAAATAAAATCTGCTCATCCTTGAAAGGAATAGGACCAGCCAACCAAAGGAATAAAGATGTCTTTGAATTGGATCAACTGTGCAACCAACAGCACAGGCAGCCAGCAAATGTTGACAAATTCCATATGTTCAGTTTCTCAGGTGATGTGGATTGTAAATTATCATCCTGGTATCTGGACAGGAGTGACAATTGATTAATTTCTAAATGCTTTGGAGAGCAATGAAATAAGCTGATTTTGAAGAGGCTTTTGGCATTCTTCCATGTCCTATTCCACATCACTCGCAACTGTCTGAGCAAAATTGTGGATAAAAAAGAAAACTCAATAAAGTAGATAAATAATTGTCCTAGTAACAAACGAATGTCTGCTTATGTGGGAGGGAAATGAGAATCCCTAATCTGCAAAGAATCCACAGACCCACATTGTGTACCATGGGTCAGATCTATGTTGATCTGAAGTATATTACACCATTGACATTACCTGAAGTTGGATAACTTTAAACTTCTAAATGCCAAAGTTAGCTATTTCACTGGAAATAACAAAAGGTTAAAAGTCACCGCTGAGTCCAACTGCCACCGTAAACCTGCATGGCTACTTTGCTATTGCCTCTCTTTATTTTGTGAAATCACAGAAGGGTAGGGATTGGCAGTGAGCTCTGGAGATCATCCAGTCCAATCCCCTTGACAAAGAAGGATCACCTAAGGCAAGCCACACAGGAGCGTATCCATGTGGGTTTTGGAAGTTGCCAGAGAAGGAAACTCCACAACCTCTCCAAGTAGCCAGCTCCAGTGCTCCAGCACCATCACAGCAAGGAAGTTCTTCCTCATGTTACGGTGGAACTTCCTGTATTCCAGTTTGTGTCCATTGCCCCTTGACTGATATCACTGGGCACCAGTGAAAATAGACTGATCCCTTCTTGATACCAAGATATTTGTAAATATTGAGCAGATGTCCTCTTAGCCTTCCCTTCTCCAGACTGAACAGTCTCAGGTCTCTTCCCCTTTCTTCATCAGATGGATGTTCCAGTCCTTTCATCATCCTCATAGCCTCCATTGGACTCTCTCCAGTAGTTCCTGTCCCCCTTGAACTGGGGAGGCTGAAACTAGACAGAATACTCAGGTGCGGTCTCACTAGGTTTGTATGTGGATCACAGTATCACACAGTATCGCAAGGGTTGGAAGAGACCTCAGAGATCATCAAGTCCAACCCATCACCACAGCCCTCAAGACTAGACCATGGCACTAAGTGCCATGTCCAAACGTGCCTTGAACGCCTCCAGGGACGGTGACTCCACCCCCTCCCTGGGCAGCCCATTCCAGTGACAAATCACTCTCTCAGTGAAGAACCTCCTCCTCACCTCCAGCCTAAACTTGCCTTGGCGCAGCCTGAGACTGTGTCCTCTTGTTCTGTCACTGGTTGCCTGAGAGAAGAAGGTAACCTCCTCCTGGCCACAACCACCCTTCAGGTAGTTGTAGACAGCAATAAGGTCCCCCCTGAGCCTCCTCTTCTCCAGGCTAAACAGTCCCAGCTCCCTCAGCCTCTCCTCATAGGGCTTGTGCTCGAGGCCTCTCACCAGCCTCGTTGCCCTTCTCTGGACACGTTCAAGTACCTCAATGTCCTTCCTAAATTGAAAATTTTCTTTTAAAAAAAAAAAGAAGGTAACCTCCTCCTGGCCACAACCACCCTTCAGGGAGGTAGTGTATGTACTAGGTGTGTATGTGTACGTACATGTGTATGTACAAACCCATACATATAAGTGATACCTTAATAATAATTTGTATCCTAATATATGAACTGTGGTCTGTGGTAATGGGTTGGACTTGATGATCTTTGAGGTCTCTTCCAACCCTGGTGATACTGTGATACTGTGATAACTTTTCATCTCAGAGAGGGAGATAATTTTTCAACACCTGAACATGCTGTCTTGGCAGTGAAAAATATACAAGGGAAGGATTTGCATTCAGACAAATTGTTTGACTAGAACAGTGTTTGGTTGCTTTGCCAAGTCAAAGGTGGCTGAGGTCCCCCAACTCTTCATTAGAGATTAGCAAAGGGATTCTTTGACACCATGATTTTTAATGGAGATGGGGATGGGGAAATGGGTCATGTCTGTTAGCTTCACAGAATATTTCTGGTTTCATATACTGGTTCAGAAGCATGGAAGTATCCCAGATAATGGCATATTATTATGGCACAGTGCACAAACTAATGAGCCTTACCTCTTGGGGGAATCATTAAGCTGAGGGCACTGCTATTTTGACATGTCTACTTTGCTTCCAGTGTCATAGTTAATTTGATGATGCTAGCTTGGTGGCAGAGTCTCTGAACTATCCTATATTATTACATGGTGTGGACTGGTTTGAAGTGCCTCTAGTCCTCTGATTTTAGGTAATCCAAATTAAGTTAAATTAAATTTTATACTGAATTAAATTAGATTGCCTCTGAAATGGTCTGTTGTTATATATTTGATCTAGTTTCTAGTCAAGTCAAGGGGTCATTCCATGGACTTCACTGAGTATTAGTTCAGCTTTCAAACCTTCTCATGTAAGGGAAATTACAACAGGGTAGTGGAGGAAAAAGAAATGTCAACCAGCCCCTGGCTCAGCATGTTATGTTAGGAAATTTAGAGAGATACTGCAATAAGACCACACTGTCTTATCTTCAAAGGCAAAACAGAGAGTCAAGGCTCAGTTATGACAATCTATGCAGAGAGGGCTGCAGGGCTGGTTAGATGACAAGAGACTGATTTTCACGAAGAAAGATATACCAGCTGACGCTGACAAGAACAGAGAATCATTTCAGAGAGCAGTGCATAATGTGCTGGAGTTTTTTTCAGACATTTCCCTCTACCTATATAAAGGTAGGAAGGATATCCTAGGAAAAAGACTGTTAGCTTTAGGTCTCGGTGATCCCACATGAATTTATTCTTCTGGTTGTGAAAACTTCAGGAAACTAGTGTTAAATGCACAAAGGTTATTTAGCTTTCCTAGTCTCAAATTCAGGCCATTGTTCATATTTGTTCCCAAGTCATGATTTGTAAATTCCCCTCTACTCTGCTCTCATGAGACCCCACCTGGAGTATTGCATCTGATTCTGGTGCCCTCAGAATGTGGATCCATTGGAGAGGGTCCAGAGAAGGCCATAAAGGTGATGAGAGGGCTAGAACACCTCCCTTATGAAGGCAAGCTGAGAGAGTTGGGAATCTTCAGCCTGGAGAAGAGAAGGCTCTGGTAAGACCATGGAGTGGCCTTCCAGTACCTGAAGGGGGCCTGCAAGAAAGCCGGGGAGGGAATTTTTACAAGCGTTTGTAGTGACAGATTATGGGGCAGTGGCTTTAATCTGGAAGAGGGTATATTTAGACTAGATGTTAGAAAGAAATTTCTTCTAGTGAGGGTAGTGAGACACTAGAAGAAGTTGCCCAGGGAGACTGTGGATGCCTCCTCCCTGGAAGTCCTCAGTGTCAGGGCCTTCAGCAGCCTGGTTTAGTGGGAGGTGTTCCTGCCCATGGTAGGAGGGTTGGAAGTAGATGATCTCCAAGGTTGCTTCCAACTCAAACCATTCTATGATTCTATGACGTTTTCATGCCAGGAGGTGTGAGGCACTATTTGATGAGGTCAGTAGATAAGCACACTTATGAATTGGCCCTTCAGTTTTATTTTGCTTTCATTCCCTCCTCAGTAAGACAGTAAAAGAGATGCTGAGAATTGCAACTGCTACTCACTCTAGTTGTAAACATGAGGGTTTTTTTGAGAATGGTTGCAGTGCTGGGGTGATGTTTTGCTGAAGGTTAGTAAAAGGTTTTTTTTCCAGTTGCTGTGGTTTCTATGTTGCAAGGACAACATGGTTGGGCTGTAGTGATGATAAACAAAACTAAAGAGTGTGTGGTACTACAAAGGTAGGGAAGGTAGGCAGCTGCCTACTCTTATCCACATAGGAGTGGAAAAGACAAAGAGATTGTGGAGGGACAATTCGGAATAATTGAATTTCTTGGTGTTGTCATCAAGAATATCACAGAATGCATCAAGATGCAAGGGACCTTCAAAGTCATCTTTTCCAACCTTCCTACAGTGAGCATGGACATCTCCAACTAGATCAGGTTGTTCTGGGACCCATCAAGATTGACCTTGAAGATCTCCAGGGACGAGGTCTTCACCATGTCTCTGGGCAACCTCTTTCAGTGTGTCACTACTCTCATTGTGAAGAACTTCCTCCTAATGTCCAATCTAAATCTATCCTGCTTGTAGTTTAAAACCAATGACCCTTGTCCTATCACTAGAAGCCCTTGTAAACAGTCCCTGCCCACCCTTCTTAAAGGTCCCCTCGCATATTGAAACGCAGTCTCCCCGGACCCTTTCCCAGGCTGAACGACCCCAGCTCCCTCAACCCATTCTCATAGGAGAGGTGCTTTAGCCCTCTGATCATCTTCTTGGCCCTCCTTTGTACTAGCTCCAACAGGTCCATGCCCTTATTCTGTTGGGAGCCCCAGAACTGGACATAGTAGTCCACCAGGGCCGAGCAGAACAGAGTTGAGGAATCACTTATCCTGACCTGTTGGTCACCGTTTCCTTGATGCAGCCCAGGATACCATTTGCCTTCTGGGCTGCTAGTGTGCATTGTTGGCTCTTATCCAGATTCTCATCTGCCAGTACCCCCAAGTCCTGTGTTGCCATGCATGGTGTCACATAGTCTGTGTACTTCGACTAGTAGATTCTTCATGGAGACAGCTTTTGAACATACTAAAAACCCCTCTTCTTTGAATAGAAGTACTAATGTGGCTACACAGCTTTATTGAATGGGCTTTACTCATTAAAGCTTATGCTGGACTCTCTCTAAATTCCAGAATATGTGGACGTGCTTGGTCACTCACTACAAGGACACCGAGGTGCTGGAGTATACAGAATCATAGAATCATAGAATGGTAAGGTTGGAAGGGACCTCAAGGATCATCTAGTTCCACCCGCTGCCATAGGCAGGGACACCTCCCACTAGTACAGCTCACTCAAGGCCTCCTCCAACCTGGCCTTGAACACCTCCAGGGAGGGAGCAGCCACAAGCTCCCTGGGTAACCTGTTCCAGTGCCTCACCACCCTCACTGCAAAGAACTTCCTCCTAACATCCAGTCTAAATCTTCCCTCTGCCAGTTTAAACCATTGCCCCTTGTCCTGTCATTGCAAGACCTTGTCAAGAGTCCCTCCCCAGCCTTCCTGTAGGCCTCCTTCAGATACTGGAAGGCTACTATCAGGTCTCCTCGAAGCCTTCTCTTCTCAAGGCTGAAGAGCCCCAACTCTCNGACGAGAGCAGAGTAAAGGGGCAGAATCCCCTCCCTTGCCCTGCTGACCACACTGCTCTTGATGCAGCCTAGGACTCGGTTGGCTGTCTGGGCTGCATCAGAGAAGGGCATATTCAGAGAGGGGTATATCCAGAGAACGGCAATCAAGCTGGTTAAGAGTCTAGAGAACAAGTCTTTTTAGGAGCACCTGAGGGAGCTGGGCTTGTCTAGTGTGAAGAAGTGGAGGCTGGGGGGGGAGAACACACTACTCTCTACAACTCCTTGAAAGCACGTTGGAGTGAGGCTGGTGTTGGCCTTTTCTGCCTAGTATCAGATGATAGAACAGGAGGAAATGGCCTGAAATTGTGCCAGGGGAGGTTTAGGTTGAATATTAGGAAAAAAAAAAAAAAAATTGCTTAAAGGTCATTCAGGCACTGAAACAGGCTGCCTGTGGAAATGGTGGGGTCACTGTTCCTAGTGGTGTTCCAGAAATGTGTGGATATGGCAGTTTGGGACATGGCTTAGTGGTTATAGTTGGTTTAGGTTGATGGTTGACTTTGATGATCTTAGAGCTCTTTTCCAATCAAAACAATTTTGTGATTCTGTGCATGATGTCTAGGTCAGCAACAGGCGTGATTTTTCAAGAGACTCGTGATGACTGGAGGCAACATTTCATTACTTTGAAACTGTTTGGACAATTGGCCTCTAAACCATCGTTATAAGGCTCCTTTATCCATCAAAGGGTCGAGGAACTGCTTTTTAAATAGAGGTAGACAGGTCCTTGGCTGTGAAATCAGTGCAGCACCTTTTAAATCAATGAAGCTATTCCAGTATACTCAAGGTGAGGCTCTGACTCAAAGTCTAATAGAAGAGAGGCAAAGAATGGGAGTTTTCTAAAGCTTTCACCACTACACTGATACTGTGCCCATTTCCTTTGAAAGAAAAGTCTTACTAAATTCAGAGGGAACAGAACAATACCAAGGCTGAAAGCTGTTTGAGACATCCTATCTCTCAAGTCAGGAGTGCCTCAGATTGTGCTTTATTGAGAGATGACAGACTGTGAAGATTCAACACTTTAGTAGCATCCTGCTTCATCAGCAGTGATGAAACTGAAAAACTCTATACCGCTCTAAAATCGGGAGACAAAAGCCAAACCGAGCTGGATGAGCCAAAGCAGTGTGTTTCCACTGCATCCTCGTGTGCTGAAGCAAGCTACAAAACTTCACTCTCTCCAAGTAGTCTGTTGGTATCTAACCTATCTCCTGGGAGCTTTTGGGATATCTGGATCCATGAGGATTTCAGGGGGTGTTTAGAGCCAAGCAGTTCTGTGTTGAAGCAACTGTTATATGAGTATGGACAGTGAGGGCTCATTTTTTGGAGCAGACAGGACTGTGTGAATGTACACTGGAATGCTCTCTGCCTTTGCTAATTGATGGTGGAATCTGAAAGCTTTCTATTGTTGGTTTAATTGACCTTCACTGTCCTTGCTGCGTAAGATTCAAGATCCAGCAGATGCTAGTATGACATAGGTAACTCAAATAATTTAATTGAAAACATGTCAAGCAAAGGAGCATTAAAAATCCCCAAACAACACGAAACCCCTCCAAACAGCAACAAAAAGCCCCACAACGACAATAGAAAATTCCCAAAGCCATCACAAGAAAACCCCAAAGCAACAATAAAAAAGGTCTGAAAAAACAACAAAACCCCAAACACCAATTAAAAAAATCCCAAAACAACAACAAAAAAAATGACCCTCCCAATAATATAAAACCCTAAAGCAAAGAGAAAAGCCCAGACAACAAAATGAAGCCCCAGAACAACGACCACAAAACTCCAAAGCAACAACGAAACCTAAAACAATAAAAAAACCCAAACCATCAAGAAAACCACAAAACAACAACAACAACAAACCAGCAAACAACAAAAACCACAAAGCAACAACAAACCAGCAACAACAAAAACTCCCAAAACAACAACAGAAGCACCAAAACAGCAACAAAAATGCCCAAAACAATAGCAAAAAGCCCCCAGACAACACCAAAAGCCTCCAAAATAGTAACAAAAACCCCCAAAACAACAACAACAAAAAAACTCCTCAAAATGAAAGTATCCTTTTCTCAGAAGACCATCTGTTTGATAACACAAAACAATAAAAGGAAATTTGAATTCATATATTGATTTCTAAAGGATCAGGGAATAGTTTAGTGTACCTGAAGAAGGCAAGTATCAGGATAGTTGTTTTCTTAAAATGCTTTTCCTGATAACACTGTACACAAAACAGCACTAATATGTTAATGTAACTTGATCAAGCTAATTATATAACAGTATGAAAATGCTTTCTTTTTTTTCTAGCCTCATCATCATTCATTTGGAGTATGTTCCAACTGACTATACCTCAGTAGTTGTGTTCTCTATGTGAAATATTCTCATGTTTGCATTGGTGTTTGAGGTTGGAGTGATGTGGGGGGTGGGGTGGAGTGTCAGTCTCTTCTCCCTAGTATCAGATGATAGAACGAGAGGAAATTATCTCAGAGTTGGACCAGGTGAGGTTTAGGTTGAATATTAGGAAAAGATTATTTGTCAAAAGACTGTCCAGGCTTTGGAACAGGCTACCCAAGGGAGGTGGTGGGGTCAGTGACTCTGGAGGTATTCAAGAAACATGTAGATATTTAGTGGCAATGGTGGTCTACAGTTGTTGCTGTCTACAACTACTTGAAGGGTGGTTGTAGCCAAGAGGAGGTTACTTTCTTCTCTCAAGCAACCAGCACCAGAACAAGAGGACACAGTATCAAGCTGCACCAGGGGAAGTTTAGGCTGGAGGTGAGGAGAAAGTTCTTCCCTGAGAGAGTCATTGGCTACTGGAATGGGCTGCCCAGGGAGGTGGTGGAGTCAGCGTCCCTGGAGGTGTTCAAGGCAGGTTTGGACGTGGCACTTGGTGCCATGGTCTAGTCTTGAGGTCTGTGGTGATGGGTTGGACTTGATGATCTTTGAGGTCTCTTCCAACCTTGGTGATACTGTGATACTGATGTTAGGTTGATACTTAGACTCAATTTCAGAGGTCTTTTCCAGCTGAAACAATTCTATGATTCTACAACTCTACATGTATATATTTGCTTCATGAAGACCGAAAACTTTCCATCATTCTCTTGCTTTCCAAATACTTTCATTGTGAAAATATTTTGATATAGGAATCATTTCAAGTATCATGAATATTCTCTTAGACTACAGTGGTTTTGACTCAAGTAGATATGGTTATCTCAACAACAAGCAGATTCTGTATGTACAAGAACATGCAGATGTCTCTCACCAATAGTTAGTTACTTCAGATGGATTTCCTGGCAGTTGGTGAAAGTGTAAGTGTTCTTTTTTCTGAATAAGGGCATCAAAATATAGATCTCAGATCCTGCTGACCCATTGTTCAGAGACAACACAAAATCTGTAGGACTTTCTCCTTTACCCACTACCCTAGGGAATAGAAATGGTAAAGCTGAAGCTGGCAGAGTACAATGTTGTCTGCAGTATGTTTCTGTGTTGTGGCTGGTGGGCCAGAAATAGGAATAGTTTCTCTGGAGACTCTCATGGCCTGCCTGGACATGTTCCTGTGTGATCTGCTTTAGATGATCCTGGTCTGGTAGGGCAGTCAGACTAGATGATCTCCAGAGGTCCCTTTCAATCCATTCTGTGATTCTGTGGTAGTGGGATAATGTAGGACATAATTTTGAGCTCTTCCTGTGCAAACAGCTTCCCAGCTCTCTGCATTTCTCAGTCACACATGACAACTGTGCTGGTACAGACATTCAGGAGGCCATCCCTAAATGCTATAATCTAGAGAACCATACAGCCGATGCTATGTTTTGTGGAAACAAAATGCATTCCTTCTTCCCACAGCACAATACAACTCAGATGGCTGTTTGGAGTTTTAAGTGATGCCACTCTCTGTAATTTTTTGCTAACTTATCATTTTGTAGCAAGAATGAAATCTTAAAAAAGGAAGAGGCCTACAAGAAAGGGGGCTACAAGAAAGCTGGGAAGGGACTTTTCACAAGGGCTTGCAGTGACAGGATGGGAGAGAACGGATTGAAGCTCGGGAATTGGAAATTTAGACTGGATATTAGGAAGAAATTCTTTACAATGACGATAGTGAGACAATGGAACAGGTTGTGCAGGGAAATCATGGGTTCCCTCTCCCTGGAGGTATTCTAGGCCAGGTTGTATGAGGCCTTGAGTAAACTGCTCTAGCATGAGGTGCCTCTGCTCATGGCGGAGAGGTTGGAACTAGATGATCTTCAAGGTTCCTTCCAACCCAAACCATTTTATTGATTTATGAATCTATGCAAACAGGAAAAGGAAGCGTCGTTAAAAAGTTAAGAAATCAACAGAAAGTACTGTCACAGGTAGGAAACTTTTATTGGTAGCATTTACATCAAAACACATGCAGTGCCTGGTTCTTTGTAATTACCAACAAATATAAGCTGTAGTCATGGGGAAAAACTATGAAGTTGGAAGTATGGATGATGAGAGATATAAAACATCTAAATTATTATTATTTTTGTAATTTCCCCTTTAGTGTTCCTCTCAGAGAAAGGAGCATATTTTTTTTTTCTTTTTCTTTTTTTTTTTTTNTTTTTTTTTTTTTTTTTTTTTTTTTTTTTTTTTTTTAAAGTTTCACTAAATTGTTTTGTTTGCTTTGTTAGGGTTCTTGAGAAGTTTGGTAATCTTAATACTACTGTACAGCCCAAAAAATAGTAGCCCCAAAATGGAAGTAGCTTATTATGAGATGTTATCTTCACACTAAGGGACATTTCAGGGAAGCAAATAGCAGTTTGTGGAATAAAGCAATTGAAAGTACTCAAGTAGACTGAGCAAGCAGATGGTGTTTAGAATGAGCTTGATTCTTTTCTTTTCTTTTCTTTTCTTTTTTTTTCTTCCCCTTTCCTTTCTCTTTTTACTTTCCTGGCTTTTGCTTAAAAATATTTGATTCAAAAGTTCACTTTGCAGGTGTTTTCACTCCTCTAATCTCTTTCTAAGCTATAACAGTCTTAAAGGTTATCTGTTGCCTCAGATTCGACATAGGCTTTCCTTCCTTGAGGATGATCTTCTGTACAATTAGACCATATAAAATATCAGACATATTGTTCTATTAAAAAATGGGTTTTTTTAAAGGGGGGAGGGGAGGGGAGAAAAAAGAGAAAACCAAAATAAAAAAACAGAAGAAGAATAAAAACACCAGAAAAAAACTCCACAAGCATACAAAAAAAAAAAAACCCAAAACAAACAACCCAGTTCTGCACATAGCAGTCTTCAGATTCATAAAATGAAACTCTTAATATCTCCAATAAACCAATGAGGTGTTTCTGCAAAAAATTATAAAGCTAACTAACATTCCTGGTTACAGTGAAACACACTTTTTCACAGAAGCCTATTTTAAACTGAAATATGAAAATATTGCAAATGTTATTACCGATTTCAAAGGGTTATTAACGGTGGTAAACAAATCCATTAAAATAGATTCACAGATTCACAGCTTCCATCAGGTTGGAAGGGACCCTCAAAGGTCATCTTGGCTAACTCCTCTGCAGTCAGCATGTTCACCTCCACCTAGATCAGGCTGTCCAGAGGCACATCAAGTCTAAGCTTGTATGTTCAGTAGTTCACCACTCTTACAGTAAAGAACTTTCTCCTGATGTCCAACCTAAATCTACGCTGCTCCAGTTTCAAACCATTACCCTTCATCCTGTCGCTGCAAGCCCTTCTAAACAGCCTCTCCCCAGTCTTCTCATAGGTCCCCTTTATCACAGTATCACAGTATCACAATATCACAGTATCACCAAGGTTGGAAGAGACCTCAAAGATCATCAAGTCCAACCCATCACCACAGACCTCAAGACTAGACCATGGCACCAAGTGCCACATCCAAACCTGCCTTGAACACCTCCAGGGACGCTGACTCCACCACCTCCCTGAGCAGCCCATTCCAGTAGCCAATGACTTTCTCAGTCAAGAACTTTCTCCTCACCTCCAGCCTAAACTTCCCCTGGCACAGCTTGAGACTGTGTCCTCTTGTTCTGGTGCTGGTTGCCTGAGAGAAGAAGGTAACCTCCCCCTGGTTACAACCACCCTTCAGGTAGTTGTAGACAGCAAGAAGGTCTCCCCTGAGCCTCCTCTTCTCCAGGCTAAACAATCCCAGCTCCCTCAGCCTCTCTTCATAGGGCTTGTGCTCGAGGCCTCTCCCCAGCCTCATTACCGTTGTCTGGACATGCTCAAGCACCTCAATGTCCTTCTTAAATTGAGGGGCCCAGAACTGGACACAGTACTCAAGATGTGGCCTAACCAGTGCAGAGTACAGGGGGAGAATAAGGTCTCAGTGAAGTCTTGTCTTCTCCATGCTGAACAGGCTCAATTCTTTCATTCTCTTTTAATAGCAGAATTGCTTAAGCCCTCTGATAATTGTGGCCATCCTCTGAACTCACTCCAGCAGGTTTATATCTCTGTTGTGTTAGGGATCCCATAGATGGACGCAGTCAGATCCTTCTCCGGATACTTTCAAAGCACACTTGGGCACATTCCTGTGTGGCCTGCCCTTTAAGAAAGCAAGGTACAACTCTCCTGTCCCAAACCAACAAACACAACAAATTCCCTTCTCTTTAGTATCCAGTCCCCCCAGAATTCATATGAACACAAACTTCTATTTCATTAATGCAATAGGATAAAGGAATGGGAATGAATATTTACTAATTTCAACTGCTGAATCATAAACTCACAGAATGTTAGGGGTTGGAAGGGACCTCAGCATCCAGTCCAAGCCCTCTACCAAAGAAGTCACCTCAGGCAGACCACACAGGGATGTATCCAGGTAGGTTTGGAAAGTCACCAGAGGAGAATCCACAGCCCTTCTGGGTAGCCTGCTCCAGAGCTGCAGCACTGACAAGATTTTTTTCCTCACGTTTATGTGAAACTTTCTGTGTTCCAGTTTGTGTCTGTTATCCCTTATCCTGTCACTGGGCACCACTGAAAAGAGGCTGGACCTTCTCCTCGACACCCACCCTTAAGGTATGTGTAAACTTTGATCAGATCCCCTCTCAGCCTTTTCTCCAGGCTAAACAGCCCCAGGTATCTCAGCTTTTCCTCATTAGACAACTGTTCCAGTCCCTCATCATCTATGTAGCCTCCATTGGACTGTGCAGTAGTTCCCTCTGTCTCTTGATCTGGGGAACCCAGAACAGGACACTGTACTCTAGATTTGCTCTCATGAATAGAGGGGCAGGAGACCCTTTCTCACGCAAGAGGATTCACTGAGACACACTCAGCCCTGGTACTTGTGCCTGTCCTTAGTCGTTCACAGACACCATCCAGCTCAGCAAAGAACTGTGCTGGCCAGTTGCTATTTGAAGGGTTGTCCGGTGATAATTTAATTAGGAAAACATGAGAGGAAGGGGGAAGGGAAGAGAGAAAAAGGAAGAAAAAACCAATGGGAGATAGAAAGGAAAAGGATAGAGAGAGATAAGAAGAAGAGAGAAAGGGAGAAAATACAAGAGAGAGAATTGTGATGTACAAACCCCCAGGATTTTCTGGTTGGGTAATTGTGATGTACAAACCCCCAGGATTTTCTGGTTGGGTTTAAGGTGCTGGTACTTGCAGATGATGAAATGTCAGTCTGGCAGAGAATGCATTTGTGAACAGTATTGGGTTTACACTGAACTTCTAGTGGAAAGGAAAAGAATCATAGAAAGGTAAGGTTGGAAGGGACCTCAAGGATCATCCAGTTCCAAAACCCTGTCATAGTCATGGATACCTCCCACTAATATATCTATCTATCTACTGGTAATCTATTGCTAAAGTGTTTGTGTTTCTTCCATGTTCTCACTTCTCTGTGGACATTTGGGGTTTGATTTGGTTGTTTAGTTTTTTGGTTTTCAGGAAAAGATACACCCTCCCTCCCATTTAGTTTATTTGCCTTGTGTTGTAGTTGTTTTACAATGGCCAGGTGTCAAATTTGACCACACTACCCAAGTTGCAATACAGTAGTCATTGTGGATATTCTTCATGGTAGTCATCATAGTATCATAGAATGGCTTGAGCTGGAAAGGACCTTAAAGACCATCTACTTCCGAACTCTTGCCATACCCACTAGAGCATGTTGTGTAAAGCCTCATCCAGCCTGGTCTTAACCCAGTCCAGAGATGAGGTGGCCACAACATCTTTGGCCAGTGTCTCACCACCGTCATAGTAAAGAATTTCTTCCTAATGTCAAATCACTCTCATTTTGTCACAGAGTTTTAGCATAAAGAGCAAAAACACAAACTGTCTTTGTGTACCCTAACACACAATGATGATACTTCCAGAATGAAAGTAACTCTTTGTTGATAAAATACAAGCTTTCTGGTTCTCTAGCACACTTTAAACTCCAACCTGTGATTACAAAGCAAGCGAGTAGCTTCACGTAGAGAAACATGGGGTTTTGAAAAAGGGTACTTTTCTAGCATGAAAGAATTTCAGAGGAAAATTATTGTTAGCTGTGATTGGCACAGCTTTGTTCCCTTTCATCAATAATACTTGAAGCAGAAGGTGATCAGAAGCCCAGGGTTTGTTCCTTTTTCCTAGACAGGGCACATGAAGACAACTGCATCAATTGCATAATGATATAATGTAATATAATGTAATATACAAGAGGAGTGGAGAGGAGAGGGCAGGACAGGAGAGGAGAAAAGATTCAAGGAGATTTAAGGAGAGAAGATCTGAGGAGAGGAGACTCGAGGAGATTTGAGGAGAAGAGGTTCGAGGAGAGGAGGAGGAGGGGAGGAGAGGAGGAGGGGAGAGGACTTACAGTGGCCTTCCAGTATCTGAAGGGGGTGGTACAGGAAGGCTGAAGAGGGATTATTTACAAGGTCTTGCAATGACAGGTCAAGGGGTAATGGGTTTAAACTGGCAGAGGGAAGATTTAGACTGGATGTCAGAAGGAATTTCTTAACAGTGAGGGTGGTGAGGCACTGGAACAGGTTGCCCAGGGAGGTTGTGGCTGTTCCCTCCCTGGAGGTGTTCAANGCTGCGCTCTCCCTGGAGGTGTTCAAGGCCAGGTTGGATGAGGCCTTGAGTGATCTATACTAGTGGGAGTTTGGAACTAGATGATCCTTGAGGTCCCTTCCAACCTTACCATTCTATGATTCTGTGATAATATAATATAACATAGTATAATATAATACAGTATAATATAATACAGTATAATATAGTATACTATACTACACTATAACATACTATAATAATATAATATAATATAATATAATATAATACAATATAATATAATACAATATAATACAATATAATTTCTGACTATCAAAACTGGATCAATTTGATTCAATATTCTTTTGTACTGACGGGTTTGTAGGACACATAGATATGCCACTTAAGGATACATTATTTAAACCTGGAACTGGCAGCATGCAGTCAGAGCCACGAAAATAGGATACTTATCAGAAACCATGCTTGTAATTCACATGATCTTGGAGAAGCAAATGTGGAAATACATCTTCATAAAAAATTCACACAGTCACAAATTGTGCCGTCTATTTCTGTACACTACATTTTTGTTACTCCAGGAGAAAGTCTTTTTATTTCAAGTAATTGTTGTTGTTTTTTTTAGAAAACATAAAGTATTCATCTTCACCTCTCTCCTACTGCCTTTTAGAACTAGTCAAAGAAGTGAAACTAATTAAGTTCTGACCTCGTGTCAGCATCATATATCATAATTATTGGAAAACAACATCCTTAAGGTCTAAGATCTGCACAATTAAAGCTGGAAATCTGTAGGGGAAAAAAAGACCCCTAAGACTAAAAAAGAGTGTGGGGAGAGAGAATCTTTAAAAGCTGAATTCCCCTGCATGGGGAGATGCAGTTACTGAAAAGTTCACTTACCATACCCAGATACATTTACATAAACCCCTTTGTTCTTCTGTGTGATTATGTTTCCATTTGTCTCCATGGAGTTCCCTGTATCTAAACCTTGTATGGTTTGCTTTTTTTATTTCACACTTTCTATGTTACAGCCCAGACCTTCTCAAAAACAATGACCTAATACAGAGATAATCAGCATGTATCCTGGATTCAGCCTTGGCATTTCCGGGCTCTTCAGCCTGGAGAAGAGAAGGCTTCAAGGAGACCTGATAGTAGCCTTCCTGTATCTGAAGGGGACCTACAGGAAGGCTGGGGAGGGACTATTTGCAAGTTCTTGCAATGCCAGGACTAGGGGCAATGGGTTTAAACTGCCAGAGGGAAGATTTAGACTGGATGTCAGGAGGAAGTTCTTTCCAGTGAGGGTGGTGAGGCAATGGCACAGGCTGCCCAGGGAGGTCGTGGATGCTCCCTCCCTGGAGGTGTTCAGGGCCAGGTTGGCTGAGGCCTTGAGTGAGCTGTACTAGTGGGAGGTGTCCCTGTCTATGGCAGGGGGTTGGAACTAGATGGTCCTTGAGGTCCCTTCCAACCTTACCTTTCTATGACTCTATGATTTGCAAAACAACCTTTCTGTATCTTTTATCAGTTATTATTGATCACCTATAAAAAAGACAATCCTGTCTGAACACGATTGTCTCTGCCATACCTTCCTAAAACCCCTGCTATATCAAGATCTACTAGCATGAGCTGTTATTCTGCTGTATTTTTTGCAGATTTTAGACATCCATTAGACTGATAAGGCCAGGAAAAACAGTATCTGCATTTTGCTACTCATTGACTTACACCATGGTCGTTGGGTGTCACACTCTAACTTCTGAGAAATGAAGCCTTTCATTTTTTTACTTTGTAAGTCCAGTAATTCCCAAACATATGTATTTTGTCCTTAATGACACTCTGCTTTTCACCTTTAATCATTTGATATATTTGGATTTTTTTTTTATCTTCATTTGTTTTGTTTTGTTTTGTTTTTTTTTTCTTGGGTTTTGTTTGTTTGTTTTGTCTGTTTGGTCTGTGTTGGTTTGTTGTTTTTTTTGTTGTTGGTTTGTGTTTTGGTGGGGGGTTTTTTGGGTTTTTTTTCCCTTTTTTTTTTTTTGGTTGTTGTTTTGTTTGTTTTGTTTTGGGGTTTTTTTTTCATTGCTCCAAAGCAGTATAGTTTCAAAAATCAGTATAACACTTTCTGCTTGAAAGTACAATATTCCTTCTTTCTTCCATTTCCACTTTTCCCTTGAAAATAAAGTTGAAGAAAAATGATAAGTTGAAAAAAAAAGAAAATTTTAAAAAAAAAAAAAAAGCAAACCATATTTTTTATTAGAAAAGGAGACAAACCCAAAATTAATTAAAGCAAGCTTTGATTTGTTAATAAAAAAAAAAATAAGGTGCTTAAATGCCTTCATTGCTTTTTATTACTCCTCTGGGTTCATCTTTAATAGATCTTAGTACAGTTTCTCTTTCTACTGATTTTGATCAAAACCCCAATGTTCCTCCCTGAATGATATTTAAGTGATTAACTTTATTGTTTTTTCCTATTGATTTTACTTTGATTTTGATTTCTTTTTGGCCAACAGCACCTTTCTCCCAGGATTTTTTTTTTTTTCAAACTAATAACTTATTTCCTTGCCGTTGAGTCCTTCTCCTTCATATTGTCTTTCAGTCCTACTGGCCTATTCTTAAATGGATCCCTTAGTGGTCATGGAGGTGCTAGGTAGAAGATTGGTCTTTTTTTAACCTTAATGACTCTATGATTTTATGAATGTATTACATCAAAGTGTTCTATTTTAAAGGATGTTTAATGGGAGGTGACAAGAACTCATCATCTAAAGAAATCTCAGTGTATGTGCACTTTTCAGGCACTTGTGTTTTTAAAACTGTCTGCATGTCTTCTCATTGAAATTGGGAATGATTTCCTTTGCTTGTGTACTAACCCTGTGTCAAATTACAGAAGCAGAGAATGGTAAGGGTTGGAAAGGACCTCAGGACATTGACTCCAAATCCCTTACTTAATTTTATTTGACTCATGGCAAAATGACTAGGGAAAAAACAAAACCACTGAACAACAACAGAACCCCCCAAAACAAATAAACAAACAAACAAAAAACCACAAACAACAAAAATCCACCAAGAAAAGGAGCAAAGAAAAACAAACGAGGAGAGGAGAGGTTCGGAGAGGTTCGGAGAGG
>VWZE01009106.1:403737-420228 GCA_013396675.1 Eubucco bourcierii | reverse complement strand
CCCCAAAAAAAAAAAAAACCCAAACAAAACCAAATCTATTTGAGTGTCAGATGTTGTCACACAACACTTTTTTTGTCTCATTCTAATTGAAGTGTTAATGTCACCAGGAGGAAAAGCCTGCAATGCCTCAGCTTCTCTAAAGCTCAGAGAATATGTTCAGTGATATGGAAATACTTTTCTGTTCCTTCTGGTTCTGAGACTGCTTCCCAGTTTATCCTTTGCTATCTCTCCAAGAGTCTTCATGGATTCTTTAAATTTTGCTGAAGCAAGAGCTGCACAAAAGGAGGATGTGCTGGTCAGGTGATTACAGCTGAGGATAAGAGGAAATTACCTCAGGTTGCACCAGGGGAAGTTTATGTTGGATGTTGGAAGAAACTTGTTCACTGAAATGGTTTTCAAACACTTCAACAGGCTGTGCAGGGAGGTGGTTGAATCCCCATTTCTTTAGGTGTTTTCAAGATGCAGAGACATGGTGCTAAACATGGTTTAGTGCCAGACTTCGTGGTTAGATAATGGTTGGACTAAATGATCTTAAAGGTGTTTTCCAACCAAAATGATTCTGTAATCAACATCCAGTGTTCATCTTCACTGCAAAATTTGTCTCATAATGCAGCTTTATTTACCAAAGGAGGAAAGAGGTTCTTTCCATACCTCACACAATAAATACATTAATATTTGAGAAACACTGATAAAAAAAAAACAACACCAACATGTAAATATCCAGGTGAATATATAAGAATGCCTATTCTAAATTTCCTCTCAAGCATAAATATTGGCTGGGCAAGGATTGACTTGAGAGCAGTCTTGAGGAGAAGGACTTGGGAATGTTGGTTGATTAAAAACTCACAAATAAACTGTCAAAGGTTGCTTCTAGGCCAGAAGGCTACCATGTCCTAGACTCCATCAAAAGAAGTGTGACCAGCAGGATGAGACAGTTGATCCTTCCCATCCACTCTGCCCTGGTAAGACCCTACCTGGAGTACTGCATCCAATTCTGGGGCTCCCAAGACAAAAGGGCGTGGAACTGTTGGGGTGGGTCCAGGGGAGTGCCACAAAGATGATCAGAGGGCTGGAGAACCTCTCCTATGGGGCTATTGGAACTGTTCAGTCTGGAGAAGGGACCTTATAACAGCCTTTCAGTACCTGAAGGGGGTCTATAAGAAAACTGGGGAGGGACTCCTCACAAGGATTTGTAGCGATAGTATGAGGGAGAATGGATTGAAGCTTGAGGTGGTAAGATTTAGACTGGATATTAGGAAGAAATTCTTTACAGTGGGAGTGGTAAGATACTGGAACAAGGTCCACTGAGACATAATGAATTCCCCCTTCCTGGAGGTGGGACAGGTCAGACAGGTCCTTGAGCAACCTGATTTAGTGGGACGTGTCCCTGCCTATGGCAGGGGGGTTGGAATTAAGTGATCTTTAAGGTTCCTTCCAACCCAACCCAATCTATGAGTCTCTGAAACATACGTGTTGATCACAGTCCTAGAAGAACTCTTTTAAGAAATTAAACCCTCTTAAGGCAAATAACATCCTGTAACAAATTATTTTTAAGAAATTAAAATGAATTAATTTCAAAAGGCAATTAAATGCAAATACAGTGGGAGTATAATTTGCACTAATGACTGGGATATCCATTGCATATTATTGAGTTTCACAAATTACCAAGTGAGTAAGCAAAACAAATCCAGGCCAAGAATAATGCACCACAAAATGCCCAGCATTTTTGTTTTTTCCAAATGCAATTTAGTTTTAATTATGATACAGTAAAGCAACTAAAGGTCCACTCAAGGGAAAAATGCTTCTAAATACCTGAGAGACCTATGGCCCAGACACTGTAATCTCAGTGTAGAATTTCAGCCAATAAACATCACTTTTAGCTATTTAATTGTATTTTTTTGTGTTTTCTAAAATAATGTAGGGGGTAATAAAAATACAGAATTACTGATATTAATCATAAAATATAAATGGAATGAGACTAAAAGAGCAAAGACTATGAATATTACAGAAGCAGACATCAGCCTTTAAAATGAAGCATTAAGGTTGGAAAAGACCTCGAAGATCATCAAGTCCAACATCTACCCAACATCCTCATGACCACTAAACCATGTCCAAAAGCACCACATCTATGCAGGTTTTTTTTAACACCTCCAAGGATGGTGACTCCGTCAGCTCCCTGGGTAGCTTTTTTCAATGCCTGATCACTCTTTCAGGAAAGAAATTCTTCCCAATATCCAATGTAAACCTCCCCAGGCACAATTTCTCATCCTGTTGTTAGTTACTTGTGAGAAGAGGTCAACACCTACCTCACTACAGCCTTCTTTCAGGTATCTGTAGAAAGCAATGAGGTATCTTCTCAGCCTCCTCTCATTCAGGTTAAACAATTCCAGTTCCTTCAGCCTTTCCTCATTAGACATGGTGTCCAAACCCCTCACAAGCTTCATTGCCCTAGTCTCCACCTGCCTGAATGGCTAGAAAGAACCTCCAAGGTCGAGTTCCAACCTTCAACCAGACACTACCATAGTGGTACCATTGTCCCAAAGTGCCATGGACACACACTTCTTGAACACCTCCAGGGACAGTGACTCCATCACGTGCTTTTAAGTCCCTTCCAGTATTTGAAGGAGGCCTACAGGAAGGCTGGGGAGGGACTATTGACAAGGTCTTGCAATGCCAGGACAAGGGGCAATGGGTTTAAACTGGCAGAGGGCAGATTTAGACTGGATGTCAGGAGG
This sequence comes from Eubucco bourcierii, assembly GCA_013396675.1. NCBI lineage: Eukaryota > Metazoa > Chordata > Aves > Piciformes > Ramphastidae > Eubucco > Eubucco bourcierii. The sequence continues at coordinate 417,493 of VWZE01009106.1, read as the reverse complement.
AAGTTCTTTACAGTAAGGGTGGTGAGGCACTGGAACAGGTTGCCCAGGGAGGTTGTGGCTGCTCCCTCCCTGGAGGTGTTAAAGGCCAGGTTGGCTGAGGCCTTGAGTGACCTGTTCTAGTGGGAGGTGTCCCTGCCTATGGCAGGGGGTTGGAACTAGATGATCTTTGAGGTCCCTTCCAACCTTACCATTCTATGATTCTATAAGTTCCCCCCTCACCATGACAGCTGAAGAGGTTGCATGATGAAATCAGAAAGCATGGTGGTGTAAAGTGAAAGTTTAAATGGTATCAACTGACAGATTAAAGTTCAGACAGAATATATTCTTCAAAGTGTTCACACAAGTTCCACTGTGATAAATCTTTCATCTGCTGTAAATGAAGCAAAGCTGTTCATTCCTGAACCCCTGCTCTTCCTTCATCCTCTTTTTCAAAGTCACTGATACTGTCTTTCCTCTGGAGTTCAACTGAAAATCATTCTGTGTAAGAAGAATCCCAGAAACCACACATTTCCCTCGTGGGCAGAACTTTGCAAAGTACAACAAAGCTGTTGTAATGCCTTCCTCTAACAGTGTGTCTTTAGTCACTAGGAAGGGATTTCCTGTACTCGATATTTTTTAAGAGAGACAAACTTTGAAAGAAAATGAAACCATTGGGTTTTCTTTCATTTGTTTGTTTTACTTTATTTGCTTTTAAAACTAAGAGAAGTTAAAGGTGAGGGGAAAAGGCCCAGCAGTAGAATGGTAGGAGGGCTACAAGAAAGATGAGAACAGATCTTTACAAAGCCATGTAGTACTTAGGAAAAGAGCCTGGTTTCAACTAGAGCAGGGTAGATTTAAATTAGATGTTAGGAAGAAGTTCTTTACTGTGAGAGTGGTGGAACATTGGAACAGCCTGCCCGAGCTGGTTGTGGAGATCCCATCTCCAGAGACATTCAAAGTCAGGCTTAATGGGGGACTCTGAGCAACCTGATTTAGTTTGAGATGTCCCTGCTTACTGCTTAGAGCTTGGACTAGATGGGGAACCATTTCAAGTTGTTGCTTAAGCAAGCCCCAAAAAATGATTCAGTGTTACCTATATGGAGATACTTGGACTTCTTTAATAACCCTTGTGCTTAATCAGCAAGTGAAATTTTAGAAACCCTTACACAAAGCCATGTAGATATGGTGTTAGGGGATATGGCTTAGTGGTGGACTTGTAGGGTCCACAAGTAGGGTTAATAGCTGTACTTGATGGTCTTTTCCAACCTAATTTATTCTGTGGTTTGGGTTTGTTTTCCCATGTCAACCATTGAACAACACAGAGGACCTGTAGATGTGGTGCCTGGGGATATGGCTTAGTGGGGGACTTGGTGTAGTACAGTAAATGGTTGGAATCAATTATCTTGAAGGCTTTTTCCAACCTAATCAAGTCTATGTGGTCCACTGAAACAATTTCAATGAGATTGCTGATGAATAATCACAGCTGTGCGAGCCTTTTAAAGACCTTTTAAAGGCTATGGCTGATGTTCACATTTTTTTTTTTTTGTTTGTTTGTGGCAGTGTTGGTTTTTTGGGGTTTTTTTTGTGGGTTTTTTTGTTTGTTTGTTTGTTTGGTTTGGTTTGGTTTTTTGTGCAAAACTGTCCAGAACCACAAAGAAATTTCCTTTGGATAAAATACAACTGGAATTTACCCCAGGGACTATCATGTGATCATCTTACGAGACCATTACCTGGGATGTCTACCTGGAAGCTCAAGCAATGGCTGTTTCCAAGATATTCAAAACCTGTCTGGATGTATTCCTGTGTGTTCTGACGGAGGGGTCAGACTAGATGATCTTTCAAGGTCCCTTCCAGCCCCTGACATTCTGTGATTCTGTGTTTGCAGCCCTTCTCTGCAAGAGGTGGTGAACACAGCTAATGGTGATAATGCTTCCCTTTGCATCTTTCTTTCCTATTTCCACAGAAGTAAAGGGTTGTGGTCTGTTATCTATTAAATGGCAGTTTATGTCAGATTCTGTAGTGTTGAACATACATACAGAAAGAACATTTCTTACAAGCACTTTATCCCAGCACTTTTGTTTTTAAAACAGTACATGCTAGGTCTTCCTCTATAATCCTAGTACCAGCTTTATTTATTTTATTTTATTTCAGTTAATTTTTCTTATTTTATTTTCTTATATTTCTTTTTAAGAAGTACTTGTAGGTGGTGGAGCTTTTTATCTGACTTCTTGGTGACTTGCTCTGCCTTATTTTTCCCTTGTGTTTCCTTTTTTTTTTAATCATAGAATCATAGAATGGTAAGGTTGGAAAGGACCTCAAGGATCATCTAGTTCCAATCCCCTGCCATAGGCAGGGACACCTCCCACTAGTACAGCTCACTCAAGGCCTTCTCCAACCTGGCCTTGAACCCCTCCAGGGAGGGAGCAGCCACAACCTCCCTGGGCAACCTGTTCCAGTGTCTCACCACCCTTACTGGAAAGAACTTCCTCCTAACATCCAGTCTAAATCTTCCCTCTGCCAGTTTAAACCCATTGTCCCTTGTCCTGTCATTGCAAGACCTTGTCAATAATCCCTCCCCAGTCTTCCTGTAGGTCCCCTTCAGATACTGGAAGGCTACTCTAAGGTCTCCTGGAAACCTTCTCTTCTCAAGGCTGAAGAACCCCAACTCTCTCAGCCTGTCCTCATAGGAGAGCTGCTCTAGCCCTCTGATCATCTTTGTGGCCCTCCTCTGGACCCACTCCAACACTTCCATGTCCTTCCTGTGCTGAGGGTTCCAGAACTGCACACAGTACTCCAGGTGGGGTCTGACGAGAGCAGAGTAAAGGTACAGAATCCTCTCCCTTGCCCTGCTGGCCACGTTGCTCTTGATGCAACCCAGCACTCGGTTGGCTGTCTGGGCTGCATGTAATGCTACTCCACATGTGAACACAAGGTAGTAAAGAACAATTGATCAATACTATGATAGTAACAGGGGTCTGCATGTGTAAAATAATGAAGTGGGGGTTGAAAACATCAGGCCTGATGTAATTGTATCATCTGGGTTTCAGCAGAGACCAACAGTTCAGCGCTGTCAGAATTTCTGTTTTCCCATTTTTACCCTCTTGTCCATCCCAGACTATTGTGGCCCCACTTACATGTCATTATCATGGGATTGTTTAGATTGGAAAAGACCTCTAATATTGTCAGGTCTAACTATCAACCTAACACCACCGTGGCCGTTAAACCGTGTCCTGAAGTGCCACATATGCATGTTTCCTGAATACCTCCAGACATAGTGACTCCACCACCTCCCTGGGCAACCTGTTCCAATGCCTGACCACTCTTTCCATAAAGGTTTTTTTTCTCCTAATATGCAGCCTAAACATCCCTTGATACATTTCCAGGCTCTTTCTGCTCCTTCTATCACCTGATAGTAAAGAGACCAGTATTAGGACTCAAAACTCAGTAAAACACAATTATTTAAAGAGGCTGATAGAATATTCACCTCTGTCACTGCATGATCTTTTAATCTCCTTTCAATTTCAACTGAAAATAGTTAGGAATTGGTTTTTTTCTCTCCATTGCCTATGTCTACTTATTTCTCTTTGTTATGATCTCTACAGCTCGGTTGACTCTGTAACAGTTCAGTTAACTCTGACATTTTGGGGACACAGTTTGCATGAAAGAAACTATAAAACAAAAAACCCTGCACTTCATCTTCAGAGGCTGAGTTCTGAAAAACTCTCCTGACGCAATATACTGAGACCAATAATGATTGTAATTCCTACATCATTAATTACCCTATAAAAATCTCTTACATCTGAAGAATGTTTTTTGGGCTGCAAAATCAAGCACCAGAAATGTCTGACCTGGAAGCTACCTGTTCAGCTTTAGCTCCAGTCCTTGGGAGTATCTGTCATGTGTGCCAACCTCCCTTCAATAAAAGATACTCCTTGTGTCTGTAATCAAGTCCCCACAACTCTTATGGGGCTGTAAATAATGTTTTGCAGGCTGAAAAACTGAGTTTTCCTGTATTTGCAGGAGGCTTCATCTAATTTGAAGCTATCCTCTGTCTACATAAAGCATGTTATATAGAGAATATATATGCAATATATTCGTGGAATGTCACGTTGGAAAGGCATTCTAGATGCCCCAGATATTAGCAGAATTGAAATTAGGTGTCCCAGCACCCTATCAAGCTGAGTCTTCAAACTGTCCAATATAGGGGAATCCACTACTTCCCTTGAGAGATGATTCCAATATTTAGCTGTTCTCATGGGGAAACTTTCTTTCTGGAATGCAGTCGGGATCTCCCCAGAAGTAACTCATAGACATCGGCCATTGTCTTTTCCTTGTGACTCCTTGTAATAATAGAACCACCTCTTGTGGTTTAAGGGTTAACGTGTGGGAAGGTGAAACAACGCTGGTGGGTTCACAGGGTCATGCTATTCCCTCCCCTTCCTTGCCTATCCTCTATTTAAGGGGACAGGAAATTCAGTAAACTCTCTTTCTCTTTGCCTTTCTTCCTGGTGGGGAACTGTTACTGGGACCTGTTGTGGTGCAGCTGGACCTACTTCAACATGCTGTGGGCCTGTATTCATGTGTTAATGGGGGGAATCCATTGCCATATGTGACTGGGTTTTGTATGTATCTGTATATAGCCCTTCCCTCAATCTCTCTGTATATCACTTTCCCCTTACTACCTTTTATTATTTGTTAAAATTACTTCCTTAACTTCCAATTCTGTGCAAGTTCTTTTGTTTACCCTTTACTTCCCGTGCCTATCTTTTCCCTGAGTGGGGAGATGGAAGTAATATAAATTATGTCCTGTGAGTTTTGTGCCCTGAAACCTTGAACAGTGACATCACTCTTAATGTACTGGCCCATGGTAATAAGGTCTCCCTTAAACATTCTCTTCTTAAGACTGAATAAATCCAGCTCTTTCAACCTTTCCTTATATGGCGATCAGGCTGTGGAATGAGTTTACTCTGTTTCCTCCTCAATTCACCTTTTCTCCATCATACAAAGTTTATTTGTGTTATTTGTGTTACCTGTACTTCCCAGTATGCTGTTTCTATTGCACTCTTACACTGAGTGGCATGAACAGGTTCAGCGAGGAGTAAAACTCTGTGATGTATAGTAGGTCAGTAGATTTCTGGTGAGTTTTAAGGCTCTATTTGTAACAGATACTTTTATTTATTCTCCCTGGTATCAGGTAATAAAACAAGAGGAAATGACCTGAAATGGTGCCAGGGAAGGTTTATATTGAATATTAGGGAAAAAAAATCTTTCCTACAATGATGGTCAGGCATTGGAACAGACTGCCCAGGGAGGTGGTGGAGTCATCACCCCTGGAGTTATTCAAGAAACCTGTGGGCATGGCACTTCAGGACATGCTTTAATGGCCTTGGTGGTCTCAGGCTGACAGGTGCACCTGGTGATCTTAGAGGTCTTTTCAAAGCAAAACAATTCTATGATTCTACAATTAAAATACAGGCAAGGATAATACATTGATCTAAAACCTTTCCCTTTCAAACTCAGCCATTTTTTTTTTTTCAGGTAATGCTTGATGGTGTCTTCAAATGTTGTGATTTGGCTCTGTGCCTAAAGAAACTTTATGAATGTGCTATTTAATTTTTATCTATGACATAGACAGTGGGGCACCATCAGAAGGTTGTAGATGACACCAAACTGCATGATAGTGTCGACACACCAGAGGGACAGGAGATCATCCAGAGGGACCTGAAGAGGTGGGCCCAGGTGAACCTCATAAACTTCAACAAGAGAAAGTCCAGGGTCCTGAACCTGGGACAGAACAGTCTTCACTATGAGTACAGCTGGGGGATGAAGTGTTAGAGAGCAGCCCCACGGAAAGGGTCCTGGGGCTACTGGTGAATGTGAAGCTGGACATGAACACTCGGTGTGAGCTTGCAGCCCAGAAAGTGAATCATATCCCGGGTTGCATCAAAACAAGTGTGGCCAGAAGATATAGAGAGGTGATTCTGCCACTTCACATTGCTCTGGTGAGACCTCACCTCGAGTACTGCATCCAGTTCTGGAGCCCTCATTACAGGAAGGACATGGACCTGATGGATTGGGTCCAGAGGAAGGCCATAAAAATGTTCAGAGGGTTGGAGCACCTCTCCTATGAAGACAGGCTCAGAGTGTTGTGGCTTTTCGGCCTGGAGAAGAGAAGGCTTCGAGAAGACCTTAGAGTAACCTTCCAGTATCTGAAGGGGGCCTACAGGAAGGTTGGGGAGGGATTATTTACAAGGTCTTGTAATGACAGGACAGGGGGCAATGGGTTTAAACTGGCAGAGAGGAGATTCAAACTGGATCTTAGTTAGGAGGAAGTTCTTTCCAGTGAGGGTGGTGAGGCACTGGCACAGGTTGCCCAGGGAGGTTGTGGCTGCTCCCTCCCTGGAGGTGTTCAAGGTCAGGTTGGATGAGGCCTTGAGTGAGCTGTACTAGTGGGAGGTGTCCCTGCTTATGGTAGGGGGTTGGAACTAGATGATCTTTGAGGTCCCTTCCAACCTTACCTTTCTATGATTCTAAGACCTGCAGTGACAGGACGAGGGGCAGTGGATTCAAGCTTGAGAAGAGCAGATTTATGTCAAATGTTAGAGACATTCAAGGTGAGGCTTGACAGGGCCCTGGATGACCTGGTCTAGTGGGGATGTCCCTGCTGACTGCAGGAGCAGATTAGATGACATCAAGAGTCCCTTTTGGCCCAGACCATTCTGTAATTGTAAGATGAATCAACAATAAAAGTTATTATCCAAAGCTAAAACTCCACAAATGAAATGTTTGTTGAAAACAGGGTTGGAAGAGGAGTGGTAATTCACATAAAGCTTTGTAGCACTTTTCGGTGGTATCCATACAATTGGAGAATTTGAGGTGTATTTGTTTTTTGTTGCTCTCTTTTCAAGCAGTGTCACTAGATGTTCAGCCAACTCTCAGGTTGTTTCTGAAGATTCTTTTATTCCTCCTGTTATGATTCATAACTGTCTTCATTGAAACAAGTGTGGCACAGAAGGAAATCTCAAGTGACTTAACCAGATTGCAATGGGGCAAGGAGCAACAGTGGAATGTTAACCCTGGCATGTCTCAGTGCGAATAAATCTCCAACAACTTTTCTTGTTTAAATTGAAACTGAAACAACCTCACTGTAGTGGAAGAAGCAATAGTTGTAAAAGAGAGAAAGCTAGCAGAGAAATACCTATTCCGAGTTTATCATGTTAATCTGAACAGGTGAGTACCTTTGGGAATACTTCTTGCTCAGGGAGATGAGCCTTCTCATAGTGGATACATGGTTTTGTACAGTTGGGGCATGTGCTTTACCATGCCATCTGTGCATGATCCAGCTTACTTTGACCTGTTTTTTCAGTGGCATGTTTCTTAGAGTTGAAAGTTTGACTGTTCCAAGTAACAAGAGATAGGATAGGAGGAAAGGACCTCAAGTTACACCAAAGGAATTTTAGATTGGAAATTGGGAAGAATTTCCTCACTGAAAGGATTATCAGGCATTGGAACAGACTTCCCAAGGAGGTGGTGGAGTCCCTGTCCTTGGAGATTAAAGTCATGTAGGTATAGTGCTTAGGGATATGGTTTAGTCAGTGAATTGTCAGTCTTAGAGTAATGATTTAACTTGATGATCTTAAAAGATTTTTTTCAATATATACAATCCTATGATTCTATGATCTCTGGATGTCAGTCTCTCATTTGTAAAATCATGATAAAACTAAGATTGGTTTTGCAATTCACTGACGAAACTGTAAAATCAAAGGATGAACCAAGAATTTGGTTCCAAGAAGAAATATCTTAGCAAAGTAGAATGAAAAAAAAAAAAAAAAAAAAAAAAAAAACAAAACAACCCACAAAGGTAATTTGGAGAATTTTCTTCAGTCTAAAATGAACTGTTGTGCTTCACTTTAACTATTTAAGGAAACACCACTTTTTTCTTTGACAAAAAAAACACTATCTTGAAATGTGTCATGGCTTGAGTTTAATCTGCTGATGATATTTAATACAAAACTGCTGCCATGGGAGCTTCAAAATGATAGTGCTGGCTGGAGTGAAATATAGAATCAAGGAATCATAGAATGGTAAGGTTGGAAGGGACCTCAAGGATCATCTAGTTCCAATCTCCTGCCATAGGCAGGGACACCTCCCACTAGTACAGCTCACTCAAGGCCTCATCCAACCTGGCCTTGAACACCTCCAGGGAGGGAGCAGCCACAACCTCCCTGGGCAACCTGTTCCAGTGTCTCACCACCCTCAATGGAAAGAACTTCCTTCTAACATCCAGTCTAAATCTCCTCTCTGCCAGTTTAAACCCATTGCCCCTTGTCCTGTCATTGCAAGACCTTGTCAATAGTCCCTCCAGCCTTCCTGTAGGCCCCCTTCAGATACTGGAAGGCTACTCTAAGGTCTCCTTGTAGCCTTCTTTTCTCCAGGCTGCAGAGCCCCAACTCTCTCGGTCTGTCCTCATAGGAGAACTGTTCCAGCCCTCCTCTGGACCTGCTTCAACACTTCCATGTCCTTCCTGTGCTGAGGGTTCCAGAACTGCGTACAGTACTCCAGGTAAATATGATGGGGCTTGAAGTTCAGAGTGTAGCATGAAAGGTTTCCTGTTCTGGTTGCAGCTTTTGGGTTCCATCTTTGGAGTGTTGGGCTTTTCCACTAGGGCAACTGCAGGTCAGGGTGGGCAGGGGGTAGGTCGCTGGATTTTTGCTGCTGCTTCTGCATTTTGCTGTGCTTTTCTGCAAATAGGCTACAGTAATTGTGCATTGCATTATCTCATTTTCCAGTTTAACTCTTTATCTCAACTCAACATTTGGGAAGGAGGGGGTTGTGTTATCTTCCCTCACTTCTGTGTTGGGGAGAGCAGGCGACGTTCACCCAGCACAAAATGCAGATTTAATTTTCGTGACAAGATCTGAATAAAGGCTACCATTGCCAGGCAGTTTTCTCTGTTTTTCTGGTTGGTCCTCTGACCTTTCTCCATGCTTTATAGAGCATTATTTCCCAGTCCCAAAGAATGAATTTTGCTTCCTCTGAATCATTAGTGTTTGGGAAAATAGCAACAGTAATAAATTATGTAGTTTTATGCAATCTCATGTTGCTCTGGCAAAAGTATTTTACTGCCTAACACAGTCAGTATGTGTCTGTGGAGGATGCAGGATGAGATCAGCTGGATAACTCACAGGGAGATATTTGTATCTGGATAGAAAAGCAGACAAGTTATCTTCCAAAAGTAATTCTTGTTTTGGATAGAAGCCTACCTTCGTGGTGGAAGGGTCAGTGCTGCTAAGCCCCAACCTGGATCTGATGAGAGCTCAGTCTCTCAATTTGGACTAATCTCACTCCTCTTAACATCAACAGAAGCTTTATTGTGAGCAGAATCAGCATCTTCTGTGTGACCTTCATGAGTCACCTAAACTTTCTGTCCTTCATTTTTCCCCTCATGGATTAAATAAGGAGTCATCCTTCTTTCTTCACAGGGGTGTCTTTCTGGAGAATTCACTCAATGTTTGCAATGTTCTTTGAGATAACAATTTCTCTCTGTAGCCCCTCAGTAACGTGACATGCTGATTCACATTCGACCAATTCAGTTTGCCCAAACATCTGGTAAACCTAGGAGATGGGACTCAGAGCAGTAACTATGCTGCAGTCTTTCTCTTCTATGTTTTTTCCTCTCTTCTCTTATGCTTTAAAAACGGGAATGAGATTTTATATAGACAATTATAAGGACTCCAGAGGGATCTTAGAGCACCCTTCCAGTATTTAAAGAGGTGTACAGGAGAGCTGGAAAGGGACTTTTCACAATGAGAAGTGGTGACAGGATGAGGGCTGGTGGCATCAAACTGGAAGAAGCTGGATTTAGATGAGACGTGAGAATTCAATTCTTCCCCATGAGAGTGATGAAGCACTGGAACACATTACCCACTGAAGCTGTGGGGAGTCCAAGCCTGGAAGTGTTCCAAGACAGGTTGGACAGGGTCTTGAGACACTTGGTCTGGTAGGAGGTATCCTTGCCCGTGACAGGGAGTTAGAACTAGATAATCTTTGAGGTCACCTTCAATTCAAGCTATATGGCAGTTATGAGTTTGATAGTAAATATCCAGACTTGTTATTAACTCTTCCTACAAGATAGAAGGAGTTGATATAAGCTCTCTTAATGCCACATTCCTCTATTTCTTAGAAAAAAAAAAAAACAAAAACAAAAACAAAACCCACAAAAATCCCAAAACCTGAAAACAAAACAAAAAACCAAAACCCCCAAACTGTTTCATCTACGTTTTCGAAAAGTTCTGATCCTCCTTTGGCAGGGGCATTGGACTCAATGATCTGCAGAGATTCCTTCAAGTCCAAATTATTTTATGATGCTGTAAACACTGAACAGGGTGTTTGTGAAATGAGATACCATTAAGATATAAAAGACAAATAAGTTGTCTTTGCTTGCTTTTTGAAGTTCAGAAAGGTAAAATCAATACTTAACATGATCTGAGGGAATCAGCAGAGCAGTGTATCACATGGCAACAAAAGATTAAACTAATCACAGTCTGCTAGTTAAAAGATTAGCTTCCCTTCACAGAAAGAGACATAGTTCTACCACTGTTTTTTGCAGCTATTTCTATTCTACTGTTTCCATGAAAAGCAATGTTGGAAGGATTTCCAGAAAAATAACCCAGGGAAAGAGTTGTGGTTCATGTGAGCATCTGACACGGTTGTATAACTTCTGAAATCGCTGCAGCAAGATGTGAAAAATGTGTAAAATGAAAAAGAAATGCCCACCAAATGCAAAGAGCAGGAAAGAACTACAAGGCCACTTGGAAACTGCTGAGCTATATTACTCCGCTCGGACCCATATTCTTCAGCTTGGTTGGAGACAGAAGTGCCTGGGATGCTGTAGACCACATTTCTGATCCAGACCTAATCTGTTTGTTTACTGAGGGTTAAACAAGAGCTCCACATGCTCCTGGAGGATGACCTCTCCAATGTTTTAATTTCTTAGTAGTTGTGATGGGATTGTGAGCTCTAGGCAAGTGGTTGGGCTTGATGATTTCAAAGGTCTCTTCCAAGCTCAAAAGTTCTGTGACTCTTTCTGTCTAGATAGAGCATTGGTGATGAAGTATGAGAAGCATAGAATGAGAGTGCATGCATGTTGTGTTCTTATATTTACACCTTAGTGAGGAAAGTTTGAGAATGCCTGTGTATCTAACTTAAATACTTGTGCTGCCTTTTCTTTGCCAGTGATTTCACTACAAGAGTGTTCATTTTAACTCTTGTGGATGTCTCATCCCTGGAAGTATTTAAGACCAGGCTGGAGAGGCTTTGGACAGCCTGATCTAAGTGGGAAGTGTCCCTGCCCATGGCAGGGAGTTAGAACTAGATGATCTTTAACATCTCTTCCAACTTATTATTCTATGATAATAGCAACAACAAAACTGACCCTATAGTGTTACTGATTTTGACTGTTAGCTACAGTTTTCTGAACTAACAACAGCAAAAAATTCAGTGCCAATTTCTGGGTTTTTTTCTTCACAACGTCACCCCTTTTTATTTCTTTCTTAAGTCTTTTAGGAGTTTTGTTTTCAAGATTTTCTCTGTTGGTTTTCCAGGTCACAAATAGAAGTTGTCTGAGATTCTCATACAGTTTCCCAACTTTCAAAGGCAGATGGAGTAAAAAAATCTATTTGCTTCATGACTTGCAATAATGAAAGTCTCAAGATTAGTTCATGGTGCTCCACAGTGGAGTCTCAATGAAATTGGTGCTGCTTTTCACAGAGGCTGATAGTTTGGCCTGGATCCAGCTGCAGAACTGAAGTCTCTAGTAACTGAAAGAAAAGAGAGGAAAGGAGATCTCTTTTTTNTTTTTTTTTTTTTTTTTTTTTTTTTTCTGTAGAAAAAGCAGCCTGTCCCACGCAGAATCCTTCCCAATTTTGATAGATCTCCTGAAAGAATACAGATTAGCAGCTTTAAATGGCTGGAGTACTCATGGAAACTAGGTCTTGGATAGATTTCCCCATTTCTTTATAATTACACTAATTGCTTTCTAACTTTGTAATCATTTAATGTATTTTCCAGAAAGTATGACAGAAATGTCATCCCAAACCTGTTGGGCTGCATCTTTTTCCAGTGGATAGTGTGAGCAAACAAGCCTTTATTGGTACAGTATAAGCCAGCTAATAATAGAACAATCCTTCTTGGATGGCTCATCCATGGAAATCCATTGTGTAGGAATTAAAGGTGTGAGTCTCTAGCTACTTCAGTGCTCTCTGCAAGTCCCTAAAAAGAGATTGGGCTGAGGCTGGGATCAGTCTCTTCTCCTTAGTATCAGGTGACTGAACCAGACGAAATTGACTGAAATTGTGCCAGGGGAAGATTAGTTTGGATATTAGGAAAAAATTGTTTGCTGGGAGTGGTCAGACATTGGATCAGGCTGCCCAGGGAGGTGATGGAGTCACTGTCCCTGGAGCTATTCAAGCAACGTGTGGATACGGCACTTTAGAACATTGTTTAATGGCCATGGTGGTCTTAGGTCGACGATTGAGCTCACATGGTCTTAGAGGTCATTTACAATCTAAACGGTTTTATGATTCTAAAGGGACAGGTAGGAGTTAACTGGGAGGCAGCAGCGGCAGCTCCGAGCGTTGTAGGTACTTCAACCACTAGAGGGGACTAGAGACCCGCACTGGGCTGTCCTGGGTCATGTATTGAGTTTCCCCGGTAGCCAGGCAAAGGCGAGGGCCGGTGGATTAGCTCTGCAAATAACCTGCTGGTTCTGCCCTTGGAGCAAGCGGAGGGTAAGGAAGGGTCCCGCTGACCCGTAGCAGTGAGGCATGGACTCAGAGCCTGCAAGAATGCAGTGCATCATGCTCAGCACAAAGTCAGGAGCAAGACTGAGATCGAGGCAAAAAGTCAGGAATAAGAGCAAGAGCAAGATCAAGGCTCCCAAGGTACCCCTGCAATTTGCCAGAACATGCTGGTGGAAGTACTGTCACTATCAGATTTCTGTCATTCGTTTTTCCCCTCATTGATTAAATAAGGAGTCATCCATTTTTCTTCACAGGGGTGTCTTTCTGGAGAATTCACTCAATGTTTGCAATGTTCTTTGAGATAACAGTATCTTTCTCTAGTCTCTCAGTAACATGACATACTGATTCGTATTTGACCAATTCAGCTTAGCCAACACTTGGTAAACCTAGGAGATGGGACTCAGAGCAATGACTATGCTGCAGTCTTTCTCTTCTGTGTTTTTTTCCTCTCTTCTCTTATCCTTTAATATTGGGAATGAGCTTTTATATGGACTCTGGGGTGGCCTTAGAGAAATCTTCCAGTATTTGAAGAGGGCTACAGGAGAGCTGAAGAGGGACTTTTTACAAAGGCAGGTAGTGACAGGATGAGGGCTGGTGGCCTCAAACTGGAAGAAGCTGGAATTAGATGAGATGTAAGGAAGAAATTCTCCCTCATGAGAGTGGTGAAACACTGGAGCAGGTTCTCCAGAGAAGTGGAGGCTTCAAGCCTGAAAGTGAACCAGTGGAGTCACTATCAGACTTCTGTTGGAAGTGTGATATGCTAGTGTTCTTTTTGCCCCATGTTCACTCCATGAACTTAAAAGACTGATCTGTATTTTCAGGAAGTGTATGTCACATAGGCTTAATAGTCATCTGTTCTGCAATATAGGGAGAGAGAGAGTCTAATCCTCTACTAACTCTTCTCAGCTGGAGATTGCATGCTGAGTTGAGTAATCTCTGTGCAGCAGAGAAACTGCTACCCACTTCCTAACAAGAAA
>VWZE01009106.1:371033-403706 GCA_013396675.1 Eubucco bourcierii | reverse complement strand
AAAAAAAAAAAAAAAAAAAAAAAAAAAAGAAAATGCAGTTTCTGTGAAGGAAAGATCTACCTGTGAGAAGCTCTCAGACTCTGGGTTTTGTCTGTGGTCTTTAAAACTTTAACTTGTGTCATACAATTGAATTCAGGAGCAGCTTCAATTTTCAGTAATTAAGCTTTGACTTGAAACTAAGCATGGAAGATGAGCAGTTGTTCACAACAATGACTTCCTTCAATCAGCTTTATTTACAGTCTCCTCTCCCACAAATATCCTGGTATCCTGTCTGCTACAAGAGGTGGGATGCTACAGAGTGCAGTCTCATTTTGTAGATCAAATTACTTTCCTGAGACATCAGTAATGAATCAGAAGAGGTAATGAGATTTTCTTTTATCAGGAATTCTAATGTCCTGGGAAAACAGCCTGAGCTGCTAGAAGACCACAGGAAAGGAGAATGCCCTGGTCTCTAGAACGTAGCTTATGGACAGGCTTTGCTGAACATATGAGCAGCAAATTTCATCCAGCAGGTTTGAGGAATAACTCAGGGGGATCCCTGTGAGGATGCTTGTGTTATTGGTAGATTGTAAACGATTGTAAATACTTGCAAATATATTTTTGTACATATGTATTGTATTATATGTTTGTAAATTCTAGCTTGCTGTAAATACATAACTTTCTTTGCTTCTAAGCCATTTGAGCTGGTCTGGTAAATTCATTTGGGGGTAATTTCAACCCATCATGCTGGGCTTGATAGTAGTTCAGGAGATTCCTTATGATAGACTTGTATTCTCCCTGGGGGTTGAATGCACACCTAAGTGCTTTTCCAGTTTCTCCATTTCAAAATATGGTCCAAGTCATACTGAAATATTCCATTGGCAGAAACAGCTTTGAAACCATGCCCTCCTTGAAAAGGACGCAGCAGAAAGGGAAAAGAAAAAAAAAATAAATAAAAGGATGCAGGAAGGCCAGGAAAGAATTTAGTTATCACACAGATATTTGAGAGTCTGGATTCTAAATTGATCCAAACCAGAATTTATTTATGATATTGTCCCTGGTCTGGAGAGCAAATACAAGTATCATGCTTACATTATATGCAAATAAATCATACTGAAATTATTTATCAGCACATGGCTGGGGAAATTTCATTAAATTGTATCTGGTTTGCTTTGNTTTTTTTTTTTTTTTTTTTTTTTTTTTTTTTTTTTTTTTTTTTTTTTTTTTTTTTTTTTTTTTTTTTTTTTTTTTTTTTTTTTTTTTTTTTTTTTTTGAGAACATCACATCTCATATTATGATGTGAAACACTCAAGGTTGTTAAGATAATGTTCATTCTGACAGCAGATGAGTCAGCTCTTCAAACCAAATAATTAGTGTCCTCATTGATTTATACTATCGCTCAACCCATGAAGGGTCATTTGTGGCTTCCAGTCTTCTGGACACAGCCATATGGCATCCCAGTGGGACTCAGGGCACTGACCCTGGGCTATTACAAGGGGTATATGGTTGGCATGCCAGACTAGTGATTAAATATTAACCACAGCAGACACATTATTTCCACTCTGCTCTGAAATGAGTCTTTAATTAGAAAGAAAACAACAGCAGCAAATGAAGTCTCATGGTTGTTGTTTGAAGTAAATATTTTGACCCGTTGCCTGTGGTACAGGCTCATAAAAGTCCCATGAGACTTTCAAGTTGCCACTCAGACCAAAGACAGGTGTAGTATCTAACCATCAATCATCTGCCAGAAGTAAGGAAATTTTAAGTAGGACGGATAACTTGACCTATAAAAAACCCCATATTTCTGTTAAATTTAGCTATGTGTTTTCTAGGACCAGCAACTCTTGAAGTTGTAGTTGCACAAGTAACTGAAAATATTTCTTTTCTCTTTTTCCTTTTTTCCATTATGAGATAAAAAAAAACAAAGCAACAACTTCTTGTCAAATAAATTTACTGGGAGCTTTAATTCAATCCTTTATTTAACAGTCTCGTTTATTATTCTTACATGCCCTGAAAGAAGAGCCATTGGGTTTAATTACATTCTGGAAGGGGAGGGGGGGGGGAGGGGGGAATAACTAGTTAGGGATGCACATTTTACATTTCATGAATAATGTATAGTTTTAGGTACATAACTTTAATGTTTTATCTCTTTGTAAGATGCTGAGATAATCCAGAATTTATTTTTTTTTGCCCTCAGAATATGTAATTATTTTTTTTTAATTCCTTCTTCCTAAGGCCTTGACTTTATCTTTGCTATTTTCGAACCCACGAGACACCTTTCCTAAAAATGAAGTGGATTCTTAATGTATAAAACAACCTCTAATTTACTCATAATTAAATAGAAATAGATTTCCTGACGCTTAATACTTATTACAAGTCCAAGGGAGTACTTTCTAAGCAGTCAATGGAAATTTTTCATTGCAGAGAAATATAGACTCACTGCTCCTGTCAAATAACATGCATCTCCTAAAGTTTATAGCAAGCCAGTTCCATGTTTTTATTAAAAAGAAATATGACTCAGCCACTTGCTAATAAAAGCAGTGGTTTTATGCATATAAATCCTGCCACTCCCTTTTGTGTTAGAAGCCCTAAAAAAAACTGTGTGTTTTGTCTTTCAACAGTTTTCTCAGGCACAAAGATTACTAAAATATCTCAGTGTGTTATTACAGATATCTATTTTCTTAGTTTAGGGTAGTATTAACTTATAACTTATATTAGATTCATAGATTCATAGAACAGTTTGGATTGGAAGGGGTCTTAAAGATCATCTAGTACCAATCCCCCAGCCATGGGCAGGGACACCTTCCACTAGACTAGGTTGCTTGAGGTCCTGTCCAACCTGACCTTGAACGCTTCCAGAGAGGAGGGAGCCACAAGCTTCCAGGGCAGCCCGTTCCAGTGTCTTACTCACTGTAAAGTTTCTTCCAAATGTCCAGTCCAAATCTACAATCTTCAATCCATTCCCCTTGTCCTATCACTACAAACTCTTGCTAAAAGTGCCTTCCCAGTTTTCTTGTAGATTGATATTATTAATAGTAATATCATATTATAATATTAATATTATTCTTACAGATTATTAGACAACCAACCGAGTCCTGGACTACATCAAGAGCATTGTGGCCAGCAGGGCAAGGGAGGTGATTCTGCCCCTTTACTCTGCTCTTGTCAGACCCCACCTCGAGTACTGAGTGCAGTTCTGGAGCCCTCAGCACAGGAAAGACATGAAAGTGTTGGAGCGGGTCCAGAGAGGGCCATGAAGATGATCATAGGGTTGGAGCAGCTCTGCTATGAGGACAGACTGAGAGAGTTGGGGCTCTGCAGCCTGCAGAAGAGAAGGCTTTGAGGAGACCTTAGAGAAACCTTCCAGTATCTGATGGGGGCCTACAGGAAGGCTGAGGAGGGACTATTGACAAGGTCTTGCAATGCCAGGACAAGGGGCAATGGGTTTAAACTGGCAGAGGGAAGATTTAGACTGGATGTCAGGAGGAAGTTCTTTGCAGTGAGGGTGGTGAGGCACTGGAACAGGTTGCCCAGGGAGGTTGTGGCTACTACCTCCCTGGAGGTGTTCAAGGTCACATTGGCTGAGGCCTTGAGTGAGCTGTACTAGTGGGAGGTGTCCCTGCCTATGGCAGGGGGTTGGAACTAGATGATCCTTGAGGTCCCTTCCAACCTTACCATTGTACTCCCATTAGTACAAGTAGCTCAAGGCCTTGTTCCACCTGGTTTTATTGTCAGTAGGTTTTATTGGCAGTAGGTTGCATTCTGCCACCAGCTTCTCTCTTCCTGATGCAGAGTACATCAATCACAAAGCATACAGATTCTTCTTGGTTCACTTTGGAAGAATTTGATCAGAATTTAGCCCAATTCACTTAATTGCATGTAAATCATCTTGTAAAGGTCTTATTAGTCTTTCTATTTATGCTGTTGGTTTTCTACATTAATTATTCCCATTACTACATAAAATATTTGTTCTGGTTGTTTATGTACAAAGTGTTTATATTATAATATTCTGAATCCCTGCGATACACTCTTGTGTTTTTCTTACCACTAGGTAGTGGTAAGACTGCACCTCCAATACTGGGTTCAGTTTTGGGCCACTCACTGCAAGAGTGACATTGAGCTGCTGGAACACGTCTAGAAAAGGGTCTGGAGAACAGGTCTTATAAGCAGCAGCTGAAAGAACTGGGACTCTTGAGTCTAGAGAACAGAAGGCTGAGGGGAACCCTCATTGCTCCCTCTGACTCCCTGAAAAGAGGTTGTGTGAGGTGAGGGTCTGTCTCTTCTCCCTAGTATCAGGTGATAGAATGAGAGGAAAAGTCCTGCAATTGTGCCAGGAGAGGTTTAGGTTGGATAGTAGGAAAAAAATTTATTTCCTGCAAGAGTGGTCAGGCATTGGACAGGCTGTCCAGGGAGGTGGTGGAGTCACTGTCCCTGAAGATCTTCAAGAAATGTGTGGACATGGCACTTTGGGACATAGGTTAATGTCTATGGTGATGTTAATTTGATGGTTGGACGAAAAGGATTCCAACTAAAACAATTCTATGATTCTGACAGTTGTAAGATTTAATTTAACAAAGGGATAAATGATTACAAAACTGTAAGAAGCCCCACATTAGAGAAAGGTCCAATAAGGTTTTACAACCTCAGTTTCTGCCAGGGGTTGCTCAGGCTGGATATCAGGAAATATTTATTCACAGGAAGGGTTATCAGGCATTGAAATAGGCTGCCCAGGGAGGTAGCAGAGTCACTATTCCTAGAAGTACTTAAAAAAGGTGTGAATGTGGTGCTTAGGAGCATGATTTAGTGGAAGTGGCTTCCAAGTAGTGCTGATATTGTGTGGTTGGACTTGATGACCTCAAAGGTCTCTTCCAACCTCAACAGTTCTGTGATTCTAAGTTGATTTTTAATTTAGTATGTTGTTTGGGGTTTTGGTGTATTTTTGTTTTGTTTTGTTTTTTGTTTAGATTGGTTTTGGTTTTGTTGTTTGTTTTTTTTTTCAACTATGCCAGGAACTCCGAAATATGTGACTGGTTTCCTTCAGGTTACTCAGCACCATCCTTACATATAATACATATTGGAGATAGGGGACTCACGTAGAACTGACTTTTTACTTCAGAGTTACTGTGCTACTGGAGTGGCAAACATTAGTGTTGATGACAAGAGAAAGAAAATGAGTAAATTTTTCAGTGCTCGGAGGTATTGTGTCTATTTATGTTACCTGTTAGCAGATAATGCAGGTTCTGCCCTGAGCTGCGTTCTTGTCACTGCTTCCTTCTTCATATCTGATTGAATAATTGGAAATCAATCCTCCTGGGGACAACTGAGTTAACGTGGGAAGTGGGCAACTATTTGGTAGCAATCTTGCTTGTTAATTGGAGAATGATATCCTAATAACCAAACATGTCATTTTCAATACTGTGGAACACAGAGTTATAAAACAAAAGTTAAAGTGATGTTCCTGTCACTTTTAGACACAGATCCAAGAGTATGAATGTGTTATTGCTTTGTACTTTAACACTATTAACTACATCTTACCCTCACATGACAATGGTTCTAAGCTAGAGCAGGGAAGATTGAGATTCAACATTAGGAAGAAGTTCTTTACTGCAAGGGCAGTGAGGTACTGCAACTCATGGCCTGGAGAAGTTGTGGCAGGGCAGCTGGAACTAGATGATCTTTAAGGTCCCTTACAACTCAAGTCATTCTATGTTTCTATAATGGGAATAATTGCTCATTAACTCTTCCACAGACTTTCTGTGAGAGTTGTTGGATACCATTTCCATTTTCAAGTCTTCAAACTATATGTAAACCAGTGCAGTTTTGACAACTGGGTTACAGTTGGACTCGATGATCTTAAAGGTCTTTTCCAATGTTAATTATTCTATGATTTTATGATCTCTCTCCTCTCAAGAAGCACTCACAGAAACTTCTTTTTTTTTTTTTTTTCCCCTCTGACACTACTAAACCTAGAAAATACAGCCTGTGAACCCTGACTATTGATGTGTTGGACCTGCTGTAATGCTAATCAGATGGCACAGTAAGCTGATTTCTCCTTTTTTCTCCAAGGACTGCAACAGTTGCTCAGAAATGACCCAAATAATTTTTATTAATGGGCCCAACATTACTTTCATTTCAAAAGAGACAAATCATTTAATAAAATGTGTGTTCAGTTGTGTTCATTAGTGCTAATCAGTAGTTCATTAAACCTTAATCATATCCATTTCGGGCCACTAATATTCAGGTAGTTTAATAAAGGACCCAGCAGTAAAAGAGCACAATTTGCATATTCAGGAGCATATGCACCCGTAGCAAACCCTACTTGAATTCATGCTGTCCATTCAGTTAGGTTTCAGGAAAGTAACTGATATACTAGTGGTAATACTAGTGGTAGTATTGTGAGATTTAGCCAAGCAGCAGGACTTAATGAGCTCAAAGGTCTCTTCCAACCTCAACAGATGAAAATGAAGAAGCTTACATGGCAAAACCCCATGCTTTACATGGTGTTTGACACAGATGATCACTTTTCCCTATATCACATGTGGGGCTGTTCAACCTGGAGAAAAGATTCCCAATCCTGTTCAATATCTTTATTAATGATCTGAACCAAGGGATTGAGTCCATTATCAGTAAGTTTGTAGATGACACCAAGTTAGGAGCAGGTGTTGATCTGTTGGAAAGTAGAAGGGCCCTGCAGAGGGACCTTGACAGGCTGGATGGGTGTACCACGACAACCCCAAGCAGTGTTACAGGCTGGGGACAGAGTGACTGGAGAGCAGCCAGGCAGAAAGGGATCTGGGGGTACTGTTAGATAGTAGGCTGAACGTGAGCCAGTAGTGTGCCCAGGTGGGCAGGAGAGCCAATGGCATCCTGGTCTGTACCAGGAACAGTGTGGCCAGTAGGACAACGGAGATTATTCTTCCCCTGTACTCCGCACTGGTCAGACCACACCTTGAGTCCTGTGTCCAGTTCTGGGCCCCTCAATTCAACAGAGGTATTGAGGTACTGGAACGTGTTCAGAGAAAGGTGGTGAAGCTGGTGCACAGCTCTGTGAGGAGAGGCTGAGGGTGCTGGGGTTGTGTAGCCTGGAGAAGAGGAGGCTCAAAAGCGGCCTCATTGCTGTCTACAAATACCTGAAAAAAGATTATAGTCATGTGGGGGTTGGTCTCTTCTCCCAGGCAACCAGCAACAGAACAAGGAGACACAGTCTCAAGTTGTGCCAGAGGAGGTATAGGCTGGATGTTAGGAGGAAGTTCTTCACAGAGAGAATGATTTGTATGGGAATGGGCTGCCCAGGGAGGTGGTGGAGTCACCGTGCCTGGAGGTGTTCAAGGAAAGACTGGATGAGGTGCACTTAGTGCCATGGTCTAGTTGATTGTCTAGGGATGGGTGATAGGTTAGACTGGATGAGCTTGGACATCTCTTCCAACCTGGTTGATTCTATGATTCTATGAAGACCTTACAGCAGCCATCCAATACCTGAAGTACACTGCAAGAAAACTGGGGAGGAGCTTTTTACAGGGACATGTTATGACAGGGTAAAGGGGAATGGATTGAAGCTGAAAAAGAGTAGGTTTGGGCTGGCCATTCAGAAGAAATCCTTTACAGTGAGGATGGTGAGACACTGGAAGATGTTGCCAAGAGACTTTGTGGATGCCTCCTCCCTGAAGGTGTTCAAGGTCTGGTTGGATGAGGCCTTGAGCAAGCTGGTCTAGTGGAAGGTGTCCCCCTACCCATGGTGAGGAGGTTGGAACTAGATGATCTTTAATGTCCCTTCCAACTCAAACCATTCCATCAATTTATGATTATGACGACTTCGTCCCATTGAATACTGTTTTAGACCGGGCTAGGAGTGCTGTTTGAGCAAGGAGTGCAACAGTCTCAAAATCTGACCAACAGAATTAGCCTCTCTAGTGTAAACAGTGGGGCAAAAGCCTATTGGGAATGCTTAGTATTTTCAAAGCATAATTTGTAAAATGGTATGTTGGAGAATACTGTGCATACTCTCCAGTTTATGAAAAAAATTGTAGGATATGTGCAGTTCTACTGAAGTCATAGCTGCTAATGTCTTAGTCAAAGCTCATCAGTCTGATTTAGCACTTCTCCTAGAGAAAATATTGGTTTTCAGTGAATACTGTTACCAGTTGAACGAGTTACTCTGCACACAGGAAGCTAGACAGTACTAGGAACACCAGTGCTGAACAAATAAGCTTCACTTATTACTGTACAGGTATTGAAAAGACACTTTCAATTTCATGATTTACACTGAAGGCTGAGGATTATTAGTGACTTCTATCAGTGTACTAATTCTGTGCCAGTCCTCTGATATGCCAGAAATATCATGAGCTTGTTTATTCTAGTTAAAATTTTGTACTAATGCATGTTTGTATAAGCCTGTCAATCCTGACTGCCTCTCTGAACAAGAGTTAACAGCTGGATAGAAAGATGAATTTTTCAGAAGGCTGGTATTACTTGCTGCTTGTTCTTAAGATCTTTTCTTCATTGAAATCCAATCGTAGCTTTAGAGATGCTAGTTTCTGTATTGCAAGTGACCATGAACTAAAGAGGTATAGCAACATGTGAATCTCTTCTCTCCAAAAAGTGCAGCACACTGTTTTATCATCTAGCACAGTCAGATGCCATCATACAGTGAGGTCATCCTTCTGATCCTGTCCAGGTAGGAAAATTATTGTTTAAGTTAAATTTGGCCCCTATTTCATAATTTTTTAGTACGCTTTTTATCATCTCTTCTTTCTGACTTAGTTCTCCTGAACAGTACTGATCCATTTCAGTGATGTTTGCATTGAATTTCTGTCCTACAATAAGGCATTGCTCTTATGTGATGTACTTTGTCACTTCTCTAAAACTATGCGTAAAATAAAGTTGGAATTACAATGGGGTAATGATGCTTTAACATACTGTATCTCCACAGAGGGGGAACCAAAAAGAATGCATACAACTTAGCTAAAGAGTAAGTCTCTCAATCAACAGTTTTAACAGACTTTTTGTGGCCTGGGTTACCTGAGGTACATTACGTAGTGTAACGTACAAGAATACAAATCATGGAATCATAGAATTGTCGGGTTTGGAAGGGACCTCTGGACCAACCTTCCTGCCAAAGCAGGATGCAGTGACATATTCAGGCAGGTATGGAAAGAGTAGGAAGCTTCAGAACCTCTCTGAGCAGCCTGCTCAAGGGCTCCAGCAACCTTACAGTAAAGATACTTTCCCTCATCTTGAGGTGGAACTTCCTGTGTTCCAATTTGTGTTCATTGCCCCTCCTCCTATCACAGCACACCAGTGAAAAGAAACTGACCCTTTCTTCTTGACACCCTCCCTTCTCATATTTATAAACATTATTATATCCTGTTTCAGTTTTCTCCAGGCTAAGCAGCCCCAGATCTTTCAACCTTTTCTCATCAGATGTTCCAGTCCCTTAATAGTCCTCACAGCCTCTGTTGGACACTCTCCGGTAGTTTCTTGCCTCAACTGAAGAGCCTATAACTGGCCTCTCCATGCTCCATATGTGGTCTTACCAGAGCAGAGGGAGAGGAAAACCTCCTTTGAGGTGACCCACACTTTTCTATATGCTCCCCAGGATACCACTGGTCTTCTGGGTCTTCTTGTGAAGTAAGGATCAAGAAAGAGTAATTAAGAATGCATATTGCTCATAAAAGTTATGTGCTGATATTGGTCAGGGCATAAAACAATTTAAATATATGATTTCTTTGCCAAATCGTGAGAGTCCAACTTTAAAACACTAATAAAATATTCTGTTTAAGAATAACGGTAAGTGGATATTTGGAACAGAACAATCCCATGTTTTATGTAAGATAATAAAATATTATGAACTGGATATATTTTTGAAACTGCTACAAAGGGGGACAAGATGATGTGGGGGAATTGCTAACATGGTGTAGATCCATTAAATTTCACTCACTATAGTTCAAGAAATTTTAATAAGAAGTGAGCCTTCTCTGTCTCCTTAATGACTGTTTGATGTCCTACATGAAATCTGTGTGGGTAGGTTTTCACTTTAGCACTTAATAAACAGGCATCCATATTGTGCAATAAAACAGTGTGTTAATTTACTGTTCTGTTCTATGAAGAAACCAGTGCAGGAAGGGGTGGCTGAGCACTGAAGTTGAGTGGTAGAGACTGAACAGATAGAGCAGATAGTTCATGTTGTCCTTTAAATATGATTTAAATATTTTAAAATAAGCATATTTTTCTTTTGTGTGGTTGTGGATATGTATTTTATTTCTGTTTTTATAGTTTCACAGAAGCACTGTGATTAGAAAAGATCTCCAAGATCACCAAGTCCAACCATTATCTAACTCTACCAGGGCCACTACTACACCATATCCTTGAGCACCACATCTTTGAGCACCATATCTAGATGACTTTTAAATTGATCCAGGAATGGCAATTCGATCACTTCTCTGGACAACCTGTTCAGTCTTTGAGAACTCTTTGGGAAGAGAAGTTTTTCCTACCCTCCAAACTAAACTAGCCTCGGTGTAACTTCATACCATTTCCTCTTCTATTGGTAGTGACAAGCAACACCCACTTCGCTACAACTTCCTTTCAGGGAGTTGTAGAGTTAGTGACAGCTCTTCATCTGGCAGAAATGTCTTCTGTAGTGTTGGCAACCTGCATTCCTTGCCCTCGGGACATCACTTTCCCCACCTCTGAGGTCTTTTGTAGATATCCTTCTTGTTCACTTTGATGTTCCACATAGAATTATAGAATTGTTTTGGTTGGAAAATAATTCTAAGATCATCAACTCCAAACATCAACCTACGACCACCATGACCATTAAAGCATGCCCCATAGTGGTATGTCCACAGGTTTCTTGAACACCTGCAGGGATGGTGACTTTACCACCTTCAGGGTAAGCCTGTTCCAATACCTGACCACTCTTTCAGGAAAGAAATGTTTCCGAAGATCCAATCTAAATGTCCACTGACACAACTTCAAGCCATTTCTTCTCATTCTTCCATCTGATACCCACCTCATTCCAACCTCTGGAGAGCAATGAGGTGTCCACTCAGATGCCTCTTCTCCAGAGGAAGGTTTGTTTGATTTTTATTATTTTAATGCTAACCTGTTACCTTGGTGGGCCTTCAAATTAATTTTATTCTACAAAGGCCTTTCAACCTGGCTGTGGGTTCCTGTTTTCAAATAAGTAGTTTTTTCTCAACTAAATGTATTCCATGTGTACTCTAATTCTCTGTAGGAGATACTAGTGAAAGGTGGGAAGAACACACTGTGATGAAGGGTTTGTCTTTTTTTTTTTTTTTTAATTAACTGATAAAAAACCCAAAGGAAGTGTATTTGAAACATAAAGAAGGCTTGGTTTGTTTGAAGTGTGAGATATTGAAAGAGAAAACTAATAACAAGACATGTCAGGAAAACTTGAGTTAAATGTGGAAACTCCAGGAAGCAAAATTAGTAAATGACATGTGAGAAATCAGGTTAAATATGCTGAATGTTAAGATAAAATAAAATAAAGTAAAATAAAATAAAGTAAAATAAAATAAAGTAAAATAAAATAAAATGAAATAAAACTTATAAGATGTTTGAAACCAGGTTAAATATGCTGAATACAGGAAAAAATCATAGAATCATAGAATGGTAAGGTTGGAAGGGACCTCAAGGATCATCTAGTTCCAACCCCCTCCCATAGGCAGGGACACCTCCCACTAGTACAGCTCACTCAAGGCCTCATCCAACCTGACCTTGAACACCTCCAGGGAGGGAGCAGCCACAACCTCCCTGGGCAACCTGTTCCAGTGCCTCACCACCCTCACTGGAAAGAATTTCCTCCTAACATCTAGTCTAAATCTCCCCTCTGCCAGTTTAAACCCATTGCCCCTTGTCCTGTCCTTATAAGACCTTGTAAATAATCCCTCCCCAGCCTTCCTGTAGGCCCCCTTCAGATACTGGAAGGCTACTATCAGGTCTCCTCGAAGCTTTCTCTTCTGTTTAAGAAATCTACAGTTGTCATTAGGACTGTTGGAAAACCTGAATGGAGTTATTAAGGAGTGGGTTTTGTGTTGCTAAAAACTGAAATGGGATGTTTATTGTGATTTTTTTTTTTCAGACAAACCCCTGAAACTCCCATCCTAGAGACTATGATAGGTGTTTCTTCTGTGAGGAAGTAAAGTAAATCTTACAATCCATTAGACCTGGGAATATTAAAACACCAGCAGAATTGCATTTGCAAGGATCCAGAAATAAGTAAGGCAGGAAATTGGAAATCTGATGGTAGAATATAGAGCAGAGTAATGTAGAGGTAGATGAATACTGTTTCCTGCAGCCTGCATTGCTGGAGCTGTGGCGTTCGTAATGGTCTGTTGTCATAGCAATGCTTTATTTTAAGAAAATGGAGATTAAGTTTGCAAACACTTCATCACTTGTTGGGGTATTTCAGCCTTTATATAGATATGTTGTTTGGTTAAAAAAAAAAATAATTAAATAAATGAAAAACCCAACCAACAAAAAAAAAAACTCTAACCATAGTAATTCAGCAGAGTTTGAAAATGGGCCTAAGAGATTTGGAAGCAGAAATTGCAGTGAAAAATTATAATGAAACTGCAACTCATGTATCAGCTAAATCCATGAAAATCTACCCTAAAATATTCAGGAGTTTTGTTTGTTGTTGGTTTTTTTTTCCCCCAGTAAAACCTATCTGCCTACACCTTGGGAGAACTTTTACAACTGAAATATATGACTTCCAGAATCATAGAGTTGTTTCACCTTGAAAAGACCTCCAAGATCATCAAGTGCAACCATAGACCTAACAGCACTATAGCCATTAAACTGTGTCCCAAAGTAACATGTCCATAGGTTTCTTGAGCACCTCCTAGGGATGGTAACTACACCACTTCCTGTTCTGGAGCACTCCAAAGTCCTTCCTTCTCTTCCCCCACCCCAGGTTTGAATGGGGAGGAGAAGGCATGAAAACTGCTTCAGGCTTGAAGGGGGAACAGCAAAAGGCACATTTCCACACATGTACTGACGCATGTGGAAGCCCATGCTGGGAATTGGGCTGGTGTTTGGTTGTTTTTTCACGCCCAGTATCAAATGGCAAATCTATGTCTAGAAAAGATAAATAGAGCAAGGGAGAAGACATGATGTATCCACCTTGAAAAAGTTCTCACCTTGACAGAGCTCATGACAGGACAGGTTCCTGCCATGACAGAGCTCCTGTCGTGACTGAGTCCCAATTTTGGACTGTCCTTGCTTTTGGATGGCTCCTACTTTTTTACACGGCTCTCGGTTTTGCACTGTCCCTGCCTTTGGATGCCTCTCCCCACTTTTGCACCACTCTGTGCAAATTTGAAGGCTTGGCAAGTCCTGGGGTCCATTTGAGAGAGCTGCTGGTGGCACCTGGACCTGGATACTCTCAGACCAGGCAACAGCCAACTTCCTGACTGCCATTCCAAACTGGGGAGACCCTAGAAGTTTAGCTCTCCCCTGCCACTGCTGAGGCAGTGTCTCTTCCACAAATCCCTGTCTTATGGCAGTCGTGTTTTGAGACACCTCTGACTGTGGTGGCTTTTTCATCTGCCTTGGACTTCTGCCGCATGGATCCAGATTATTGGATATTGCTTGCAGCGTCAGAAGGCAGACAAGCAGCAGAGAAATTCAGCAAGGGATCATCGCCCAATACATATCTCACCTCCATGAGTAAAGCCTGCTGGTCCCTTAATTCTCTGCTCAGCTTGATTGATAGTGGGGTAAAGCTGTGTTTGTAGCTTAGCCTTTTCTATTTTCTGACTTCCTAAATCTGCCCATAACGTTCTGTTGAAGAATTCCTGATAGAGTTAGAACCTGTAAATAATCCTAAACCAGTTTTGTGTATAGTTTGGGGATGAGGCTTTCAGGAAAATGAAATAATTATGTTTTTATAATTCTTGACTCAGCCACATTAATTCCCTGCCTCCACGACACCTCCCTGGGCATTCTGTGTCATTGCCTAACCTCTCCTGATGAAAATTTTCCTGATACCCAGACTAAACCTCCACTGGCACAATTTCAGGCCATTTCACAGAATCACAGCGTCATCAGAGTTGAAAGTGACCTCAAAGACCATCCAACTTCACCCCCCCTGCCATAGGCAGGGACACCTCACACTGAATCAGGTTGTTCTGAGCCTCATCCAGCCTAGGCTTAAAAACTTTCAGGGATAAGGCTTCTGGCAGCTCCCTAGGCAACCTTTGCCAGGATCTCATCACCCTCATGGTGAAGAACTTTTTTGTAACACCCGATCTGATTTTACCCATTTCTAGATTTCCTCCACTCTCCCTAGTCCTATCACTATCTGGCATCCTAAAAAATCCTTCATCAGCTTTCTTGTAGGTGCCTTTAAGATACGGGAAGGCTACAATAAAGTCTTCTCAGAGCCTTCCATCACCTGGTACTAAGGAAAAGAGACTGACCCCCAACTCACTACAACCTCCTTGAAAGTACAGTTGTTTCTGTGTTGTCTTCCATCCACTTGCCATTAAAACTCTAACAGATAATGATGCTGGTGTAAGAACATTCGTTGAATGGAGGAATTTTATGTGACAATCTGATCTGATTTACAGAAAGGACATTCTCCAGGGAAGTGCTGGAGTCAGAGGCCCTGGAGGTGTTCAAGAAATGCATGGATGTGTCATTCTGGGACATGGTTTACTGGCAATGGTGGTCTTAGGTTGAAGGTTGGACTCAATGATCTTGGAGGTCTCTTGCAACCAAAGCAATTATACGATTCTATGATTTATGACATGGGGAAAAAATGACTTCAGAACTTGCTTTGAAAAGAATCAGGATCTTCTTATCTCTTTAACTGGATATTTTAACTTGAATCTCAGATGCTTGGAACAAATTGTTCACGGGGAGTGTTCCAGGGAATGTACATTTTGTAACAGCAAGGGAAAGCAGACTGATATCAATAGAGTTTCTGCACGCACCTACAAACTTGAGTAGGTGGTCAACCCTTTATTTGACGACCACACCCCCATTTTTCCCTGGTAACCCATCTTAAACTGTCTTTTTACTTTTGATGTTTATTATTCTTTCTTAAAAATAATCTTTAGAGTGAGGGATTTTAATGGTACTTGGACAAAATATTAGAAGACTTTATTTTTTTTTACATTTCTATCCAGCTGGCACTGCAGACAGATGGAAAGATGTGACCAATAGATTTGAGCAACGTGTCCCTACAACCTGAATCAAAACTGCCTAATGAAACTAAAGGACCTGACTTTGCTCCCTTCTTTTTGATGCTGGCCTCAGGCAGACCTAAAGATCAAAGCTTACCATGTCATCAGGTATAAAGGTGGCGTGTTGCCTCTCTGTACTATTCTCTGAGTCTGATTTACACTGCATGGAGCACAGACCTAATTGAATGGTATAATTTAAATAATGTGTTGGTAAATATTTATATTCTTGAAGTGAACTTTGGAGAGAAAACCAGCAAACTAGTTCTTTGGCTTGTCATTCTTGTGTCTGATGCCAAAATGCATTGGGACATTTTACTTGCTCAGGTTGAGAAGTGAGTCAAACTGAATATTTCATTATACCATTTCCCCCCTAGCAGCTGATAAAGTCCTTTGATAGAGTTCCACTAATTTAAAAGAGGACTTCTTCAAAAGTTCAACATTTTCAACAGCTTAGTCCTGAACTAGGGCAGCTTTCTTTGATATTTTCTTTAAAACTGAACCTGCTAGTCATTAGCCTGAGTTACAGAAAACATCAAGGCCCATTCTGGGGGACACAGGCTTATCAGCAATCATTTCTGTCTTGGGATGGGGAGTGAAGAGCTTGTGAATAGCACTTTTCACAAAGCCTCCACAAAGGAGGGTGTTTGCTTTTGTTACTTTGGAGGCAAAAGCAGGATTAGACATAACTGGTCCCAGGTATTTATGGGATTTATGGAAATTGTTGCCTAAGAGCCATACTTCCTTGAAGCAGGCTGCAGCTGGAGCCTGGAGAAAATGCAATACTTTGGAGTCCTCTGTCATTCTTCAATTAAAAAAAAAAAATTAAATGATAACTTGTTACATTAGTTGGCCTTCCAAAGAATTTTCAATGTGGCTGTGGGTTACTATTTTCAAAGGCATAGTTTTTCAGCTAAACATATTCTGTGTCTAGTCTAATCCACTATATAGAATCATAGAATGGTAAGGCTGGAAGGGACCTCAAGGATCATCTAGTTCCAACCCTTCCACTAGTACAGCTCCCTCAAGGCCTCATCCAACCTGGCCTTGAACACCTCCAGGGAGGGAGCACCCACAACCTCCCTGGGCAACCTGTGCCAGTGCCTCACCACCCTCACTGCAAAGAACTTCCTCCTAACATCCAGTCTAAATCTTCCCTCTGCCAGTTTAAACCCATTGCCCCTTGTCCTGTCATTGCAAGACCTTGTCAATAGTCCCTCCCCAGCCTTCCTGTAGGCCCCCTTCAGATACTGGAAGGCTACTATCAGGTCCCCTTGAAGCCTTCTCATCTCCAGGTTGAAGAGCCCCAACTCTTGTAGCCTGTCCTCATAGCAGAGCTGCTCCAGCCCTCTGAGCATCTTCATGGCCCTCCTCTGGACCCACTCCAACACTTCCATGTCCTTCCTGTGCTGAGGGCTCCAGAACTGCACACAGGACTCCAGGTGGGGTCTGATGAGAGCAAAGGGGCAGAATCCCCTCCCTTGCCCTGCTGGCCACGCTGCTCTTGATGCAGCCCAGCACTCGGTTGCTGTCTGGGCTGCATGTGCACGCTGCAGGCTCATGTTGAGCTTTTCATCAACCCAGACTCCAAGGTCCTTTTGATGAAAAACTCAACGTGAGCCTGCAGTGTGCACATGCAGCTCAGACAACTGAGAGAGTATGAGAGACTAGGGAAAGGTGGGAATAACACAGTGAGATTAAGTTTTGTTTTGCTTTTAATTAACTTTTAAAAAACCAAAAGACATTACTTTCCCCATCTCTGGACAGCCTTCATGTTCACTTTGAGGTGTGGGATGAAAAGTGGCAGGGTTATATTTGCTATAATATAGTGATATGACAACACCGTGCCCTCAATTTCTAGACTGAATTTCATCAAATTCTTTCCGACTATGTTTTTTTGTATTTCAATTACTCAGGTCAAGCTCACTTTTCCAGGTTTTATACAAGTGACAGCTTATGTGGGAGTTTAAGTTAAGTAAATACTATGGTCTGTTGAAATTGGAAAAATCCTGGCTTGTATTAGGAGTAGTGTGACCTGTAGAGGTAAGGAAGTAATTATGCCCCTGTACTGGGCACTGGTGATGCTACAGATGGAGTACTGGGTTCAGTTTTGGGACCCTCACTACACCAGGGACACTGAGGTGCTGGAGCAGGTCCAGACAAGGGCAATAAAGCTGATGAAGGTTCTAGAGAGCAAGTCTTACGAGGAGCAGCTGAGGGAACTGGGGTTATTTTGTCTGCCGAAGAAGGGGCTGAAGGGACACCTGAAAAGAGATTGTAACTAGGTGGAGGTTGGTCTGCTCTCCCTAATATCAGGTGATAGGATGAGAGCAAATGACCTAAAATTCTACCAGTATAGGTTTAGGTTGGATATTAGGAAAACATTTTTTCTGTCAAGAATGGTTAGGCATTGGAACATGCTGCCCAGAGAGGTGGTAAAGTCACTGTCCCTGTTCAAGAAACATGGACGTGGCACTTTTGTCCACAGTCTGGTGGTCATGGAGGTATTGGGTTGAAGGTTGGACTCAGTGATCTTGGAGGTCTTTTCCAACCAAAACTATTCATGATTCTAAGATATTCCCTACATAAGGATCAATATGAGGTATTTTGAGGGGAGAAAAAAAAAAAAAAAAAAAAAAAAGACACTATTGCACAGTTGCTTTCTGAAGTCTAACTTGGAATGCTTGGATCAGAATATCTTAAAAATAGAAATTACCAAAGCCATTCTGTAACTCTTTCTGGAGACATGAACTTACTGAGCATTTGGGGATGCCAAAATGCTGGGAGTGCTTGTGTTTCCTGAATGCTGAGAAGTGTGTGTGTCTTCTACAGTGGTAGAACACATTCTAAATGTTGCCATGGACCAAGATGGTGGGGAACCCCTGTGGCTTGATGGCTTTAGCAGATGTCTGGAAGCAGCACAGGAAGTGGCACTGCACCATGGCAGTATCACTACTACTACCTTGTATTGCAATTTTAGGTTCATTTTTGTGAAGCCTCATGAGCTAAGCTAAACTAGCAAGGCCACAGTTCTAAAAGTTGAATTCCATTGCAGGACTGCAGATGTCTTTGGCTCACCACATTAGATATGTGTATAAATTATGTCATGAAAGCCTGTAGTTATTCATCTCAGAGTTGCTAAGATGCTTTGATGTGCTTGTGTTAGCTGCTGGAGAAACCCTAGCTCAGCTGGCAATATCCCACAGAGCGTAGATGCATGAGTATAGTATGAATATCAATTCTCTTTGAGGCCTTACAGAGGAACAAGGTTTACATACAGATCTGACAAACTATTTTGGGTGTCTGTAGGAGGACCTGAAAAGTGAAGTGTACTACAGAAAGACTGAATGTGGAGTGTGCTTTGAAATTTTCAGGCACAAACCTGCATGTGATCTTAAAAAGAATGAGTAAAGCAGATTGGAAAGCATCATCTGCACTGTGATACTTACCTGAAAGGAGGTTGTAGTAACGTAGGGGTTAGTCTCTTCTCCCTAGTATCACATGATGGAATGAGAGGAAATAGCCTGAAATTGTGCTGAGGAGGTTGGATATTAGGAAAAAATTATTTGGTGAAAGAGTGATCAGGCATTGGAACAAGCTACCCAGAGTGGTGGTGGAGACAGCATCCCTGGAGGTGTTCAAGAAACATGTGGACATGGAACATGGGGACATGGTCTCCTGGTCATGAAAGTGTGGGGTAGAAAGTTGGACTCAATGATCTTGGAGATCTTTTCCAACCAAAACAATTCTATTATTCTATATTGAAGAGATAAAAGGAGGAGAAGGAGGGAAATCAAAAATGTTACTAGTGCTGGTCGGTGACATTCATCAGCTTTGTGGTGGATAAAGATGAAAATATGGTTCACTGGTAGTTCCCTTCAATACTGAAACCATGAAGCACCTGCTTCTCTTTGTTTTGGTATTTACTGACATTCCTTGATTTTTTTGTTTTGTTTTTTTTTAATCCCAAACTATATATTTGGTACAGACCCTATAGCTTTTATTGACCAACATTTCTTTCTGAGTAGCTCATTAAATAAAATGCTGTGGTTGGAATGACATGGAGGTATATACTTACACTTTTGGGTAAAAATGTACTCAAATTCCATATTCTGCTTCATCCAGTCCAGTCATTTCTTTCCATGAGTATTTATCCCTCCAAAAGTTGATCTCCTGGATCTTGGGGAAGAGGCAGAAGGTTGTGGGAAAACATGTGAAAGACTCTTCACTGAAAAAGTGGAAAGTGGTAGGGCTGTTTGCTTTAATTGTTACTCAGTTCTCTTTAGGACAAAGGAATTGGGATCAGGGAGAAAATTAGTTGTGATAGGAAAGAAAAGGTCAACACACAAACTTTGAGTAACTAAACATGTAAAAAGCTACAGCCAGAAGCTGATATTTACAGTATGATGGGTCCATTGTAACCCTGGCAGAAACAAAGCTAGGACAGTTTCACTTTATCTGTACTTTGAGCCAAGGAAGATCATTTTCTATGTGGTGGAAACAGGCAGAGAAAGGTCATGGCACTGAGCA
Organism: Eubucco bourcierii; assembly: GCA_013396675.1. NCBI lineage: Eukaryota > Metazoa > Chordata > Aves > Piciformes > Ramphastidae > Eubucco > Eubucco bourcierii. The sequence continues at coordinate 383,988 of VWZE01009106.1, read as the reverse complement.
TGGAGCTTGAAGTGGCTTTGTTTGAAAGTAGCAATAAATGAATGGAACTCGAATGCCAGTGATTTGTCCTGAGTCTAAGGGGACTGGAACAGAGTCCTGGTCTGTGCCCTGCTCTCCTCTCTGTGCACTGATCTTTCTTGTGTCTATAATTGCTCTTCTGTAAGAGGGATAATATATTTATAACACATTTATAGAACAACATTTATTTATTGAAAGCTCCAGGGCTCATCTGTGGTCTGAATGTTGACAATTGAGGGATTTTTGTTTAAAGAAGCACCAGTCAGTACATTTATTCTTTTTTAGATAATAGCAGCAATAACAAACCCACCATGAGTTTTATTAATCCAAGTTAATTATTCTGCCAGTTCTGGGAGCTACTGAGTCTTTGTGATGTTTAGTTTTAAAATTTTGTTTTAATGCTCTTTTATGTTTAGTGTTTCAGGGTTTGGAGTTTTTTTTAAATTTCTGGTAATGATTTCTCTCTCAGCTAAAAAATAACAGAATCTCATCTTTTGTAAAGACAATCAAACACAATTGGAAAGATCATAGCCTGAGCATAATAGCCAGATTCTTGGAACTTATTAACTGAGGAACTAAGTGGGTGATTCAAAACAAATAACTCTCTTGACAAATGCACCCTCCAGCGTTCTTAATATTTTCACCGGGCAGATCATATTGTTGTCTTCACTGTTTATACCAGAGTATATAGATAACCTCCCACTAGTACAGCCTACTCGAGGCCTCATCCAGTCTGGCCTTGAACACCTCCAGGGAGGGAGCAGCCATGACCTCCCTGGGCAACCTGTTCCAGTGCCTCACCACCCTCACTAGAAAGAACTTCCTCCTGACATCCAGTCTAAATCTCCCCTCTGTCAGTTTAAACCCATTGCCCCTTGTCCTGTCGTTGCAGGACCTTGTAAATAATCCTTCCCCAGCCTTCCTGTAGGCCCCCTTCAGATACTGGAAGGCTACTATCAGGTCCCCTCGAAGCCTTCTCTTCTCCAGGCTGAAGAGCCCCAACTCTCTCAGCCTGTCCTCATAGGAGAGCTGCTCCAGCCCTCTGATCATCTTTGTGGCCCTCCTCTGAGCATCAGCTCAGTTCTGATTTTAAGGAATCTCCCTGTGACAGAGAAGGACAGATCTCAGATGTAGTCTTCATCCTGCTTTTAAAACAGTCTCATGGAAGCAAAGTGTCAAAGCTAAAGAGAAAGACTTTAAGTTTCACAGGTTTGCAAAAAGCAGGACATAAAGTAGATCTCTGATGTATATGCAGAGCTTCTGAGAGGATGTGCTAGTGAAAAAGTTTGTAACATAGAATCGACCATAGTTTGGAAGGGACCATCAAAGGTTATCTTGCCCAATGACACTGCAGTGAGCATGGATATCTCCAACCAGATCAGGTCACTCAAGGCCCACTGTTACAGTTTAAGACTAGCACCAGTATGACAATTCTATTGCAATCCTGACAGAGACAAAACTAGGACAGTTTCATTTTATCTGTGCTTACAGCCAAATTGCATCTTTTTGCACTGCATGTTAGGAGCTGTTCATATGCAGTGAGAATTACAGGTTTGTGCAGGGCTGACAAAAAAGCGTCCAGGTTTGCACAGAAGTCCAAAATAATGTTTCTTTCTTCTACATGCTTAAATTTAAGATAAACCAACATTTAGCCCTGATCAGTTATTTCTATTTGAGAGGATTTGGTGCCTTCTAGCCCACACCTTCTGGGCTAACTTCTGAATTGATCCAAATCATTTAAGGAACATGCATTGAGAAAACTCCCAAATGAAAAGAGAAAACATTAAATGAGTATGTGTTAGAAGGGTGAAGTGACAGCAAGCAAGTGTATTTCTGCCAATGCATACATCTGTGGATCATGCTGTCTGCAACTGCTGTCTACAACTACCTGAAAGGAGGTTGTAGCTGGGTGGGGGTCAGGCTCTTCTCCCAGGCAACCAGCAACAGAACAAGGAGACACAGTCTCAAGTTGTGCCAGAGGAGGTATAGGCTGGATATTAGGAGGAAGCTCTTCACAGAGAGAGTGATTGGCATTGGAATGGGCTGCCCAGGGAGGTGGTGGAGTCACCATCCCTGGAGGTGTTCAAGGAAAGACTGGATGGGGCTCTTAGTGCCATGGTCTAGTTGATTGGCTAGGGCTGGGTGATAGGTTGGACTGGATGATCTTGGAGGTCTCTTCCAACGTGGTTGATTCTATGATTCTATTCTATGACTCTGTGATTCTATCATACTTAAAACAGAAACAAACAAAACCCCCAAATCAACAACAACAGAAAACCCACAACAAACAAAAACCACAACAACAAAAAAACCCCAAACCCAACAAACTTACTTCACAATTAAGTGTTGAAAAATGGCATATTTCTTTTTTTCACTGTCATCACTTGCAGATCTTTACATGCTGTTTACTTAAGAGAAAACTTACCTAAATGCTATGTTTACCTAAGCATAAATTCTGGGTAAAGCTAGCTGCAAAATGAGTGATGCCTTAAGAATGTGATGCTGCAGGTGGCAACATCTAAGGTTGCAGAAAATTAACCAGCAGGTCAAGAACAGGGTCAGCACTGATTTCAGGATATTTTTCATTGCTTGCTATTTTGGAGGTACAAAACTCTTGTGTGAGAAGCAAATTAAGCTTCCAGACAGGGAATCACAGAAAAAGCGTTTTTAGATTACAAATTATTTAAGTCAATATAAATTTGTCCAGGACATCAGAAGTAATTCAGTCTTGCTTTTCAGTTTAGTAAGCTCACAGAAACAGCTAAAAATAAAGAGAATCTTGAGTAAAGGACAGCCTTGATAATGGTAGCAGAAAACCTTTGGTTGATTGCTTGTTTGAAACAATAGCCCTATTTTGACCAAGATAGAAAACCAGGTAAGTAAGATGTATTTAATTTTAATTTGACATACATTTCTCTCTGTTTAAATTTAAATACATGATAAGCTGCAAGTATTTTAAAGATAATTAGAGGATTTTCACTTTGTTGAGGAAAACAAAACCCTAAGCATTCTGTAAAGCCTACAGATGACTAATTGTGTTGTGTTCCTGGAGGGACAGAGTTACTCATCTGCTTTGAAATTGGAAAGATAATAAAGCCATTTAACGTTGTAAAACAAAAACTCAGAACAGCAGCTTTACCTGTGATTGCTTCAGAGTTGTAGAAGCCTCAAGCTAGACACCTATCAGATTTTATGGTGATTTTTGTTGTATGTAAGAAAAGCAATTGAAAAGAAAAAAAAAGATTCCAAACAAACAAACAAACAAAGCACCACAGCACCTTTTCCACTGAATTACCCTTATGAAACATCATCTTCACGCAGTCTAAGATTTATGTCTCTGCCATTTGTTCTCTGCATTAATCTTCAGGGCTTTTAATAAAGGTAGGGAACAAAGGGTCAGGATGACTCAAAGAAATGGTAATGGGATACATGGAGCTTTTCACCTAGAGGTCATTAGATCAAGTCCAACCAGGATGAATGTTACCTTGAAGCTTTCCCACCTCTTTATTACTCAGTGGCTCTAAGGGATATAAACTGATGGATCTCTTTCTACTTTCTAGTAAACTGGTGACCAGTGCTGGAAAAAGCTACTGTCCCTCTAATCCAGGTCAGTAGCAAGGGCAGAGGTATGGGATTTGCTTTTCACCTCTAGCTGGTCTGATGAGTAGCTGAAACATGCTGATGAAAGCAACAGTGGAACTTGCTTTCTTGTTGCCTCAACTGCATTATTTTTCCTCTTGATCTGTGAAAGACGTTAGTTGAACCCTCTTATCTCAGTAGTAACATAGTGGAGGGGAGAAGAAATAAAAACAGAAGTGATATGTGTCTAGATCCTAACAGAGAGGGGGGAAAGTGCAGAAATAAATTAGGTATATGTAACACTTTAAAAAAAAAATTATTTTAGTGGAAAACCCCACAAACATAGACCTCTGTGTAGGTGTGGTTCATGAGAACAGGATGGTGAAATCAGTGCACATTTATATTGCTCTGCAATTTTCATGTCTTATTATATGTACATATAGTGTATGTCTAGAATAAGGACATACAATGTAATGTACAGAGTTTTGTAGAACCTGACTTAGAGGAGTTAAATTAAGATGCACTGTGCTCCTGCAAACTCAAATGCTTCAATGGACATAACTTTCACCTGTGAAAACTGGGTATCTAATATTTGCTTTAATGTGTTTGGAAGTGTATGAGCTTTTGTGTAAAGAGTTTTTTCCTCTCTCTTTTCTTCTTTAAAAGGGCCCCAGTGTCCAGCCTAAACCTCTTAGGACAAAATTTCAGGCCATTTCCTCTCATTCTATCAACTGATACTAGGGGAAAGAGACTCTCTAACTATCAAACAGAATCATAAAATTGTAGAATGGTTTTAGCTGAAAAAGACCTGTAGGATCATAGAGCTCAAACATCAACTATTAAACAATTCAAGAACAAATGTAGAACTAGGAAAAGGATTTACCTTATAAAGAAATGTTTTGTTTCATACTCTTATGACATGAATGGAGGGGTTGTACCTGATGATCCTGTGATCCTATGAGTGTTGAATCATAGAATTCTGTCTGTTGGAAGAGACCATTAAGATTATCAAATGCAACTGTCAATCTAATATCACTGTGACCACTAAACTATGTCCCAAAGTGCCATGCCCACACATTTCTTGAACACCCCCAGGAAGAGTGACTCCCCCACCTCCCTGAGTAGCCTGTTCCAATGCTTGACCACTCTTCCAGCAAAGAAAATTTTCCTAATATCCAGCCTAAATCTCCCCTGGCACAAACCCAGGGCATTTTCTCCTGTTTTATCACCTGAGCGTGAATTTCATGTAATATGACCATAAGCAAGTTTTTAAACTTTGTGATATTTACAAAATGACATAGGAATTGTAATTTTTTTGTTTGACTTCTTTTTTTTTTTTTTAATTTATTGCTGTGAGTTTCTTTTCTGAGAATGTGTCAATTGTTACCACTCCAAACATTTATAGGAGCTTAATTTATATATCTATATATATACTTTTTAAGTAAGTGCAGTATATGTAGGTGGGTTTCGGGTTGGACTTGATGATCTCGGGTTGGACTTGATGATCTTTGAGGTCTCTTCCAACCCTGGTGATACTGTGATATTCCAAATTGAAATCTGTTTGGAGTAGTATCCTGTCTCATTGGAGCTGAAGGTGAATGCTCAGGGAATAATATAGGAAAAAAAGTAGACATGGTACTACTTCTGAGCCACAAGGCAAAGACTTCCAGAGTTAAAGGGCAGTTTATTTAACGGTCTTTAGTGCATTTTTCTTTCTTGGTCTTGTCCAATTTCACAGAATCCCACTATGGTAGATGTTGTAAGATAATCCTGTCCAATCTTCCTGACAGAGCAGGAACACCTCCAGATGTGCTTTGAAACTCTCCAGAGATGGAGACACTGCCACCTCTCTGGGCAGCCTGTTCCAGTGCTTTGGCAACCACAGAGTAAAGAAGTTCCTTCTCATGTTTAGAGGGAACTTCCTATGTTCAAGTTTATGCCCCTCACCTCTTGTCCTGTTACTGGGCACCACTGAGAAGATTCCAGCCCCTTCTTCCTGACATCCCATGCCTTAGATATTTGTAAGAATTCATAAAATCCCCCCTCAGCCTCCTCTTCTCTGAGCTAAACAACCTCAACTCTCTCAGCCTTTCCTCATACGACTGATGTTTCAGTCTCCTCATCTTTGTAGTGGCTCTGTGCTGGACTCTCTCTAGTAGTTCTTTGTCTTTCTTGAGCTGGGGTGCCCAGAACTGGACACAGGTGAGACCTCAACAGGGCACAGTAGAGGGGGAGGAGAACTTTCCTTTATCTATTGGCCATGCTCCTGTAGATGCACCATAGGATACCATCGGACTTCTTGGCCTCAAGGGCATAGTGCCAGCTCATAATAATCCTGTTGTCTACTAGGACTCCCAAGTACTTTTCCCTACAGCTGCTCTCCAACAGGTCAGCTCCGACCCTGTACAGATCCATGGAGTTGTTCTTTCCCAGATGCAGGACTTGACACTTACTCTTAGTGAACTCCATTTCTCCCAACCCAGCTCTCCAGCCTGTCCAGGTCACAATGGATGGCAAAATAATGACCTTCTGATATATCAGCCGTTCCTCCCAGTTTGGCATCATCAGCAAACTCACTCTATCCCTCTAACCACTCTATCTCTTTCCCCAGATAATTGATGAATACATTTAAGAGGGCTGGACCCAGTACTGATCCCTGGGGAACAAGACTAACCACAGGCCTCCAACTGAACTGCCCCACTGACCACAGCTCTCTGAGCTCTGTCCTTTCAGTTTCTTCTTGAGACATGCCATCATCCTGCGGCATAATGCATCCCAGTGAGACCACTTCTTGTCTGCAGAACCTGCAACAGCCCCCACCCATTAGCATCTTCATTTGATGTCAACTGGCTCTTCTATGAGGACAGGCAGCAATCAGTACATGTGGGGCTATCCCCTTCACGTGCTGTAGGATGTCTACAGAACTCAGTTCTAATCTCTTTTCAGATGTCAGATTATTATATTTTAAAACATTTTATTTTATTTTATTTTATTTTATTTTACTTTTAATAACATTGAGGACTAGACTTGTTATTTCACTTCTGGTTTTGCTCTAGCACTTTTATTAGCCTATTTCCTCAAAAAAATTCCTAGGTTTTAGCAAATTCAAACCATGTCATTAAGACATTTTAAGCTGTTATTTTAAGCAGGAGGCCTGCCAACAAATAACCCAAACCCTGTGATCTAGAATTCCCCAAAGGACTTACTTAGTATAGGGTTTGTGTGGACTTATTTCTGCCTAACTACATGGCTTTAGTATTTTGAAAATGTCTTCCACGAAAAATTATAACCTTTTTTTCAGATGCCTAAAAATGACTATAAGAGATTTTAGACAGAGCAGATATGAAAAAAACACAGCTCTTGGGACAGTTTGTCATTGTTTTGCTGGTGTGGTTGGTACCTGAGGGAAGGAATCTGTTTTTGACAAATGCGTTTCCACTGCAGAGCTGCCGGTGGCCAGGAAAGGTTGAACAGTGACTCCACTGACTGTAAAATAATTGGTAGGTCCCTTGCTGGTGGTAAGCTGTCTATGAGTGTGGTTGTGTACTTTCAGAGACTTTCCCCACTGGAAAAGGCATTTCTGTCTTGATAGCTTCTAGTAAGATCCAGCACCCCTCAAGGTCAGTCCAGTTGGTGATGAAACAATGACAAGATTTAAGTAGGTGACTCTTGCCATGTCTCAGCTGCCAACTATCTCCCTGAAGCCATCCTTCTGGCTTCCCTCAGGATGATGGGAGAAACACTCAGACACACGGCTTGGAAAATTTGGTTGCATACAGAAATAGAGAAACTCATCCACTGCAAAACACTGCTGGTGCCTTTTGCAGCACACACTCCCCTGGCTAATAAGGACTCTGCCTGCTTAGAAAGAAGGAGCTGTTGGAGTCTAATTTGAACTGCCACAGAATCACAGAATGGAAGGGGTTGAAAGGAATCTCTGTAGATCATCAAGTCCAACACCCTACCAAGGCAGGTTCACTCAGAGACAGTCACACAGGATGGTTTCAAATGACTTCAGAGATGAAGACTCCACCACCTCTCTTGGCAACCTGTTCCAGTGCTCCACCACCCACAATATGAAGAAGTTCTTCAGTGCGTTTACATGTATCTTTGTGTTCCAGGTTGTGCCCAGTACCTCTTGTCTTGTTGCTGGGCACCCTGAAAAAATACTTGTCCCATTTTCCTGACACCCACCCCTTAAGTATTGATTGGTATTTATGAGATCCCTTTCAGTCTTCTCTTCTCCAGGCTAAAAAGCCCCAAGTCCCTCAGTCTTTCCTCATAAGAGAGATGTTTCAAACCCTAATCATTTCTGTAACCCTTTGCTGTACCCTCTCAAGGAGTTCTCTGTCCTTACAGTGTCCATATCTGACATGCCATCCATTTAATGTTTGATGTTTAATCTCCAAGTCGACTTTTAGTCTCACAGTTAAGGTTGCTAATGATTGATTAATCCACCTTAGTATGGACAGAGCACACCAGGCAGTTAGAAGCAAATTGCAATCCTTTCTTGGATGCCACGTTTCATAAAATGTGCTGTCTGGGGCACAAAGGAACAGCAGAGCCTCTGTTTCAATTGTTGACCCTGAACTAATTAGAACAGGTCTTTCTTCCTTCCATCTAATGAGATGAAAAAGAAAATTTAGAAAAGGTTTTCAAAGGAGTAGTTTTGCCCAGGCTGGTGGAGTTTGGGCTTTTTTTCCCCCCTTTGTTTAGTTATTTTTTTGGGTTGTTTTTGGTGGTGGTGTTGAGATTTTTTTGATTTTTTTGTTTGGTTTTTTGGGGGGTTTTTTTCTTGTCCATTTTGGTTGGGTTTGTTTTGTTGTTTTTTTTTTCTTTTTTTTTTTTTAAAGGAAAAGGAATTTCTATAAATTTGCTGTGCTCTGTAGCCATGAGGAATTAATCAGAGGTATCCAAACTGTCCCTGGAGGTGTTTAGGAAATGTGTGGACATGGCACTTTGGGACACGGTTTAACGCTCATGACGGTGTAAGGTCAACAGTTGGACTTGATGATATTAGAGGTCTTTTCCAAGATAAGCAATTCTATTTGTCAGTGTGCATGTGTAAGATAATGAATTATGTCCTGAGGTTTGTTCAGGTTTCTTGTTAGAATCTATTCCTGATGGTCAACACAAAGCTGTTCTGCATCCTGGCCACTAAAAAGATTAAGATATTAAGAAATCAGTAGCTAGGGGACTGGGAATTGTGCAGCTCCAAGATTTTGCTGTTCTGTCATCAGCAAATCTGACTAGATAACTTCTTAGCAAATAGAAGTCAATTTGCCCTTACAACTGCATGCATTCATTTATCCAAACTGCTTGGTATTTGCTCCATGAACATCTGGAAGGAAGAGGAGGGTGGATGTGGGGAGGAACACTTTCAAAAGAAACAATCAGGAATCAGAGCTTTTGCATTTAAAGTAGCATTGCTCTGAAGCTGGAGACCAATGTGGTTTCAGGCTACTTAGATTGTAATGTTACCATGTCTCTTTAGGTTTTGATGGCAGTCAACATAAATATTAATGACAATTTCATTAAAACTTGATTTCATACCAAAGTGGATTATTCTTTTTATGTATTCCCTTGTGCTAAGTGCCACTACCTGTTGAATAGATGCAACAACATGCAAAATTACCACATATGGCAACCACTTCATTATATGTGTGGAGAACCAAGACTTTGTACAGCTTACAGGCATTTGCACAGAGGTGGACCCACATGTCAGGTAATAACCATCAACTCTTCTGCATAAAAGAGTGAGAGTGTCACAGAAGAGTCATTGAATCATAGAATTGTTTCAACTCTATGTTTCCGGGCCACTCAATTTAAGAATGATGTTGAGGTGCTTGAATGTGTCCAGAGAAGGGCAACAAGGCTGGGGAGGGGGCTGGAGCACAGCCCTATGAGGAGCAGCTGAGGGAGCTGGGGGTGTTCAGCCTGGAGAAGAAGAGGCTCAGGGGAGGCCTTATTGTTCTCTACAACTCCCTGAAAGGAGGCAGTAGCCAGGCAGGGGTTGGTCTCCTCTGCCAGGCACCCAGTGACCGAACAAGAAGACAGTCTCGAACCGGGGCAGGTTTAGGTTGGACATTAGGAAGAAGTTCTTCGTGGAAAGAGTGATTTGCATTGGAATGGGCTGCCTGGGGAGGTGGTGGAGTCACCACACCTGGAGGTGTTTAAGGGACTGGATGAGGCACTCAGTGCCATGGTTTAGGTAATTAGAAGGTGTTAGGTGATAGGTTGGAGTCGATTATCTTAGAAGTCTTTTCCAATCTGGTTAATTCTGTGTTTCTGTGATTCTGAATTGGAAAAGAGCTCCTATATCATGTAGTCCAACCACCAACCTAACATCACCATGACTATTAGATCATGTCCTGAGGTGCCAAGTCCACATTTCCTGGACACCTCTAGCAATGATGATTCCACCAACTCCCTGCTCAACCTATTCCAATGCCTGATCACTCTTTCTATAAAGAATTTTTTTCCTAATAAAGAAAGCTGAAGGACAAGTAGAATAGAAGATGAACAGAAGACCTGTATATTTTTAGTGAAATATAGAGCTGCGCAACTTCAGTTCCAGCTCAAATATTTTTCCCTTCTTTTTTTTCCTCCTTTTTTTCCTTTTTTTAACCTCTTTTTAAAAAAAAAACAAAAAACTTTTCCTTTCTCCTTTTCTCTCTCCTTTTCTTTTTTCCTTTTTTTTTTTTTAATTTTCCTTTTCTTTCTCCTTTATTTTTTCCTTTTCTTTCTCATATTCTTTCACCTTTTCTTACTTTTTTTCTTTCTCCTTTCTGTTTCTTCTCGTTCAGCAATCAAGCTACAGAAGATCACTTTGATTTTTGAGAGTGCACTTTTGGGACTGCTCAAAGTTCCTTGCTGAACTTTGAATTCTCATTTTTAGGCTCAAGTACTTTTGAACTATGAAGTTGGTAAAAGGCTTTCTTCATTAAGGACATGGAGTTGCTGCAGCATGTCTAGAGAAGGGCTTCAAAGCTGGTGAATGGCCTGGAGAACAAGTCTTATGTGGAGCGATTGAGGGAACTGGGGTTTGTTTAGTCTGGGGAAGAGAAGACTGAGGGGAAACCTCATTACCTTCTAGAATTTCATGAACAGAGGTTGGAGTGAAGTGGGGGGGTTCACAGGATCATAGGATAACAGGATGTTAGGGATCGAAAGGCACTTCCATAGATCATTAAGTCCAACCCCCCTGCCAGAGCAGGACCATGGAATCTAGCTCAGATCACACACAAACACATCCAGATATGTCTTGAAAGTGTCCATAGAAGGAGACTCCACAACCTTTCTGGGAAGCTTGTTCCAGCGCTCTGTGACCCTTACAGTAAAGAAGCTATTCATGTTGAGGTGGAACTTCTTGTGCTGTAGCTTATATTCATTGCCCCTTGTCCTAACACAGGGTGCAACTGAGAAGAGTTGTCCCCTCCCTATTGACTCCCAGCTCTCATATTTATAAACATTGATTAGATCCCCTCTAAGTCTTCTCCCCATCAGACCAAAAAGCCCCATGTGCCTCAGCCTCTCCTCATAGGGCAGTGCTCCAGCCCCTTTATCATCTTTGTAGCCCTCTGTGGGACTCTTTCAAGTAGATCCCTGTTCTTCCTGAACTAGGGAGCCCAAAACTGAATGCTATATTCCAGGTGATGTCTCACCAGGGCAGAGTACAGGGAAAAGGGAGCCTCCCTCAAACTGCTGGCCACACTCCTCTTAATATACCCCAGGATTCCATTGACCTTTTAAGCCACAGGCGCACACTGTTATCCCTTGGATAGCTTGTTGTCCACCAGGACTCCCAGCTCCTTCTCCACAGGGCTGCTTTCCAGCAGATCATCTCCCAACCTGTACTGGTGTAGTTTATTATTCCTTCCCAGATGCAGAACTCTGCACATATCCTTGTTGAACGTCATTAGGTTCTTCTTTACCCAGCTCTTCAGACTGTCCAATGTATCTGATACTCCAAGTGTATCTGCCAAGCCCCCCAGCAAACTTGCTGAGTAGTTTCTTGTTCAACATCTTCATCAATGTCATTGATGAAGATGTTGAACAAGACCAGACCCAGCACTGATCCCTGGGGGACTTCACTAGTTACAGGTCTCCATCCGGACTTGGCGTCATTGATCACCACTGGGTTGGTCTCTTCTCCTTAGTATCAGAAGGCAGAATGAGCAGAAATGACCTGAAACTGTGCCAGGTTAGGGTTAGGTTGGATATTAGGAAATTTTTTTTCCTGCAAGAGTGGTCAGGCATTGGAACAGGCTGCCCAGGGAGGTGGTGGAATCACCATTCCTGGAGGTGTTCAAGAAACATGTGGACATGGTATTTTGGGATATAGTGTAGTGGTCATGGCAGTGTTAGATTGAGATCTGGAATTGATGATCTTAAAGGTCTTTTCCAGATGAAATAATGATTCTCCTAAATTAGAAATTAGCCAAGCATTATGATGAGCATGCATTTCTGTTTTGCAATCAGCTACATGCTGCACTAAAAACCTTGGTAGATGGTGAAGACACCTCCACCCTTTTTTTTTTATTTTTTTTTTTTTGGTTGCTGTTTTGTTTGTTTTGGTTTGGTTTTTTGTTTGTTTGTTTTTATGTTTTTTGTTTGTTTGTTCCTTCTCATTTTAATATTTATTGCCCTGGTTTTCTATCTGACCAATGTGTGTCATGAGAAAAACAAAATGAATTTCTAGCTATCTGATTACTACCAGGTTCTCAGGATGTTTTTCATCTTATATATCTCGTGTTTATGTAGAACTTGTTGATGAGCAAGCTGGTATTCTTCACTTCTCTAATAACTTTACTGTAAATGATTCCTTGACAGAAAACATATAAATACTAAGATTCCCAGCATGATGATGTCATAACACCTATAAATACTCAAAGCATAGAAATGCATCCTTCTAAATGGAGAGTTTATAGTACTCTCATGTATACTTTCCAGCCAAAGTATGAGCAGTTCATAATTCACTTTTGACAGAATGAATAGGAAATCCATGATTCCTATCAAGTTCTGTAGAGAGACACAGACAGCCAGATCCATATGGCATTCTTTGCATTGTACATGTTGGAAGCACTATCACACTTAATTGTTATATATATATGGGTAATCTTCAAAAACTGCTCTTGGCAAATAATAGTGATATTAACAAGGCAAAGATGTCTCAGTATATTTACTACATGATTGCTGCTGTTTCAAAATTAGTAAATTATTATATTATTCATAGAACCATGAAATAGTAGGGGTTGGAAAGCATTTCCAGAGATTATTGAGTCCAACCCCTCTTACCAAAGCATCCATCTATGATGCTTCCATGGGAACAGAAAGCAAACTGTACGTTTAAATTCTT
>VWZE01009106.1:357693-369851 GCA_013396675.1 Eubucco bourcierii | reverse complement strand
CTCATGTTGAGCTTTTCATCAACCCAGACTCCAAGGTCCTTTTCCTCAGGGCTGCTCTCCAGCCATTCACCACCCAGCCTGTATTTGTGCTTGGGATTGTGCCTACCCAGGTGCAGGACCTTATACTTGGCCTTGTTGAATTTCATGAGGTTGGCCTGAGCCCACCTCTCCAACCTGTCCAGGTCCCTCTGGATGGCATCCCTGCCCTCTAGCAGGTCGACTGTGCCACACAGCTTGGTGCCATCTGCAAACTTGCTGAGGGTGCACTCCATTCCTCTGTCCATGTCACTGACAAAGATGTTAAACAGCACTGGTCCCAGCACTGACCCCTGAGGGACACCACTTGTCACTGGTCTCCAGGTGGACATTGTGCCATTGATCACCACTCTCTGGGTGCAACCACACAGCCAATTCCTTATCCAGCGAGTGGTCCACCCACCAAGTCCATGTTTTTCCAGTTTGGTGACCAGGATGTCATGTGGGACAGAGTCAAATGCCATCCAGTTAGGATAATGTTAACCCATCCATTTTAATCTTGAACTTCATTTGAGGACGAGTAGATGTCATATTGACTTCTCGTATTAAGGGTCAGTGTGTGTAACGTGACCATTGATGTACTGAATTCTGCTTTGCTTACTTTCAGCTGGACAGTCCCCTGAAAGATGTATATAATATTGAAAACTCCAAAACTTTTTGTGAGGTTTAGCTGATCATAGCAGGAAGATGCTACTTTCCCCATAATGTACAGGAGAACAGAACTGAAACTGCAAAATCCAATCCACCGTTGTGTGTTCAGAGAAGCTGGTGAAGGGTCTAAGAGCAAGACTTACAAGGAGGAACTGAGGGATTCAGGATTGTTAGAAAAAAAAAAGTTCTATATGGATAGAATGGTCAGACTTTGGAATGGGCTGCCCAGAGAATTAGTGGAGTCACTGCACCTGGATGTGCTCAAGAAACATGGGGACGTGGCACTTCAGGACATGCTTCTTGACCCTATCTACTATATCTTCATGAGACTGCATCCAGAGTGTTGTGTCCAGTTCTGGTCACCCCAGTTCAAGACGGACAGGGAACTAGTAGAGGTTATGAGGATGGGAACTACTGGAGCAGGTCCAGAGGAGGGCCACAAAGATGATCAGAGGGCTGCAGCAGCTCATCTCTGCTATGAGGACAGGCTGAGAGAGTTGAGGCTTTTCAGCCTGGAAAACAGAAGGCTTCTAGGAGACTTTAGTGTAGCCTTCCAGTATGTGAAGGGGGCCTACAGGAAGGCTGGGGAGGGACAATTGACAAGGTCTTGCAATGCCAGGACAAGGGGCAATGGGTTTAAACTGGCAGAGGGGAGATTTAGACTGGATGTCAGGAGGAAGTTCTTTGCAGTGAGGGTGGTGAGGCACTGGAGAAGGTTGTCCAGGGAGGTCGTGGATGCTCCCTCTCTGGAGATGTTCAAGGCCAGGTTGGACAAGGCCTTGAGTGAACTGTACTAGTGGGAGGTGTCCCTGCCTATGGCAGGAGGTTGGAACTAGATGATCCTTGAGGTCCCTTCCAACCTTACCATTCTATGATTTTATGAAGGGTATGAAGCATTTATCTCACAAGGAAACACTGAGACACCTGGTGTTGTTTAGCCTGGAAAACAGAAGACTGAGAGGGGACTTGATCAGCTTTTATATATGCCTTAAGGGTGGATGCCTACAAGAAGGGGCCAATCTCTTTCAGGTGGTGCCATATAACAGGACAAGAGCAATGGACACAAACACAGGACACAGGACACAAACAGGAACTTATTTGGTGTGTGTGCTGGTTTGAGGCTAAATAGAATATTTTAATAGACAAAATTACACTATAGGCTGTGAAAGGAAAACATCCTGATGTCTACTTCACTCATACGCTTGCTGGAGAATTGTTTGGGAACACTAACCAAAACAATTGATAAGTCAGTCTCTCTCTGTCGCTTGCTGGAACAGGAGCTGCTGGGGCGATCTAGCAGCTTCTGGGCTCTGGCTCCTCTGCTGATTAATCCTCACTAACCACTTTTCTTCTAACCCCCTTGACCGATCCTCCTAATTTACCTTGCACGTAAGGCAAACCTTGGGGTAAGGTACAGGGGTGGGGAGAAGGTGGAAGGGTGGTTGGGAGCCCCTCCTGGGGTCTCTGATTTCTGGGAGGAAAGTTGTGGTGTTGTATTACCTTTTACTTGTATATTTCTGTAAATATTGTGTATATAGTGTAAATATCTGCTGTACATTGTGCAAAGCTGTAAATAGAGCTTCATCATTTAACTTCCAGCCGACTGAGTGCTAGTCTGGGTCATTTTACAAAGTGTGGGGGGGTGAGGAACTCCCAAACCTTCACAGTGTGAGTGTGCTGGAGCAGGGTGCCCAGAGAGATTGTGGATTCTACTCCTCTGGAGACTTCTCACATTCCTGTGTAGCCTGCCCTAGGAGATCCTGTTTTGTTGGGGGTAGGGTTGTGGGGGGGATGTGGGCTAGATGATCTTCAGAACTCCCTTCCAACCCCTACTATTCTGTGGTTCTGTGATTCAAAGAAAAAGATGTGGTGCTAGAAATACTGTATGAAATTACCTCTTATACGTGTTTATTTCACATTTTTTCTTCTTTTTTAGAGTACTTAACATTAGCTAACATTACAGAGACAACATGTTTATGACACTTATACTTTATATATGGAAGCATGATTCTTATTGAACAGTTCCCAGAGTAATAGCACAATTCCCAGCTGCAGCTGTAAGGGTTCAGTGCTTCTGCAATCCACCTTTAGAGATGAACATGAAAATAGGGAGCAGATGATGAGTAACCAGCGGTAGAATATCAAGATTAAGTGACTTGCTTAGCTTGATGTAGGAACACCAATTCTAACAGTGTAAGAACTAATATTGTTTGGTTGTTTTTTTTCCTTTGTAAATTTTCCTCTCCATTTCCCTCCATCCCTTCTGGCTGCAGAAGAATATGGAGACTGCAGGAAAGTTTCATAAATCTGGAAAGTTAAGAGGTCAGTGAGCAGAGAACTGCTCTCCTCCTCATGTCTATGATTCTTCTTTACCCTTTGATCTTTGCTTAAACCCAACAGAATGATAGAGTTGTTTTTTTGTTGGAAAAGACCTCTAAGATCATTTGAGTCCAACTGTCAATTATCATGAGTTTATTATTTTTCTGATGTGTCAGTTCAACTTTTTCTTTCTTAATCTTCTTATCATATTACTTGTTTCCCTTGTTCAGCCTGTTCTTGCTCTGACTGCCTGGTGGTTGTTTTTTTTATTGGCATGTCTGCAATGATAGAAAGAGCATATTTTTTAGCTCTGCAGGAAATTTCTACAGCATTCTCGGCTAACTCAAGACTTCCATTAGTCAAAAGAACACTTACAGTAAAGGCGTCACAGCACTGCTGGAGATGGTGTAGTTGCAAGGATAAAAATCAATGTAGAGCTTGACTTGGTGTCAGTGATAGGATGCTATCTGGGCTTCCAAATATTTCTAGACTTTGGCACAGTTGTCCTCCATGGCTATGCCTCTTTGAAGCAGAAAAGAAGCTTGAGACATTAAATAAATAAATAAATTCATTTTATACCAATAGGTGATTGGAACAGGTTGCCCAAGGAGGTGGTGAAGTCACCATCCTTGGAGGTGTTCAAGAAATATGTAGACATGACAGTTGGGGACATGGCTTGATGTCCGTGGTGGTTAGGTTGAAGGTTGGACTCAATGATCTTAGAAGTCTTTTCCAACAAAAACAATTCTATGATTCTATTGTTCTAGGTGCACAGAATCTGTGTACACAAAATAGTATGAAGTGACTGTTGCTGTCAAAGCCTGGGAAAACATACTGTGTTTACTGTTTAGTGCAGTGGAGTACTCTGTTGGTGTGATTAGTAGGAGACTCAAATATGGATAAAAGGTTTTAGAGGGCATTATCTCTCATGGTAGTGTTTTGGAAATATCTCCCTTCAGTCAGATCAATTCCTTTGCAAATACAAAGTATTTACAGGCCAGAAATATTTGCAAGAGCCTTGGGGATAAACAATTTCTGTCAGAGGTTGTTTAGCAGTATCCAAAGAGAAAGTGATACAGTCTGATGCACCATAACCATCATCCCAAACACTCCCTTGAATATTTTTGTGGAATTTAACAAGGTAGTCCCAAGGGACCACCTTTCTGCCATCTTTCTCACAGATATTCAACCAAAACACCACACGTGGCTACCTTTTTACTGCAGCACAAATCTAGATCGTCTGTTCTAGAACTGTACATCTGTACCTAATGGTAGAGGTTAGTGATGGGACTTCTAGGGGGTTATCTGGTGAAGCAATCCTCAATCTGTATTCTCATTGCTACTTTCTGGTAAACTGAGAAGGGGAAAAAATAGAAGAAGATAAAACCCCATAAAACTGCTTAAATATTTTTGTGATAAATACCTCTTGTCCTATCAGCTGTGACCTGTGAGAAGAGACCAATAGTCACCTCTCCACAATCTCCTTTCAGGTCATTATAGAGAGCAGTGAGGTCTCCCCTCAACTTCCTTTTCTCCAGACTAAACCATCTCACCTCCCATAGACTTGTTCTCCATACCCTTCACCAACTTCATTGCCCTTTTCTGGACATACTCCAGTACCTCACTGCCCTTCTTTTATGGAGGGGCCCAAAACTGAACACAGTATTCTAGTAGTTAACTGTTAGCAACCAAACAGAGGCTTTGCACACCATAATATCTTGCTTTGGACAATATAGTGTCTTGCTGCAAAGTCTTTCCTATAACCACCTATAATCACTTGAGAAAACTCATTCTATGGAACTGTCTTCATATGGTGATCATGTTTTACTTACCATCTGCCATTGAAACATTAAGTTAATTGTCAGATATATTGGTCTCATAGCTCTGCAGCTGCCCATTTTTTAAGACCTCCATCTTACATACTACTTGCTTTGCATCCATTCGCACTCTATCGTGGAAGTCACGTAGCTCCACTTGATGCCTTGGACTAACAGTGGACAATAGCTTGGTGGGAAACTGCAGAAACACATAACCCTGACTGCATGAGAGACCCTGTAAGATAGCAGCAGACAGAAAAAATTATATAGAGCTGCATAACGCTGTGTTTGCACACATAATCCCAATTACATTAAAGACAAAAAGAAAAAAAAAGAAAACGAATTTCTGATTTTCAAAATCAACTCCTTTTGGCTGTTGGTTGGTTGGTTTGGTTTTTGTTTAGGTTTTGGGGGGTTTTTTTGTTTGGTTTTTATTTTGGGGTTTTTTGGGGGGTTTTTTGTTTGGTTGGGGGTTTTTTTTGTTGTTGTTTTTTTGGTTTTTTAGTTGTTTTTGAGGGGTTTTTTGATGTGTATTTGAGGCTTTAAAAATTTGTTTCTAGTTTCCCTATGTGTAATTTCTGGCGTGATGAAATTCTTGCACATTCTGTTACTGCATCTTCACCAGCATGATTTAGCACAATTTAACCTTTCTTTTTAACATTGAAATCTTGGGGGCTGGGCAGGATCACCTTCAAGTTTTCCCTCCAACGCAATGCATTCTATGATTCTATGATCTTACCCAAGTTTTATGTTGCTTGCACTATGAATGTCTGGCTGGAGGGAAGGAACTGCCTTCTCTTGCAGGATCAGAATTTACCCTGTTTTCTCACAAAACAAAGTGAAGACATTGGAAATCTTGATTTACGGCTTGAATAACCCTTTCTTGCTCATTTATACCTTCTTGACCTGGCGATTACCCTGACCACAGCATCCAGCCATGCACTTTGTTTTGTATCTGTCAGTTCTTTTGGGAACATCTCTTCTGCTTCTCTGGCTGTGCAGGGATCAATAGGTCCAGGCTCTGGTATGCATCTCTCTGTGTTGTAAAGCTGATAAGAGCACTGTATCAGACTTCAGGGTGCTCGTGGAGGGCAAGGTGTAGAACTGGAGCTACACAGTGGCATGGTGACTAAGGCAATACCTACTCCAGCATTTCTTAGAGATATGAGAGCAACGTAAGGCACTTCTGTCAGTGCTAGGACATTTTGAACAGACAAGTAAGATTCAGCGTGCTGTTAGAGGTGGTTACAGAAAAAGGTTAGAGAATAATTTCAATCAGAAAAAAAAGCTAAGATCACTGAGTCAAATCAGCTAACACCACCATGGCCATTAAAATATGTCCCAAAATGCCCTGTCCACACATTTCATGAACACTTCCTGGGACAATGACTCCACCACCTCCATGGACAGCCTGTTCCAATGCTTGACCACTCCTGCAGAAAATATTTTTTTCCTAATCTCCAACCTAAACCTCCTTTGGCACTATTTCAGGCCATTTACTCTCATTCTATCACCTGATACCAGAGAGAAGAGACTGAGCCCCACCTCACTCCAATGTCTCTCCAGGGCGGTGAAAAGAGCAATGAAGTCTCCCCTCAACCTCCTCTTCTCCAGACTAAACAATCCCAGTTCCTTCAGATGCTCCTCATAAAACTTATTCTCTAGACCCTTAACTAACTTTAATGTCATTTTTTTTTTGATAAGCTCCAATGCCTCAATCTCTTTCTTGTAGGCAGGGCCCAAAACTGAACCCAGTATTCAAGCTACATCTTCACCAGTACCCAGTACAGTGGCACAATCACTTCCCTGCTCCTACTGGTCACATTAGTATGACATGTGACTGTACTCTGATTCCTCTTTCAGATTTTTCTGAATTAGTGGCCAGCTAAATTATGGTGTTGGAAATCCAGATTTCCATGGTTTTGTTGAGGAGCAGGAGGTAATTCTGATCATATAGCCGATAGTATTGTGCTTACTTTATATAGTGCCTCTACATCTGCACATTTGATAAGCCAGATGTTCAAACTCCTCACTTCCACTGCAGGCTGTGTGCTTTATATATGAGTCTATATATAAAGTATGAATTAAAGGTCTTAGGTTACTGTCATAGAATCATAGAACAGTTTGGGTGGAAAGGATCCTAAAGTTAATGTAGTTCTATCTCCCCTGTCATGGGAAGGGACACATGCCACTAGACCAGGTCACTGAAGGCTCTGTCCAACCTGGTCTTGAACACTTCCAAGGAGGAGGTATCCACAACTTCCCTGGGCAACCTGTTCCAGTGTCTCACCACCCTCAGTGTAAGGAATTTCTTCCTAATATCCAGTCTAAATCTACCTTCTTCCATCTTAAAGCCATTATCTCTTATCTTACCACAGCAAACCATTGTTAAAAAGCTCTCCCCATCTTTCTTATAAGTCCCTTTCAGATACTGGAATTTCTTTGCTATTTCTTTTCTATTGTTTATTACATTTATCCTACAAACATATTTTATCATGCTGCAAGCAGGAAGAAGTATGTATGAGTCTGCCTAGAATTTGTTCTGCTAGCTACCTCCAGTCCCACCAGATCAGACCATCAGTGCTGGGCAGTACTGCAGCCTATCCTCAAGACAACTCATCTGTCACTCGGTTTGAAAATATTTTGTTGCTCTTATTGAAAGAAACTTGTGAAGTACTTAATGGAAACTTTCAGTTAAGTCTTAAAAGATTTATCATCCTGTTTATAATGCATGGTTAAAGCCAGTGAACCTACAAGTTTTGAATGGAATTCTTCTTTCCTTTTGTGAAGACAAATTCTAAATATCCTCCTGGTGTCACCAGCACCAGAAGGACATAGAACTGTTGGAGTGTGTCCAGAGGATGGCCACAAAGGTGATCCAAGGGCTGGCACACCTCTGCTGTGAGGATAGGCTGAGGGAACTGTGGTTGTTCATCCTGGAAAAGAGAAGACTGGAGGGACCTTGTAACTGCCTTGCAATACCTGAGGGGAACCTATAGGAAGGCTGGAGAGGGACTTTTCATAAGGATGTTTAGTAATAGGACAAGGGGGAATGGTTTTAGGCTCAGGGAGAGTAGGTTTAGACTGGATCTTCAGTATGAAGTTGTTGACTCTCTGGAATAGATTGCCCAGAGAGGTTGTGGATGATCCCCACCTGGAGGTGCTCAAGGCCAGTATGGATGAGGCCTTGAGCAACCTGGTCTGCTAAGAAGTGTCCCTGCCCCTGTTAGGAGGTTGGAACTAGATGATCTTTAAGGTCCCTTCCAACATAAACCATTCTAGGAATCTAAGAATCTAGGATCTATAAATTAGTTAACAGAAACTTTTACTTAAGTCTTTAAAAATCTGTAATGCATGGTTAAAAACAGTCAACTAGGTTTGGAGGGCAACCTTCTTTCCTTTTGTGAACATCAATCCACAACATCCTACGTGAGTTTAGTATTTTTGCAATGTCTTGCTTCACTGATATGTGTGGTTCTCTGAATTAAAAGTGAGATAGTGCTAGATTTCTGTGGAAGAAATATCACTTTAGGACAGGAGAAGAGAAATAATTGAAAGAGATGTTCACTGACATTTTCATATCAAACGGAGTAATGCTCTAGGATTGTGCCAGGTAATATTATTTTCCATCTCTGTCAAACAATGCTTCTAATGTAGCAGTGAGCTAACTATTAATCTTTGGTCGATGACTACACTCCTGTTTTTCTGGTCCCTGTCCCTGGTGAGTCCAGTCAACAATTTCTTTGGCCCCACATACCGCTGTTGAAAGAGCATGTGTTCTTGAGGCCTTATCAGTTTGCAGCCTGGCAGAAAGTATTTTAGCTTATCTGTGCTCTCCAGTGGCTCCACAAACCAGCAGACTGTGTTGGGTGTTTTTAGGATGCCTGTTTTGGCATCCAAGTTAATTGGATGGTTCTCCATAGTGTTGGCAGTAGGCAGTACAGAGTCCTCTCTTTCAGCTCCTCCTCTTTTGTCTGACTTTATAGTTTTCTTGCCTGCAGCAGATCTTCTGTAGCTGAGATATCTTTGCATATTCCTTGGCATGGAGAGCAGAGCTGTGCCTGTATCCTGGCATCTGCACTTCTGCTTAGCCTGTGAATCTGTGCATTGTTGTAAAGCTGCTGTTTCTCACCCTTTGTTTTTGTTTTGTTTTTTTTTTTTTAATCTCGTCTTCAGTCATTGAGGAGAGACTTTTTAGCAGGGCTTTAGACCAGCATTAGGATGAGAGGGAATGGATTTAAGCTAGAAGAGAGTCGATTTAGAGTGGGTATTAGGAAGAAATTCTTTACAGTGAGGGTGGTGAGACACTGGAATGTGTTGCCCAGGGAGGTTGTGAATGCCCCTTCCCTGGAGGTGTTCAAGGCCACATTGAACAGAGTCTTGAGCAACCTGGTCTAGTGGGAGGTATCCCTGCCCATGGCAGGGAAGTTGGAACTGGATGATCTTTAAGGCCTCTTCCAAACATTCTATGATTTTTTTTAATTTTTTTTTTTTCTTCAGCAAACCTGTAGGTACAACAGCACTGATGCACATAGCCATAGGTGTAGCACATTTCTTCTTCCTAATGAATCTGGCCTGTGCCTCAGTGGTGCAACCTCTTTCTTTCCCTGCAAAATTAACTTTCTTTCCTAATCCCCCGTATCTAATCCCCTGTATACAACCTCCACAAAACGTGCACCTCAAGAACATTTTCTCGTCTCTCACCGTTACTGGATAGATCCTGCTGTTTCTCACCTTATGAACAGGATGCTGTTTCTAGGCTTTCTTTCTTTGTTTTCCCCTACTCAGTTCCCTGAAGTGCCATGTAATGAACAGAGTTAGAGGCAGAAAAAGGCCATCTTTGGCCTGAAATATTGTTTCCTACAGTATATTTTTTACTACTTCACTGAGTCTTGTTCTAAACATCTCACGAGATGGGCTTCCTTCTGGAGACAGTTCTGGGGTGCAATTCATCTTGCTTCTCTTCCCTGCTGTTCAGCCTCAATGGCCCATTTTTTTAAATGGCTTCCCATTACTTATAGTTATATCCTCTTAGACCATTCACGCACCATTGCGCTATCTTCTTGCTTTCTACACTTCCCCATGCCCTTTCAGTTCTGCTGCTGACATTTTTATGCCTGATTCATTGTAACTGTGCCAAGTTGCATACTGTCGGGGTCAAATTTGCCTCCAAGTTGGTAACTTGGTCCAGAGGTGTAATAGAGCAAAACTGACACATGGCAGCGTGTAAGTCTTAACTGTTCTTTCAACTTTTTGAGTAGCAAACTCCTTTCTGTTTCCATCTACTCACCCACTCTTCTGCTAATGTCTTTCCAGTTGCACTTCATTTAGTTCTCTGTCACACTAATAGTAGTTTTTTTCTCTTTCTGTCAGCTTCCTGCTGTAAGGTACAAAGTGGACTTCACAGAGCTTTCAATTTTTCGTGGCCGTGAACCTGCTTATTTTAAAAGTGACCTGATCTTAACAATTTGCCAGTAGCCTTCAGTCTCCAGAGTTATCATAATTGCTTTTAAGTATACTTAGAATAAAACTAAAACCCAGCCTAAATGACAGCCTGCAAGATTCCAGATGAGTGATAAGCATGCTTGTCTTAAGAACTATTAACATTTATTCCATCAGTAGTGTTTTCTCACTTGAGATTTTTTTATCGAGTGAAAAAAAAGGCCCATCTCTTAATGCTTCTGTAGTAGCAAATAGAACTTGGCTTTTACTCCATGTTCCTTATTCCCTCTGGTTAATTTATTCATATCTAATCTGAAAGCAAAAGCATCAATCACAGAATATTGGAGACTTTGATAAAAATTAAAACCATAATGACATAAAAGATGAAACTAACAAATCTGTTGCTGCAACTGTAACTGCTGTCTTGGTCTGTATCAAGCTAGTACACAGCCCTGTCTCAAAATATCTTGTAAAGAGAGAATTTTTAAAAGTGGCATGCAGTGGAAATAAAGGAAATTGGAATAATTTCCCAATTTGATACAAAAGTCACGGTATCACAGTATCACCAAGGTTGGAAGAGACCTCAAAAATTCCTGTTATATTGCAAGATTTTACTGGTCTTGTTTGTGCAAATACTTTGGCAATAGCTTGACAGATGCAGGAAGGCAAGCAATCTGCTAACTCTCACTCATCTTTGCTTTCCATGGCCTCTGTTAAAGCATCCTTCCACACTCAGAAGAACAAGATTGATGCAAGCATTATGGCAGAGTGAATAATATAATAGTTTCGGTTGGAAAAGACCTCTAATGTTATTGAGTCCAACCAGAAATGTAGCCATAAATGATGATTGCAGTGTTTTAGCCACTCAGAGATTATAGGGAGAAGAACCATTGAAGGTATTGCTGTAGGATGATCTAGATAAGGCTCTAGAAAGCATAAGGGAAGACTGGTCTGTTCAGCTGTATGTATATCCTTGCAACATCTTTTCAACTAATTACTCTTCTAGCACCAGGCTGGTAAAATGTTTTAATATTGGGCTTGAAAAAATTATGTCTGTGTGTGGTGAGCAGAGTGTTGTGGATCACTTGGAAAAGAAATGAATAAAGTCATCAGATATGTTTTCTTGAAGGTTTTGAGACCAAATGCCTATCTGTAATGAGTGAATGACAGATTACAGAACTATATTGGTTGGAAAAGACCTCTAACACCATCAAGTCCAACAATCAACCTTACACCGCCGTGGCCATTAAACCATGTCCCAAAGTGCCATGACCACATATTTCTTGAACACCTCCAGGTGATTCCACCACCTCCCTGGGCAGCCTGTTCCAGTGCATGACCACTCTTTTGGGAAAGACATTTTTCCTAACATCCAACCTAATCTTCCCTTGGCACAATTTCAGACCATTTTCTGTTGTTCTATCATGCTATCATACCATGTGCTATCTATAAAGTTAGGAGGATGGATGAGTGTTTTTTCAGTGACTCCCAGTGACAGGACAAGGGGTAATAGGCACAAACTTGAACATAAGAACTTCCATGTAAACATGAAAAGGAATTTCTGTACTTTAAAGTTGGTGGAGACCTGGAACAGACTGCCCAGAGAAGCGGCAGATCTCCACCTCTGGAGATATTCCAAACCTGTCTGTGAGACCTTTTCCAAGTGAACCTGCTTTGACAGGGGAGTTGGACTCAATGATGTCCAGAGGTCACTTCCAACCCATCCTATTCTGTGATTCTGTGATTCTTTCACGACTGTAGTAATATACAGTATCTCAATATATCATAGAATCATAAAATGGTAAGGTTGGAAGGGACCTCAAGGATCATCTAGTTCCAACCCCCTACCATAGGCAGGGACACCTCCCACTAGTACAGCTCACTCAAGGCCTC
>VWZE01009106.1:346068-357185 GCA_013396675.1 Eubucco bourcierii | reverse complement strand
AGCTTGGTGTCATCTGCAAACTTGCTGAGGGTGCACTCCATTCCTCTGTCCATGTCACTGACAAAGATGTTAAACATCATATCATATCAATATCTTTCAAAATACACCAAAGCATATAAATACAGGTAGATCTCTTCTTAGTTGTATGTGAATTTTTGTAGCATGCTACCTCTTTATCTCATTTCCTTCTTAGGTTTAGAGGGTTTTGTGCAGAGTGGGTTGTTCTGGTTTTTAGATGGGTTTTGTTTGTTAGTTTTTTTCTTCTTATCCTGGATCCCTCATTGGGAAAGTATCAGTCAATTGTCTATCACAGTATCACAGTATCGCAAGGGNCGGTGACTCCACCACCTCCCTGGGCAGCCCATTCCAGTGACAAATTACTCTCTCAGTGAAGAACTTCCTCCTCACCTCCAGCCTAAACTTGCCTTGTCGCAGCCTGAGACTGTGTCCTCTTGTTCTGTCACTGGTTGCCTGAGAGAAGAAGGTAACCTCCTCCTGGCCACAACCACCCTTCAGGTAGTTGTAGACAGCAATAAGGTCCCCCCTGAGCCTCCTCTTCTCCAGGCTAAACAGTCCCAGCTCCCTCAGCCTCTCCTCATAGGGCTTGTGCTCCAGGCCTCTCACCAGCCTCGTTGCCCTTCTCTGGACACGTTCAAGCACCTATGTTGACAAGAAATATGATAGAGAGAGGAGATGATTCATGAGTCAACCAGATTTTTATCCTTCACCTGTATGTAATAAGCCTGGGGATGGGATGTTGCAACAGAACAGCTACTGATCATTGGCAATCTCCTGCCCTGATACTTTAGAGCTTCAAGTCCTTACTTTTGTCCATAAAATAACAGCAAGAAAGATCTAAGTAAACTTGATCGAGTGGTGTGTAATTTTCCAACATACTGAATACATCATCCTGTGGGAACCATCTCAGGGTGTAAAAACAAATCTCTGATGTATTTAAAAGGTCTGAAACTGGGTAGTACTTAGTGAGTCAGTCAATCATTTACCTGTTTCTCTTGGAAGTATATTAATGTCTGCTATGATCTGCTGGGGATTTCACTGGGATACACTGGTCAAGTGCAATGCATCCATAGATACTGAAAGCAGTATTTGTCCCTGTTACTTAACACATTCTAATTACATAATGAAAAGTATAATATAAATCAAGTATATCACATATGGCACTTTTAATTTGAGATTGAAGACTGCCTCATGAACTTTATTAAAAAAATCTGCTAGAAAAAATGTTCTTCCTATCTTTTGACCTCTGAAGATCCAGCTCCACTACCAAAGCAGGATCATCTAGGGCTGGACACACAGGAATGTACCCAGGTGGGTTTTTTGAGTCTCAGTGAAAGAGACTCCACAGCCTTTCTGGGCAGCCTGCTCCAGGGCTCCAGCAACCTCACAGGAAAGTTGGTTTTCCTCAGGTCAGGGTGGAACTTCTTGCATTCCAGTCTGTCTGTGTTGCCCCTCATCCTATCACAGGGCACCAGTGAAAAGACACTGGCCCCATCTTCTTGACACCCACCTTTAAGACATTTGTTAACATTGATCAGATTGCCTCTCAGCCTGCTCAACAGGCCCAAGTCTCAGGATTTCCTCATAAGAGAGATGTTCCAGTCCCTTAATCATCCCTATAGAATTATCTAAGAGGCTTTTTTCCCCTTCTTTATTTTCCCTCCCTTTTTTTTTTTTCCCTAGGTCTCTCATTTATGATTAAATAAAAGTAATAAATGTAGTTTCTTAGCTCTTAAAATGTGCATCTGTCACAATATTTAAGTGCTTCCACCATTTTAGCCATACACTTTACTAATTCACTTGAATAAAGTTTATTATACACCTAAAAGCTCTGACTGGATTAGTGCCTGTCAGCAGGTGATTTTTCTTTTTTTTTTTTTTACTTGCTATGTAATGATGGGCTGTTTTCTTAAGGATTCTCACCTGCTAGTGGTGTCAGACACTCAAAACAACCATGCTCCCTCTTCCCTAATGTTATGAGAGAATTGCAGTCCAAAGCTGAGGCTTCAGGTTAATGCCAGAAAACATACAAACTACCAAAAAGAAAACTTCTTTCAATTTAATAATTTAATGGCAACTTGGTTTAATGCCTTATATCTGATGGTTCTTATATGTAGGTAGCTATTGTGCAACGGGTAAGATATTACTGACCCGTCCCTATCTGGAGGATGATACATAATGACAGTGGCTCTAAAGATGCATGAAAGAGATACTAGTGTGATATTTCTTTTATTCTGGTGTGATGGTATTCCTTTTTTCAGTGCCAATTTTAAGGGTTTATAGCTGGAGCATGGAAGTCCACTCTGAACTGAAAACTATTTTTTTGTAATACACTTCCTTGTCCAAAGGCTCTTTCATTATTTCCCAATATAATGATACTAGATTCATAGAATCATAGAATGATTCGGGTTGGAAGGGACCGTGGTAGTTTAGAGCTAACACTCTAGCCAAATCCTAAGTTATAAACAAGAAGTAGGAACTTTCTGGACATTTTTTAATAGAAAGTAAATAGAAGAGAGGCTTGGTTATAGAAGAAATAATATAGATAAAAATCTGTATCATTTTATTCATTCGCTGAACTAGTATATAATTTGTTGTACAAACTGTTCTCTCTGCCACTTCTTGCCTCCTCCTCCTCCTCTTCTGATTCTCTGCACTGGCTGATCTTGCATGGCTACACTAATCCTGGCTGAACAGATAACAGTTGGGACCTGAGTTTCTCTCTGTGGGTTTGCCCAGGGTGGGGATCTTGGTGTTATTTTTAAATTGCAAATAGTTGTAAATATATGTAAGTGTACTTTGTACCTATGCATTGTATATTTGAACTTGCTGCAAATAGAACTTCCTCAGGAAGAAGTTCTTTCCAGTGAGGGTAGTGAGGCACTGGAACAGGTTGCCCAGGGAGGTTGTGGCTGCTCCCTCCCTGGAGGTGTTCAAGGCCAGGTTGGAGGAGGCCTTGAGTGACCTGTACTAGTGGGAGGTAACCACTCTGCCCTGGGTTAGGAATTGGCTGAAGGGCCAAGCCAGAGAGTGGCCAACCGGCTGAGTTCTAGTCTGGGTCATTTTACAAAGTGTGGGAGGCAGGGAACTCCCAAACCATCAGAGTTTGTTTGTTTTAGGTTTTGTTTGTTTGTTTATTTGTTTTTGTTGTTTTTAACCTTCTTTCACTGCTTCTGTGTGAGATGGCTTTTCACAGAGACAACAGAAAATGCAGGAGATGCAACATTAAGGTGAGAACTGTCACTTCCCTACCAAGAAAGCTGTATGTTTGATTGTGGAAAAAGAATTTTTCTTCTAGGAAAGCCTACTTGCAAACTACTCAAAGTTTTCATTCAAAGGCAATCCCACCAATTAATTCTCTGTACTTTACTTGCCTTTACTTGGCAGTGAAAAATGAGAGCCCAGCACATGCTGTTTGCCAGCATTAAGCAGCCCTTTGAAAATAAGCTTGAGGCTTGGATATAGCTAAAAGACGACACTAATAGCAGAGGATCAATGACTTCCTGTGACTCAGGCTAGAGGTCAAATCTATACATTCTTTGACCTCTCTGCAATTTTTGACACAACCGCTGATTGCTGTTGATCCACTAACAAACTCCAATAGCATGAGCAATGTATGGCTCCTTTCACTTCAATTACATATCTCAAGCAGGACATTAAATGTAGACAGCAGATGTTACTTTCCCCCAGAATCATGCATGTACCAGGTGCAAAGATTAGTGTAGACACTCTCCCTCCTTTGTCCATTCCTACAAGTGATCTGAAGAAACAATGCAAGACAGTACAGGTCACATACAACGCTTGCTATACCAGTCCGCTGTAAAGCGAAATCTTTTAGGATAACAACCCAGAGAAAAGTTTAGACTCATCCCTATGCTTTGCTCTTGTTAAGAATAAAAGAAAATATTTGTGATTAAGTCTAGGTGATCCTTCTGTAGCAGTGGCAGTTGGACAGGGTTTGTTGTTGACCTGTCAGCAGAACTCGATGGTTTTAAAGGTCTCTTCTAACCAGAATGATTCTATGATTCTATGATTTTGGACAACTGATTTAGCTTAGTCTTAATACACTTCTGTGCAAAATCAGACAGATGTAATCAGACAGATATTTTTATCCACTCCATCTTTGTAACCTCTCTTGGACTCTCACCAGTATTTCCCTCTCCTTCTTGAACTTTGGAGCCCAGAACTGGACACTGGAAGTTTTCAGATTTTCTTGTCACTGAGTCAATTTCATGGGAAGAGAGGAACCAGTCTACTCCTGCTCTGTGCAACACACTTGTCTCATTTAATGCCAACCTGCAGAGACCTTGCAGCCTAACAATCTTATTAAAATACAGTGAAGGTTAATGGCTCTATGAGCTGGAGTTGACATGGCAATGGGCTGGACAAAATGTTGTAGAATATGATATCTCTTCAGCTTTTTGAATGCTTTTACCGAGCAATGTGAATTTGTGACTAATTCCTACCATTTTTTTTTTTAATTATTTATTTATTTTAGAATTTGTTTGAAAAATAAGAAAGGAAACTAACCCCATAATGATAGTTTAGTTTTATTACAAGAATTTCTTTTCTTTCTTATTTGGCATATTGTCTGCTTTGCACCTCTGAGATTGTTCACAAAGGGCATGTAAACCTTTTCAACTGGAAACCTGTGGACTCTTGAACTTAATGCTGCATGTATCCTTTACCATGAAATGGAAATGTTTGGACATGGCACTAGCAAAGATGAGAGGATACCAAACATTTGAGAGAAACTTTGTCATTCCCATTCAGTCCTTGATAATTACTGTGATTGAGAAACTAAAGTCCCATTCTTAGTCATTTTGCAGCATGAAATTATGACAAAGGAGGATCTGAGTGACTGTTCTCACAAGAAGTGGTACCTCTGTAGGCCAATGGGACAGGTGCTCCATGGATTGCATGAAGAGTCAGGTCTGAGAGCCCAAAATAGTTTTGTGCTGATCAAACTGGGCCCTTCCTAATGAATTAAGCGTTTGTGCTATGCAGCCTGAACAGAGTCTGAATCCTGTTAAATCCTGTTCCTTGAATGAATGAGATTTGAGTGTCTAATGGGTTAGTTCATGGCATCTGAAGGGAACTTCTGACAAAGTGACAGGACAAACTTGGAAAAGGATGGATTTAGATTAGGCTGAGGAGGAAATTTTTCTCCATGAACATGGTGAGGCACCAGAACACATTGCCCAGAGAAGCTATAGAAGGTCCAAGCTTAGAAGCATTCAAGGCCAGGCTAGACAAAGCCTTGAGCAACCTCATCTAGTGGAAGGTGTCCTTGCCCATGGCAGGGGTTTGGATCTTTAAAGTCTCTTCCAACCCAAACCAGTCAATGAAGGTACAAGAGAAAAACCCCTATAGGCATTTTTGATATAAATATAGGTATATTTACCTCATTTTCTTCACTAGAAAAATTCTAGAAAAAATGAAGGACACTTTTTTGATTGCAAAGGATTTTGATAAATTTAAGAAATAAACTGCAGTTGTTTAGAATTATTTCAGTAAAACAGAGAAGATGAGGATGATGACAAATATGGCTTTCTTCACACTAGCAGAACAGAATTCACTTATTAAGCAACAAAATGGCTAATCCAGATTTGATTCTATTTACAAACTTTATAAAACCAAGTAAATTGCAGCAACTGTTTAGAGCTATTAACTACACTTAACGCTGGCAGGCATTGCTTGTAGTTTGGTTCAATGATGCCAATATTCCACCTTGCAAAAAAACCCCAAACACTAATATATTCATATGAAGGGTTATCCAAGTGTCTAATTATACTAAAGTAGCCCTGTTAATTTTCAAATTAATCACATTCCTCAAACCATGCAAAGCGACAGCAGCCTACATGTGATCTTGTACTCCTATTTTGGTATAATGTTTAAGGTGGTACAATGTAGACGAGGTGCAAGTATCTTGATCTAGACAATTTAACTTCAAAACTGCTCATCTTTAGGTGGTTTCTGAGTGACAGCCTTTCCTTTTTTTTTTTTTTTTTTTTTTTTTTCACCTTGATCAATTTCTTCTTAGTGTAGGATATGTGAATGGTAGCTTTTTTCCACCTTTTTGAAGTACTGATGGAAAAAATATATGAGAGACGTTCAGGTGTTTAGGTCATCTGAGAGTATCACAAAGTCCTTCGGATTCCCAAGATTAAAAAATGCTTTTGTCTTGTCAGAAATCACAGAAATCATGGAACTGTCAGCCCAAGAACACCATGGCCATCTAACTTAGATGTCTAAGGTAACTTCAAAGAAACTGCTTTAATTCCTCAGGAATATTTGTATGTAACAAAGGTTACAGTAAAATTCCTGTCAAAAAAAGTAGAATTTCCAGTTCACAGGAAATGTCACTTTTTATAAGTTTCCATGAACTGAAAACTCAGTTTTGTCGGAGACAGAATAAAGTGGCCCTAATAGAAGTGGTATTCAAGGTGCTGAGCTGATGAGACTCTGCATATCATCACTAATTGAAACAACCACTTAAGAGTGCTACCTAATCACTCTGAGATCCTCCTAAGGCACAGGCTATGGGCTACTGGAACAAATTTCTTTCCTACAGGAGTGGTCAGGCACTGAAACAGGCTGCTCAGGAAGGTGATGGAATCACTACCCCTGGACATGGTTTGGACTTGGTGTTTTTGGACATGGCTGTGTCCATGGTGGTCATGGTGGTGCTAGGTTGACTGCCAAAAATCCATCAACTAATACATTTGTAGGAGAATGTTAGAGGTGGTCCAAAGGCTTACAAAACTGTCCTGGACCTGGATGCTAAAATCTTGTGAGCATTGATCTGGATAAGTCTGCCTGGTGGGCTTACTTCAGAGCTGCCTGTCCTACAGGTCTGAGAAACAGGGACTGGGGATTGTGAGTACCTCACCTTGAGTGGTCATTTGGCAGCCCAGTGCTGGGATTCAGTTTGAGAACTGGATGAAATAGACTGCCCAGGGAGGCAATGCAGTCGCTACCCATGGAGGTGTTCAAGAAATATGTGAACATGCCTCTTTGGGACATGGCTTAACTGCCATGGTGGTGCTACATTGATGGTTGGACTGGGCGATATTAGAGGCATTTTCCAAATGAAGCAATTCCATGATTTTGTGTCAAAGCAGAAATACTACTGGAGCTGGGCTTTCTCGGAACTGAGTGTCCTGATGGGAAGTTATATAAACCACTTCTAGTAGTTATATGCCATATATACCTGGGATTTTGGTGTGATTGCACTTCCTTGTTGATCTCATCACTGAGCAGAATCTGCACAGCCCAAATTGCTGCAACCCTGCCCTGCAGGTTCTCCTGGATGAGAAGACCTCAGGAGGCACCAGCATGGCCTCTTCTACAATGCTATGTTTGTGAAGGGGTCTATCTGATGTTGCCTCTTGTTCCACATGGCCTCTTTCAGCTTTTTCTGCTGCTTCTGCTCTTTGTGTATATGGAATTGGACTGGAATTAGAATGAACTAATCCTTGATTAAGGATTGAAAGCTTATAAAAAGCCCAAAAGGCAACATTTGTGAATTAAATGTAACAAGGGACAGCAATGTTCCCTCGTGGTCAAGAATGGCAGTGGTATACTGGGATTCATTAAGAGTGTGACCAGCAGATGGAGGGAGGTTCTCTTCCCCTTTTCTCTGCCCTAGTGAGGTCTCACCTGGAGTATTGTGTCCAGTTTTAAGCTCCCCAGTTCAAGAGGAACAGAGAACTACTGGAGAGAGTTCAATGTAGGGTAGAAGGATGATGAAGGAGCTGGAAGATCTGTCTGATGAGGAAAGGCTGAGAAACCTGGGACTGTTTAGCCCAATGCAGAGAAGGCTGAGAGGGGATCTGATCAATATATACTAAGAAGATTGGGCCAGTCTCTTTTCACTGATGCCCGGGGATAGGATAAGGGACAATGGACACAAAATGTAACACAGGAAGTTCCACTTCAACATGAGGAAAAACTTTTGCTGTGAGGTTGCTGGAGCACTCAATCATGCTGCCCAGAGAGGTTGTGGAGTCTCGTTCTCTGGAGACTTACCATACTCATCTGGTCATGTTCCTTTGTGGCTTGATCTAGGCAGTCCTGCTTTGGCAGTGGGGTTGAACCGATTGACCTCCAGAAGTCACTTCCAACTCCTACCATTCTATGATTCTGTGAAATGCGATAAAAACACTAAATAGGTCCACCACTGATGCAGGTATCTACATTTACTTTACACATAACTTATAAATGTTCTAATAAATGTGTCTTTAAAATGTATTTTTAAAGCTGTAGACTGCAATACAGTACACCTGATGTTGCAGTACATGCCATTCAAAATGTTTAAGGTAATAAGCATGTTTTGCATGCAGACAGAATGCACACAAATCCCATCTACAAAGAGGATTAATCCATTATGTAAATCTAAAGTTGTCAAAGTGATCTATTATAACTATTTCTACTGTCAGCTGTTCCACATAGCACAAATTCAGCAATGTACTCATCCTGATAGGGGAGAGTATATAAATATTATACCAAGTATTTATTAATGTTAGTGATTTCTATAGCACCTGTTGCAATGGTAATTATTGATACGGGGATTAATGCACAAAACAGAAACTGAAAATCAAAAACTAAGAAAAATAGTATCATGTTCATGACCTGAATATAAACTGCTGCCTGTGAAGGAGTGAATTGCTCAGAGAATTGCTGCTAGAAGCCAGCCTTTCATCAGGGGGTCATGTTTAGAAACTAGAGCAGGTGGGAGGGAACCAGATGTCATTAGTGATGGGTGCAATCTATGTGAAAGAGATGTAGTCTACATCCAGCCCTTACTGTGCTGCATTAAAAAAAAAAAAAAAAAAAAAAAAAAAAAAAAAAAAAAAGAAAGAATCTAACTGGATACTAATTTATGCCTCACTTACATTCTGGAATAAACTGCTCAGACATGTTGTGGAGTCTCTTTCTCTGGAGACTTTCTAAACCCACCCAGACATCATGTTCCTGCGTGACCTGCCCTAGGTGATCCTGCTTTGGCTAGGAAGTTGGACTTGTTAATATCTGGAAGTCCCTTCCAATCCCTACCATTCTATGAAGTGAAAAAGTGAGGTTCTAATTAATATTTTACCCTAGGCTTGAGCAGGTTCATCTTTTCTCCTAAGCTCTTTGACCTAATTAAACTGTTTTGTGAGGGAAGAACTGGAATCAATGATCTCCAGAGATCCCTTCCAACCCCTACCATTCTGTGGTTCTCTCTGAAGGATACATACACTACCTCTTTTTGCCATCCAGCACTAGTCATTCAGTGCTTTTTCCTTCCTTTCCCACAGAAGATATTTCTGAAGACTTAGGACAAAAGATATTTCCTGTTATTGTCCATGCTATTTGTTTAGGAAGGACATGGAAGTGTTGGAGTAGGTCCAGAGGAGGCCACAAGGATGCTCAGAGGGCTGGAGCAGATCTGCTATGAGGACAGGCTGAGAGAGTTGGGGCTTTTCAACCTGGAGAAGAGGAGGCTTCGAGGAGACCTGATAGTAGCCTTCCAGTATCTGAAGGGGGCCTACAGGAAGGCTGGGGAGGGATTATTTACAAGGTCTTATAAGGACAGGACAAGGGGTAATGGGTTTAAACTGGCAGAGGGGAGATTTAGGCTGGATGTTAGGAGGAAGTTCTTTGCAGTGAGGGTGGTGAGGCACTGGAACAGGTTGCCCAGGGAGGTTGTGGCTGCTCCCTCCCTGGAGGTGTTCAAGGCCAGGGTTGGATGAGGCCTTGAGTGAGCTGTACTAGTGGGAGGTGTCCCTGCCTATGGCAGGGGGTTGGAACTAGATGATCCTTGAGGTCCCTTCCAACCTTAACATTTTATCATTCTATGATTTAATTTTTTTTATTTCTTGACATGCTGGATATGAATTTACATTGCTAGAACTGTAGCAGTTCAATACAAATGCTATTCAAATATTTTAACAATATTCTGGCCACGGAAACTTCTTTTAGCTATCTCTTGTTGTGTCTACTTTCTTTTTAAAAGGCAAAAGAATCTACATTGCTGCAACCTGACAGTGATGCTTCTTCCCAAACAAGAGCAAAAATCAGAGCTTTGAGTTAGATCCTACAAAATTTATTGACAAAATCCTATGTGTTTGGGTCACACCAAAAAGAAAGGTGCATTAGACAGCAGTTTGAAGTCAATGTGTGGAAGTTTGAAAGGATTAACCAGCTATATAGATAGGAAATAATAGTGAATCCAATGGATTCTCTTTTTTTATTCCTAGAATTTTGGTGATTGAGCCCTGCAGATTTCTTCTTTAAAACACACTCCCAGTTTCGGTGATCTGGGTATTGACACAGTCCAAAGATACATGGAGTGCTACAGTTTACTGAAATTTGTAGGAGGTTGGTTGGAGAGCAGTACAGTTCTGGACAGGTGAAAGAAAGAGGATTCCACATTTCTTTTGAAGTGGGATCAGAAGGAGAGAGTGAAGCATCAAGAATGCCTACTGCCTCAGCATGCAGTACCTAGAGCCAACTCTATGGTCTGAGGTCTGGCTTAGGCAGTGATTACTCTGACCTCTGAGGTTGTAGTTGGGTTATGTGTGTTACTTTTGTCATTCATTGTGTTTAATTCTGCTACGATCTTTGCTTTGGGCCTGCAGAAGCTTCCTGATGATTGTAACTGGAAGAGATACAGAGGTTTGGAAAAAAAAAAAAAGAAAAAGTANAGCAAAGATAATGAGTAACAGTGATATTAAACAGGGATTTGGGGGGTTTTATTTTTTTTTTTTTTTTTTTTTTTCCCAGAGTAGCACTTAATTAGGGAAAATAGGCAATAATTAAACTTCCCATCAAATCTGTAGATAGTGTCACCACTGAGCAGCTGAATGTTGCTTGGCACTCTCTTTTGCTCATGTGAGAGATGTTTCAGAAGATATTTCAGAGATATTCAGAAGATATTTCTGAGATGTTTCAAAGTGGTGATCAAGGGCACAATGTCCACCTGGAGACCAGTGACAAGTGGTGTCCCTCAGGGGTCAGTGCTGTTTAACATCTTTGTCAGTGACATGGACAGAGGAATCAGTGCACCCTCAGCAAGTTTGCAGATGACACCAAGCTGTGTGGCACAGTTGACT
>VWZE01009106.1:327788-345557 GCA_013396675.1 Eubucco bourcierii | reverse complement strand
GGTGTTGAAGGCCAGGTTGGACGAGGCCTTGAGTGAGCTGTACTAGTGGGAGGTGTCCCTGCCTATGGCAGAGGGTTGGAACTAGATGATCCTTGAGGTCCCTTCCAACCTTACCATTCTATGATTCTATGATTCTATATCTTAATATTTTGAGACTTTATATTACTTTTTTTGTTGTTTTGGGTTTGGGTTGTTTCTTGGTTTTTTTCCCCTGGATCATTGTTCATTGTGGTGCAAAGTTATTTTATTTTTACTTTCTGTAAATACTGGGTCAATGTGTCTTAATTATTTTTCTTTGACCATGGGAGAAAAAATCCTAGAGTTTGTGTTTGTAAAGCAACAGTATGAGGAACAGGAAGATGATAAAAGTCTTTACTGGACTCCAGCAAAGAAAATCATTTTATCTGATTGTCAGGCACCTTTCCCTCTACGAGATCTTTGGCTTCCAACAGTGTTAACCTTCCCTTCCAAGCAGTACCAGGATACTTCAATTCTGGTAAAACTTCCTAATGCTGAGATTTCAAATTGCATTCGACTGACTCCTCCAGTTAGAGAACCAGACCTCCTATCCATGTCTCAAGTTTCTTTACAGAAATTGCTTCTTGTCCATCCCTAATACCTTACCTTGTGGAGATGGAAGGGAATTTTCTATGAGTTCTGATGTTTTGGGACTACAAAATGGCTCCTGTAAATTAGCTCTGTGCAAGGAAGGAACAAGGTAGATGGATTGCATGGACACTGGGTTTTGATGATCTGCTGTTACACTCAGGTTTTTTATAGAGCTCTGTTTTTAACATTTCAGAGGGACCCTCGTGACTCCCCGTTTCATGTGTTTCAATTTGCCTCTGAAGACTGATGTGACACAGGAGGAAGGTGAGGTTGTGCAAAAGACCTATCAGCAGTGTGCCAGATGAGAGTAAAGTCACAGAATCACAGAATGGTAGGAGCTTGGATGTGACCTCTGGAGATAGAGTCCAACCCTCCTGCCATGTGTCACGCAGGAATGTGTCCAGGAGGGTTTGGAAAGTCCCCAGAGAAGGAAACTATGGCATTCTACTCCACTGATTGCTGTGGAGCACTCCCAAATTCCTTCTCAACCCTCCATCTCTAGGAGATTTGTGTCCAACTATCAAACTAACACCAGCATGGTCATTAAATCATGTCCCAAAGTGCCACATCTTCATATTTCTTGAACACCTCCAAGGATGGTGACTCCACCACCTCCCTGGGCAGTCTGATCCAATACTTGGTCACTCTTGCAGGAAAGACATTTTTCTTAATGTCCCATATAAACCTCCCCTGACTCAATTTCAGGCCATTTCCTCTTATTCTATCACCTGATGCTAGAGACAAGAGATCAACCCCCACCTCACTAAACTCTCCTTTTACCTAGTAGTAGAGAGTAAGATGATCTCTGTGATCTCTGAAACATTGTATCCCCTTTTCTTCCAAGTCCATCTTCTGTAAAACCATCCTTGCATTGCAGTCATCATTGAAGCTTCCTCATTTATATTTTTAATTTCTGAGAAAAACATCTGATCATTTTAAGATTTGTTGAGCACTCAGGGCAAAAAGAAATATGATTTAGAGCAAAAAACCCCACAACCCCTGTAATTTGGCAAAATGGTGTTCTAAGTATTTTTCTGACTAATTGTAAAGATTTCAAAATTATGTTCTTCAAAACTTGAAAGCTAACTGATGTGTGCAACATTTTGTGGTGAAAAGGAACTTTTCAGCAAAGCAGACCAGTGGTCCACCCTGTCTCAAGTACCCATCTTGATATACTTTGGGGACCTCTAGCTCTCTGCCAGCTCATGATGGCATGTACCTACACTGAGGAAGGACTTTGCTGCAAGTCTGATCAAACAAGCAGTGTGAGTTTCATGAACTTCTTGTTCTGCTTTGTTCTGTGACAGGTTTGTTTGTAACTTGCATTTGTATTACTGAGCCAGAACTGTCATTTTTTTGCAGGGCATTCTGTTGAGCAGTTATAGAATCATAGAATTAGAGAATGGTAAGGGTGGAAGGGACCTCAAGGATCATCTAGTTCCAACCCTCTGCCATAGGCAGGAACACCTCCCACTAGTACAGCTCACTAAAGTCTCATCCAACCCTGGCCTTGAACACCTCCAGGAAGGGAGCAACCACAACCTCCCTGGGCAACCTGTGCCAGTGCCTCACCACCCTCACTGCAAAGAACTTCCTCCTAACATCCAGTCTAAATCTCTGCCAGTTTAAACCCATTGCCCCTTGTCCTGTCATTGCAAGACCTTGTCAACAGTCCCTCCCCAGCCTTCCTGTAGGCCCCCTTCAGATACTGGAAGGCTACTATCAGGTCTCCTGGAAGCCTCCTCTTCTCCAGGCTGAAGAGCCCCAACTCTCTCAGCCTGTCCTCATAGCAGAGCTGCTCCAGCCCTCTGAGCATCTTTGTGGCCCTCCTCTGGACCCACTCCAACACTTCCATGTCCTTCCTGTGCTGAGGGCTCCAGAACTGCACACAGGACTCCAGGTGAGGTCTGAGGAGAACAGAGTAAAGGGACAGAATCCCCTCCCTTGCCCTGCTGGCCACGCTGCTCTTGATGCAGCCCAGGACTCTGTTGGCTGTCTGGGCTGCATGTGCACACTGCAGACTCATGTTGAGCTTTTCATCAACCCAGACTTCAAGGTCCTTTATGAATCCTTTGTGTTGCCAGTTGCTAGCAGATGCCTTATTTCTTTAATAAAATAGTTATATGATACGTGTATCCGTCTAAACTAAATATAGTATCACACAGAATCACAGAAATGCATGCTGGGTATCTACTATTGAAAAAAGAAATTATTCCAAAATTTCCTGAGAGTAATAGAAATATTTTAAAGTGAATTTTACCACGTGAGTATTGAGGGTTTATGC
This sequence comes from Eubucco bourcierii, assembly GCA_013396675.1. Taxonomy (NCBI): domain Eukaryota; kingdom Metazoa; phylum Chordata; class Aves; order Piciformes; family Ramphastidae; genus Eubucco; species Eubucco bourcierii. Next base: position 342,664 of record VWZE01009106.1, on the reverse strand, counting down.
ATTAAAATGACTATTTTATTTTTTTTTTTAATTACCAATCTAAAAAAACCATCAAATATCTTTACTATGAATCTGTGCAGAAACTCTTCTAAGCTTTGGTGTATGTTCCTTGCATCTTTCTGGAAAAGTAAAAGCACTTTTCTGTTAAAAGTAAAAATTCCTTGTGTCTTTTCAGTAAAATAAGAGCCTCGTGGTGAGTTGGAATATCAGTAAGTCTCATCCAGAAAAAATAGTGTAGATGCCCTAAGTCTCATCCAGAAAAAATAGTGTAGATCCCCAAGAACTAAGTGTGAACTGTGCTATGCTTTTATGACTTTTATTGGAGAAAGTCAAGTTCTACTAGATTATATTTCAGAACTGAAGACACTTGCAGTCACAGTATTTTTAAATAAAATGATTCTTTTCTGAAAATTTCTTGAGATTGGTAACCATTCTTCAAATGATCTTTACAAAATAATTGGATAAAGCAGCTGTTTGTTTGGTTTTTGGTTTTTTTTTTTTTTTGAAGTTGCATCAAGCTGTGATAGGGTTTTATATTAGTAAAAGTTCTTTGATCCTTCTTAATGAAGAATGTTGTCTTAAAATAGAAAGAAACTGCACACAGTTTGAATTGATTCTTTTAATTTTCTTTTGTGGACTAACATCTGTTCTGCCTGACAGTGTATATGATTTAGACCCTTCAGTCTACCAGAATGAAATAATGTAAAGGATAAGCATCATTTTACCTCACGGGTACTGTGGTCATAGAATCACAGAATGGTAGACATTGCAAAGGGACCTTCAGAGATCACCCAATTCAAACTCCCTGCCACAGCAGAATCATCTAGGGCAGGGCACACAGGAACAGGTGGATTTGGAAAGTTTCCAGAGAAAGACAGTCCACAATCTCTTTGGAGAGCCTTTCCAGGCCTCCAGCAACCTCCCAGGAAAGAAGATTTTCCCTCATGTTGAGGTGGAATGTCCTGTGTTCCAGTTTGTCTCTGTTGCTCTTCGTGTACCACAGGGCATCTGTGAAAAGAGACTGCCCCCTTCTTCTTTACAACATATCCTTAAGATATCTGCAGGCATTGATCAGATCCCCTCTCATCCTTCTCTTCTCCAAGGCTGAACAGCCCCAGGTTTCTCAGCCTGGCCTCATCAGACAAATGTTCTATTCCCTTAATAATCCTCATAGTCCTCCACTGGACTCTCTCCAGTAGTTCCCCATCTCTCTTGAATTGAGTAGTCCAGAACTGAACATAATACTCAAGATGAGGTCTCGCTGGAGCATGCTGTAATGTCATCATATCAATTTGTCAAAGTTTCTATGCTGGTAACTGACTATCTGATCTTATTTTCTCCAGAAGATACTGTACTTACCAGAGTTGACCAGAAAGGTCGTGGTCTGACAGCCTCAAGCCATTTCTCTTATCAATAATTTAGTGTAAAGCAGGAATGGTTGTTCATTTCTGTCTTCATTGTCCTATTAGGACTTCAACTAAAACTAAATATTTCATGCAATTCTTTCTGCCTACCATCTTGTCAACGGAAAGAGGGGATTCCTGAGTCCTGATATGACAACATTTTCAATTTAATGTTTCTCTAAAATGTATTTCTAACATTCCAAGAGGTATCTTTTTCTAAAAGAAATCAAATGAAAGTAGCTAAATTAGATGCTTCAATAGGTTCTCTGCAGTATTCCTTTTTCTTCTGAGGCTATGTTACATCATGTTTACATTGTAATCATCATTTGGTCTTCCTCATTTATCTGATTTCTTTCTCCTCTCTCAATTTGCATAAGTCACAACATTTAGAAAACAAACAAACAAAAAAACCCAAACCAAACAAACCATCCAAAACCCAACCACTCAACCAACCAAAACCCTTTAAAATGACTTAGATCAGAATCTTTCTGGCTGTTAAGGAGGGGTAATTAATTAATGTGAGGTGATTTTCAAAGATTCATACTGTTTATTAATATTCAATATCCAGAATTCTCACCACTCTGACTAATAATTTTAATAATACTCAGTTTCACATAGTCCTGGAAACTTTATACAGATAACAGGCTGGGTGATGAATGGCTGGAGAGCAGCCCTGAGGAAAAGGACCTTGGAGTCTGGGTTGATGAAAAGCTCAACATGAGCCTGCAGTGTGCACATGCAGCCCAGACAGCAACTGAGTGCTGGGCTGCATCAAGAGCAGTGTGGCCAGCAGGGCAAGGGAGGGGATTCTGCCCCTTTACTCTGCTCTCCTCAGACCCCACCTGGAGTACTGTGTGCAGTTCTGGAACCCTCAGCACAGGAAGGACATGGAAGTGTTGGAGTGGGTCCAGAGGAGGGCCACAAAGATGGTCAGAGGGCTGGAGCAGCTCTGCTATGAGGACAGTCTGAGAGAGTTGGGGCTCTTCAGCCTGGAGAAGAGAAGGCTTTGAGGACACCTTAGAGTAACCTTCCAGTATCTGAAGGGGGCCTACAGGAAGGCTGGGGAGGGACTATTGACAAGGTCTTGCAATGCCAGGACAAGGGACAATGGGTTTAAACTGGCAGAGGGGTGATTTAGACTGGATGTTAGGAGGAAGTTCTTTGCAGTGAGAGTGGTGAGGCACTGGCACAGGTTGCCCAGGGATGTTGTGGCTGCTCCCTCCGTGGAGTTGTTCAAGACCAGGTTGGCTGAGGCCTTGAGTGATCTGTACTAGTGGGAGGTGTCCCTGCCTATGGGAGGGTGTTGGAACTAGATGATCCTTGAGGTCCCTTCCAACCTTACCATTCTGTGATTCTATAATAACATAGGATCTAGAAATAGCTAGTAATAATATATCATTAATTGAACTCAGCCGAACTGGAAGAGAAGGTTCCTGTGGTCAATACAGTGCTTGCGGTCAATACTCTGCTTGCCCACTAGATGGACTCAAGTAGCTCTTTTCTGCTTATGGTAGAAGGCAATGGTGAATTACAAGAGGCTTGAAAACACAAAATTATCTCCCAACTGATGTGGCTAGCTACAGCTTCAGACAGTACTCTAACGCTTTCAGGGAATTCTGTTACTGTCTTGTCATCTGCTGAGACTTCTGATTCTTTTCAGGCTTCTGGGGCAAGGAGGCAGACAATCTCTGACCTGGTCCAGATCTCCTCTGGATGATCTGTGTATCTCCAGGACTTCCCGTCTCGGCAGGAGGCTTTCAGGTGCAGGCAGGGTGTCTTATGGTGTGCAATCTCAGCACGGTGTCACACTGCCTATGCAGGCCGATCACGTGGAAGCATTCAGAGCCCATTCCTGGTTAGCTCAATGCAGGGGAGTTTCCAGGAAGTTCAGGATACAACAAGGCAGTAGCAACAGTAAGCAGACATGGGTACAGTAGCAGAGCATGGTTAAAATGGCAGAGCATGAGTACAATGACAGAGCATGGATACAACAGCAGAGCATGTTGTGTGACCTGCTCATCTCCATTTATCAATACAGCCTGATACTGATGGGACTTTGGACACAGAATAGCCAATCGGAATGGCATTTAGCTAAGCTCAACAATATTAGGTGAAACCATAGGCTTGCTTTACCCTTTTTAGGGCAGAACACGGACCTTGCACAAGGCATGCACAAGCTGAGCGTGTGTACCTTGTTTACCACAGGATGCAAACAACTCTGGGCAGGCCAGAGTCCTCAGACTCAGTGGCTTCAGGTTCTTTGTCCTCTTTCCTGTGGTTACTTCTCCCCAAAACAGAAGGAGGGAGAGCAAAAAAACATGTCTTGGCAAGCCAGGACATGTATAACTCTATTTTGGCCTGCTTAGGCCTACCACAACACTGGCGTATAGAATTTTCTTTCAAAACCTGAATAATTGCATCCTATTTTGATACCAGTATCGTGAAGAGCTGACATCCTTCTACCTTAACCAAGAGTTTTATCTGCTAAGAAAATCGACCCACTTACATGGATCTGGAAATAATTAAAATCTTCTTATTAAAAAGATTAATTTAATTAATAGAAATAATTGTGTAAGACTAAGTAGTGAACTATTGAACACAAAATTTTAAAGACACTATAGATCACGAAACCACAGAGTATCTCAAGTTGAAAGGGGCTCACAAGAATCATTAAGTCCAATTCTCTGCTCCTTGCAGAACTACCTAAAACTAAGCCTTATGACTAAGAGCATTCCTTGAACTCTTATAGACTTGGTGCTGTTACCACTTCCCTAGACAACCAGTTCCAGTGACTGACCACCCCCTCTGTGTAGCACCTTTTCCTAATGCTGAGTTTGAGCTCCTCTGATGCAATTTCATACCATTACCTATTGTGTCCTATAGCTGGTCACCAGAGAGACATCAGCAACTTCCCCTACACTACCCTCCTTGAGGAACTTGTAGACAGAGATAAGGTCACCTGTGAGACCTCTATTCTTTGTGCTGAACAAACCAGTGACCTCAGCTACTCCCTGTAATTCTTGGCATTTGTTGATTTTACTGTTCCCGATGCTATTGTTTCTTTCTCACTGCAGGGTGGCTGGACTAGATGACCTTTAAAGGTCCCTTCCAACCCGAACCACTCTGATTTTATAACACTCTTTAGATTCCGGTAGCAATATCCATTTTTTCCTCCTAAAATACATATTTTTTTTCTAATGTGATAAATGCAAAACGTGGAGCTCTTTGAAAAATATGGTGTTGATATTCTCCTTTCAGTGAAGTTGTTGGGGTTTTTTTGATGGTTTGATCACTGATCTGACATCAGTCCATAAAGAATAATAATCCAAAGTCATAGAATCATAAAATGGTAAGGATGGAAGGGACCTCAAGGATCATCTAGTTCCAACCCCCTGCAATAGGCAGGGACACCTCCCACTAGTACAGCTTACTCAAGGCCTCATCCAACCTGGCCTTCAACACCTCCAGGGAGGGAGCAGCCACGACCTCCCTGGGCAACCTGTGCCACTACCTCACCACCCTCACTGGAAAGAACTTCCTCCTGACATCCAGTCTAAATCTTCCCTCTGCCAGTTTAAACCCATTGCCTCTTGTCCTGGCATTGCAAGACCTTGTCAATAGTCCCTCCCCAGCCTTCCTGTAGGCCCCCTTCAGATACTGGAAAGCTACTATCAGGTCTTCTCGAAACCTTCTCTTCTGCAGACTGAAGAGCCCCAACTCTCTCAGCCTGTCCTCATAGGAGAGCTACTCCAACCCTCTGATCATCTTGGTGGTCCTCCTCTGGACCTGCTCCAATGCTTCCATGTCCTTCCTGTGCTGAGGGCTCCAGAACTGCACACAGTACTCCAGGTGGGGTCTGACAAGAGCAGAGTAAAGTGGCAGAATCCCCTCCCTTGCCCTGCTGGCTACTCTATTCAGGTGATTAGCCTAGCTTTTTACAGGTTTCTAAGGTTGAAATATCCTTGCAGATACTTGTTCCATCCTCTAGACTCATGAAAGCTGTTGTTCTCACCATCTTGTAATTTATTTACCTCTCAATGACTTTTAAAGCATTTTACAGAAGTTGAAAAAGTAACAGCAGGAAACAAGAGAAAACCACCTCAGAATAATGGTTGTGGGCATACTCCTGGGAGATGCAAGATATAGGTTCAAATCCTCTCAATTAATTGTGTGGCTCCCAAACCCTAAATAAGTAACTGACTAAAAAAAATAAAAAAGCAAAAAGAAAAATATAGTTTAAAGGTATTTCCAATAATAGAGGAAGGTGAATATCATTTGTGGTTTCAGTAGTGAAGATTGTACTTGAATCTATGAACAGATGATTTATCACTCTGTGTCTGAGAGCCACAAAGATGGTCAGACAGTTGAAGTACATCTCCTGCAGGTAAAGACTGAAAGAACTGGTATTATTCAGCCTGGACAAGGAAAGGCTCTGGGGATATTTCATTATCTGAAGAGGACCTAAAGGAAGGCTGGGGAGAGACTGCTTAGAAGGACTTGCAGTGAGAGAACAAAGGGCAGTGGTTTGAAACTGGAGCAACGTAGATTTAGTTTGGACATTAGGAGTAAGTCCTTCACAGTGAGAATGCTGGAACAGGTTGCTCAAGGATATGATTGAGTCCCTGTCCCTGGAAACATTGAATATCAGACTTGATGTGGCCCTGGACAGCCTGGTCTAGTTGGAGATATCCTGGCTGACTGCAGAGGGGTTGGACAAGATGACCTTTGAGGGCCCCTTCCAACTCAATGAAATCTGTGAATCTGTGATACTGCTGGCTCTTTCAGTGACTTTACTGCTTTTCCAAAATGTGATCTAACTCTCTTCATTGTTTTTTAATTCTCTTCTTTTTTTTTTTTTTTTTTTTTTTTTTTTTTTAAAGAAACCAAACATAAAAGTGTTCTGATTAACCTTTATCGTGAGGTTAAACTGAATATCCTTTAAGATACATTCCCTACAGCTATGTCCTACACACTGTGAAGCCAATTGGTCCCCAAGGGCTAGTAATTGAATTTTATTTCCTACTTCCAAACTGTTTACCTTGATTATAATTTTGATATGACATCTCTTACTGTGTCTCTGAATTTGTGTGGGTCTATATGGTGGATCAGTGTGCTTCTTCAGATAGCTTCTTTAGAATGAGCACCCTAAAGAATGAAAAGGGCTTTGAATCTCAAAATACATGTTTTATCAGTATTGTACATTGTAGACATCCAGTATCATCATAGAATCATAGAATGAATTGAGTTGGAAGGAACCTTAAAGATCATTTAGTTCCAAAACTGCCAACATGGGCAGGGACACTCTCCACTAGACCAGGTTGCACCCTCACTGTAAAGAATTTCTTCCTAATATCAAGTATAAATCTACCCTCTTCCAGTTTAAAACCATTCCCACTCCTATCACAACAAGGCCTTGTAAAAAGTGTCCCGTCCTCCCCAGCCAGCTTTCATGTCATCCCATTCAGGTGAAAGTCACTATAATGTCTCCTCAAAACCTCTCTTCTCCAGGATGAACAACCTGAACTCTGAACTCATAACTGAACTCTTCAGTACAGGAAAAGCTCAGGCTAAAACCAAATTAAAGCAAGTTTGTAAACAAAACTGCCACTTACTCATTTTTCATCCTAGTGGAGTGAGTCTTTCCATCAGACTGTTCTCAATACAGCAATGTTCGGTAGCTTCCAGGTTGCAAAACCTCTCTACAACTCTCTCTACATCTCAGGAATTATCTTCCTCCTGCCATCCTAGTAACCTGGTTGTTGACTCTCTGGTTATTTCAGCAGCCTCTAATTCTTTGTGTCTGTCTCAGATTCCCTTCAAGCTTTTTTTGCACATTCATGGCTTGCTCTCACACATCACATTGCAAAAGGGTCCCTTAGCCTTCCTCTTAGCTGTGTTCTTCCATCCAGTCTAACAGCCTCCCTTGTGAGGGAAGACAATCTTTTTTCCAACAGCTCATGGTATGTGAAAGTGAACTGCAATCAGATTAAATGGATGCTACCCACTACAGAGTTTTCAGTCCAACAAGCAGAACACTTTTCATTTATTCTCTTTAGCATCTTCACTGTTGTGGTTAATTTTCTGGATTTCTGAGCTACTGTCTCAGGAGGGGCTTCAGATACCTCTGGAGGTCCACTGAGTTGACACAGGGGCAAATCAGATTTCTCACTAGACAAAAGAAAAGTAAATATAGAATCATGAGATCATAGAATCTTTTAGATTGAAAGAGACCCTTAAGATCATTGAGTGTAACCATGAACCTAACACTGCCAAGTTTACCATTAAACTATGTCTCTAAATGCCATTCCTAAAGGTCTTATAAACCTCCAGGTATTGTGACCAAACTACTTCCCTGGGCAGCCTGTTTCAGTGCTTGGCAACCATTTCAGTGAAGAAATTTTTACTGCCATGCAGTCTAAATCCCTCCTGGCATGAGTTGAGATCATTTCTTCTCAGTGCATCACTTGTTACTGGGAAAAGATACCAACAACCACCTTGCTTCAACCTCCTTTCAGGTAGCTATTTCAGATATATACCTCCCACGTTCCAAAGCATACTGAAGTGTTCTAGGTGTCACACTCAATTAGATTAGCAGAAGCCTAGCATCCAATCTGAACTAATCACAGAATCACCATAGCTGGAAAAGACCTTCAAGATTATCAAGTCTAATCATTATCCAACTCTTCCAGAACCACTGCTACACCATATCCTTGGGCATCGTATCTAGAGGGCTTTTAAACACACCCAGGGACAGAAGTTCAAGCAATTCCCTGGGTGGCATGTTCCTGAATTTGAGAACCCTTTGGGTATAGATTTTTTTTCCTAATGTTCTACCTAAACCTTAATCAAGAACAAATGACAACTGTAATAAAAATCCCATATACTGAATCAGTTTTATTCTTGTAAGGGTCTCAACTGAGAAGCCTATGTGTACTAAAACTGTTGTTTGACCACACTGTAGGAGACAGTTCCTGCCTCAGAAAACCTGCAGTCAGAATGGATGAAATCCTGTTGAGCGCAGCACTATTACCCTTGATAGAAAGACTGAATTTAACAGACTCAAGGTCAGAGAAGGACTATGACAAAACTGAACCAAGATCTTCCAAATCCCAGCCTAGTGTGCCTGAGCCAGAAGATAATTCTTCAAATCATGCAGAACATCACCATTTATTTTCATACCAAGTGCTCTCTTTCATGCTGGTAGTTCTCCAACACCGTTTTGCATAGCTTTCCATCTCTGCCACAGAGCTTTCCTCCTCTAGGTGCTATTCCAACCACACAACAGTTATTAAAGTTAGCCACGTGGAAACTGAAAGCAGTTTTCAAAAGGGAATGCTTTTGACAATAATAAGGTCTACCCACCAGTCCTGCACAATTCTATTGTTTTTTTATTTACTCTTTAAAAAACATGATCACAGAATGCATCAGTTTGAAAGGGACCCTCAAAGGTCAACTTGTACAAAGCCTACAGTGAACAGGGACGTCTCCAGCTGAGTTGGATTGCTCAGGGCCATGTCATGTTTGAACCTCGAATTTCTCAAAGGATGAGACCTTGAATTAGTTTGGGCAATTTAATGAGACAGGAATTATAAAATATGGAGTTATTTTTATTTCTGAAAAGCCTTGTCCACAAACTATATACAAACCAGATAAATTTGGGTTCTAATTCGTTTGGGAGAAACTTCACAAGGATGCTTATAGGCAATTTAGTAATTTTGGAGAATCAGAAAATGGGAAAATGTTTAGCCACAAAATGGCTTTGCCCCACTCATAAATGAAAGGCAACCTGGAATGCCTAGGGAATGTCTGTTGTAATGGTGGTGGAGAAGGAATTTTGAGTTGGTCCCTTGGCTCCTTTGCAGCAGTGGCTTTTGTGGCAGTGTCTGGAATTCCGAATTATAATCCAGCAGTGGATCAACGTGGCACAGAGTCTGATGTGAGTAAACCCACCAAAGTTCAAAGTGACTGTAGACACAACTCCCACAAGGCAAAGATCATGGGGCAACACAGGGAAAAGCCTGGCTGCTTGGCAGTGTTCCCACAAAGACAGTGGTTTATGGCAGAGGCAGGTCCCTCCAGCAGGAAGTCAGGATGTGGCAGTCCAATTTGGGGACTGCGTGCTTTCTCATCACCCTTCTTCCAGATGCTCCTCAAGATCCCCCCTCATCCCCTAGGCAATGTCCCGTCTGGTAAACTTGAAGCACTTAAGTTTCCAGGTAATTCAAGCCCAAAACATCAAGGCTAAGCTAATCTGAAGCACAAGGTAGAGCAGAACACATTGTCCAAGCTGATAGCAGTGAAGCAGAGCACATTGTCTGAGTAGAGTACAGACTGCTTGCACTTAGCTCCACCTGAAGGGTGGTTGTAGCCAGCAGGAGGTTGCTTTCTTCTCTCAGGCAACCAGCACCAGAACAAGAGGACACAGTCTCAAGCTGTGCCAGGGGAAGTTTAGACTGGAGGTGAGTAGAAAGTTCTTGACTGAGAGAGTCATTGGCTACTGGAATGGGCTGCCCAGGGAGGTGGTGGAGTCACCATCCCTGGAGGTGTTCAAGGCGCATTTGGATGTGGCACTTGGTGCCATGGTCTAGTCTTGAGGTCTGTGGTAATGGATTGGACTTGATAATCTTTGAGGTCTCTTCCAACCTTTGTGTTACTGTGATACTGTGATATGTTCAGGGAGTGAAAATGATGCTTACCTTTATCATTAAGATGCTAAAAGGAAGCATAATTAGTGACAGAATGTTTCCAAAATAAAACTGATGTTATTAGAGAGAAAAGAAAAAAAAATAATTAAGGGCATATAATCCTGCCTTCTGTATTTCATTCTCCCAAATAGAGGGACTTTATTTGCCCTTTCCATGGACATAATAAGTTCTTACAAGTGTGAGATGCACAGAATTAAAGAATCATGCAGCACAAATCTTCTTGAAATCAATACTGAAATTAGCAGTATTATTTCCATGTAAAGCTGTGGACAACTGTGAAATAGTATTTGCTAATCAAATATTAAATGGCCCATTTTTCTTATGAGGAAGGGACAGATGCTTGTTTAAAACAAGTCTAATGGCAGCTTGCAGAGATAACAGAACTACTGCTTAAATAATTTGCGAGGAAAGTTGAAGTAATGAATTTAATTGATTTGTCTTCTGACTTGACAAATATTTCTCTTCCTGTCTTATAAATGTTGTTTTCTGCTTAGGAAGAAAAGCCTCACAAACAGTTTTAGGGAATCTGGATGGGAACAAGACTTACTAAATTCAATAAGAATATAAGGGGGAAAAAAAAGAAAAAAAGTGCTTCAGTAGTTTCTAGGCATCTTATTTTGGGGAAACATGTCCAAAAAACCCACATTTTGCCAGTCAGTGTAATCTTGAAAAATGTTGGTTTTCTTCATATGTTAAAAATGTTTTCTTTTCTTTTGATTTTAGTAGAATTGATTTAGGAAGAAAGGGAAGAGGGCTTTCAGAGGTACTTAAAAGTATCAGAACCAGCAGCTATCTGTGATGCTGGGGAAAAGACATTAATCCATTTATATAATCAGAAAGAGCTAAGAAAACAGAGGAAATGATGGTCATCTGGCTGTCCTCCTCAGCTCTGGCCTGCTAGTGACACTGTTATACCAGGGACAAGGCCCTGCATGGCGATAGAGACAGCAGCAGGGAGGAGAAGTGGTGCAGTCACCCACCGTGCTGACAGGAGAGGAGAGGACTGGTCTAGGTGGGATGCATATCAGTGACATGTCCAGAACTTTGTTACTCAAAAAAACCCAGGCTATGAGTCTGTATTTAGGAAAATTAATCAAGTTAGCATATGAAATGAGGCCGAAACCGGGGGGAAATCCCAGTTTTGGGTTAACCATGAGGCCGGTTGGGATCTGCTTTGCTCACCATTCACAGTAGTGAAGCACATCCAGACCCCTACTTTGTGGATGTGATAATAAAATGATATTTTATTTTTCTGGTTGTAAACAGGAAAGAAAAAACTCTCATGGCTTTGATGGATTGGATCTCTGCTTTAATCTGGCAGCGAGCCCTGACTTTAGTCAAGGATAGCGTTGTCCTTAGAGGGATTTCTTCCAGAATTTTGTAGACCTGCCTTTCACTCGATGTCCCAGTCACCTCTGGAGAGCAGTTTGGCTTTTGGTATTTATTAGATTTTGAGTATCCAATCCGTAGCACACATGAGAGCTCACTTTTCCTGAAGAGCGTTCTTTCAAGGTAATCATAATGGTCAATAGTCAGTCACCAACTCACAAAATATGAAGCCCCTTTGCTGCTACCAAAGGTCACAGAATCACAGAATGCCAGGTTGAAAGGGACCTCAAGGATCATCTGGTCCAACCTTTCTAGGTGATACTAGATTTGAAATGAGCCAACCCAGCATCCTGCCAAGTTGGGTCTTCAAACTGTCCAATGTAGGCGAAACCACTGCTTCCCTTGGGAGATGATTCCAATATCTAACCATTTTCATAGTGAAACATTTTCTTCTGGAGTCCAAAAAGAATCACTCCAGGAATAATTTGTCCCTATTGCACCCTGCCATTTCCACAGTACTCCTTGTAAAAAGAGAGTCTCCAGCCTCCTGGCAGCCACCCTTTATGTACTGGTCCATGGTAATGAGGTCTCCTCTAAGCCTTCTCTTCTTAAGGCTGAACAAACCCAATTCTCTCAGCATTCCTTCAGAGGCAGGTCTGCCAGTATACTGATCATTCTCATAGCCCTTCTCTGGACATTGCAAATCATGGGTATGTTAGCAGATATTTGCTAGTGAGTTTCACTTGAATTAATTTAAGTTAGCTGGTAACTTGCAAGGTAAACTTCAAAATATTGAACTTTCTATCCTTTTGTGCCATGGCAGGGCTTTGTTAGGAGAGATAGGAACCGTCCTCAGAGTAAATAGATGCTCTTCTTTACTGGTAACAAACTGACCTTTGCATTTCTGTGCTGCTCATTAGACATCATTCTACAGTTTCCATTTCACTCTGTTGCCATTTTTGTTATGGACAGGGTTTCTGTTCCTGCAACCTTCCTCTACTTTCAAACAGCAGCTAGTTCATAATCAGTCTGTTTTTGATGAGAAGAGGTTGGTAAACTGCTTCTGGAGTGATTTCCTCTTCAGGATAGGGGCATTGCTGGAGAGCTGTTCCAAAGAGACAGGTAGCAGTCCTTAGCCAAATATGAAATTTATACTTTCCTGAATCTAAGCTTACTTAAATCACAATGCTCCCCTCTGTTTCATATGCTACTGCTTATCCACCACTTTAGTAGTATGTTCCCTCCTTCCGTGACTTTCTATGTGACACACTGTTCATCTGTTGTGGGTTGCTGCTGCATATCTCATCTGTGTGGCCTGCCCTAGGTGAATCTGTTTGACAGGTGATGATTTCCTTCCAACCTCTATGATGTGAATATCAAAGGAGTGGTGCCATTCTCAACACTACAGTTCAAGATCTCACTGTTTTCATTTCAACTTGTTTTAGCAGCTTCCAGTTTAGGTAGTTCACTTTTGACAAGATAGCAGCTGGAGAAATTATTTCTTTTATTTTAACATGAAGTTGTTTCAACCAGCTTCTGAATCCTAATAGGGTGTCAACAATATTCATCACCATGTTAGACTAGATGTCAGGAGGAAGTTCTTTACAGCAAGGGTGGTGAGGCACTGGCACAGGTTGCCCAGGGAGGTTGTGGCTGCTCCCTCCCTGGAGGTGTTGAAGGCCAGGTTGGATGAGGCCTTGAGTGAGCTGTACTAGTGGGAGGTGTCCCTGCCTATTGCAGGTGGTTGGAACTAGATGATCCTTGAAGTCCCTTCCAATCTTACCATTCTATGATTCTGTGTTAGCAGGTGACTAACAGGATCATTCAAATGTACACATTGTTCACAGTGCTATTTCATGATGACAAATTACTGCAACCTTTCTTCTCAACATCTTCCTTCTCATGCGCTGAAGGATTCCTCTGCTTTCCAAAGCTAGGCTGAAATCATGTGAGAAGAAATAGATGCCAGGAAAAAAGAAAAAAAAAAAAAAGTTACATTAAAACAATGGACAGTTCACTGCAAGAAAATTATAGGGAAGGGAGTCTATAGGAAAGCTTGGAGGTATTTTTGACAAGGACATGTGGTGATAAGACAAGGTATAATGGTTTTAAACTGGCTTTAAACTAGATTTAGATTAGACAATAGGAAGAAGCACTTTACTATGATGGTGGTGAGATACTGGAATGGTTTGATCAGAGAAGTTGTGGATGCCTCATCCCTGAAAATATTGAAGACCAGGCTGGATGAGACTTTGAACAACCTGGCCTGTTGGGACCATGGCAGGGTATTGGAACTAGATGGTCTTTAAGGTCCCTACCAACTCAAACCATTTTAGGACATGTGGATTTCAGGGCTGGCACTAATAATTGACCTTGTAGCTGTAATTTTAATCTTTGAGTAATCAAAATCCAGATAAATTACTTATAACCAGCAAGAGAAATCTTCATGGGATAAGGATTTGGAAAGTGAGCTCTTCAAGACAGCTCTTATTTCTTCTTCCTATATCTTCTATGATGTATCTGCTTTCTTCAACAGTGCATACATTAAAACATCTGTAGAATTCGCAACATGACATTTTCAGACTTTTGCTAGCAAACGATCTGTAATGTGCCTCATGCTGCTTTGCCTTTTAAAAATAAATGTTAAAAAAAAAAAAAAAGTATTCTGAACTGACTTTCATCCCATAGACTTAACTGTTTTGAGCAAAATCTTACCAGGATATTTAGGACACAGATTTACTGTCTGTACATGCTATCTGTAATGACCCAGTAGACTAGAACATCTTCAGAAGACCAGTCACAATCTATCAAGTCAATGATCTGTGAAATATAAATTCTCTGTGGAAGTTTTTATGGCCCATTAGGTAAATAATAATACCTATTTTATAAACTCTATATTAACTTTATATTTATTGCAGAAGATCCAATTGATATGATAAAATAAAAATCAGCCTGAGCCTCCAACTAGAACTTAAACTACCCTGATAGCGAAAAAACACTTATTTGCTTCTGTCACAGCATTCTTTTCATAAGCACCTCTTGTAAGATAGTGTACAATGGATATGAAATGACAGAATACCCAAACAGCCTATTTCCATTGAGTTTTTCAACTTAATTTTGAAAGCAAAATCTTAATCTAAGCTGAGTCAGATAAGTTAAAATAGGCCTCAGTTGAACTGAAGGAGAAAGTTCTTCAAAGAGGTGCAAAATTCCGAAATGCAACAATTAACAAAAGTAATTGTGCTGAGTTCTGCCTTGATTCCCTGGAAGGCATTCATCTGGAGAATTTCATTCCCAGTGCTGTATCAGAATGTTTCAAAATATTGAATGTGTTTTCTTTTTTTCCCTGAGGTACAGGACAGGAAGGGACGTCAAGGATCATCTAGTTCCAACCCCCTGCCATAGGCAGGGACACCTCCCACTAGTACAGCTCACTCAA
>VWZE01009106.1:297295-327616 GCA_013396675.1 Eubucco bourcierii | reverse complement strand
AAAGGGGCAGAATCCCCTCCCTTGACCTGCTGGCCACGCTTCTCTTGATACAGCCCAGCACTCAGTTGCTGTCTGGGCTGCATGTGCACACTGCAGGCTCATGTTGAGCTTTTCATCAACCCAGACCCCCAGGTCCTTTTCCTCAGAGCTGCTCTCCAACCATTCACCACCCAGCCTGGAGTTGTGCTTGGCATTGTACCTACCCAAGTGCAGGACCTTACACTTGGCCTTGTTGAATTTCATGAGGCTGGCCTGGGCCCACCTCTCCAGCCTGTCCAGGTCCCTCTGGATGGATCCCTGCCCTCTAACAAGTCGACTGTGCCACACAGCTTGGTGTCATCTGCAAACTTGCTGAGGCTGCACTGATTCCTCTGTCCATGTCACTGACAAAGATGTCAAACAGCACTGGTCCCAGCACTGACCCCTGAGGGACACCACTTGACACTGGTTTCCAGGTGCACGTTGTGCCATTGATTACCACTCTGCATATGTTCTTGTTTGGCCTGCCCGATGTAATCCTGCTTTGGTAGGAGGTTTGCACTGGATGATCTCTAGAGGTGCCTTTCAGTTGCTACCATTTGGTGTTTCAATCATTCTGTGATTTTATCATATCTTTTGTATCTAAGGACTAAAAAATTACAAATAAGGTAACCAGTCTTCACAGTAGCATAGGGAGCCCTCTAAGTTTATTTTTTTTTCCCCCAGGCTAATTAGTTGAAACTATAAGTGATGTATGGGGAAAAAAATTACCAACTAGAGGGGGTCATCATGACTTCTTTAAAGCAAAGTTTTTCTTTAAAGCTTGACCTCTTTCAAACGGGGTAGGAAATGTGCATAGGAATAAATTTAGTATCCTACCTCCTTTAACTTTTAATGGGCTTCTGACAAAAGCTTTTCAGGAGACTAGGTTGACATTGGAGAAGATAAGTTATTGTGGATAAATAATCAGTTAAAGATCACCATCTTTGGAGGTGTTCAAGAAACACATGACCATGTCACATCAGATGAATGGTTGTGATGCTGTTAGGTTGATTGATGGACTTGATGGACTGAAACAATTCGATGATTCTAGGAGAATGGAGTCCAGCAGGAAATCATTGGTAGAATTCTGCATGGTTGTCTGCTGAGTCCTGTGCTGGTCAACATATTTGTAGAAGACATACAAAATAGGATGAATGGTGGTGATTGCACCAAGGTTTGTTAGGACAAAGGTAAACCAAACAACTGGCAAAAGAGTTTGCAAGACTGAAACACTGGGCAGTAAAATTTCAGATTAAATTTAATGTAAATTGTGAAGGGGTATACTTAGTAAAGACAGTCTAGATTCATGTCTGAAATGGTGGGCTGTGAGCTGACCATTACTATTCAGAAATGAGTCCTTGGGTTGTGATACTCCTGTTTTTCATCCTGTGTAAATATATGGTTGGGGTTTTTTTCAGACAATTAATTCTTTTTGTAGTCTTTTCATGAACATATCAGATGGTTTTGCCAGTTTGAGAAATAAATCATCACATCTTTCCATCCACAGTGGATAATTAGCAGCATGTAACTTGGAACGTGACTGATTACAACTGAAATTGTATAGCATGACTCATCAGTTGATAATTAGATCTCCCCTTATTCTGTACCTAAGTCATGTCACCATAATCTCTAATGATAAAGGAAAGAATGACTGATTTCATGCTTCTGGCAGACAGAAGCTGCATTTTTCTAATGTAGTTACAATAAGGAAATTGAGAGATTTCTCTTGTATTGACTTCTTGCACCTTGCATTCAAAGCATTCTTGCTGCCCTTTAATTGATTCCCCCTCCAGCTTCATAGATTTATGGAATGGTTTGGGTTGGAAGGGACTTTAAATATAATCTAGTTCCAAACCTTGTGCTTTAGACAGAGACACCTTCCTCCAGACCACATTGCTAAAGGCCTTGTCCGGGTTGAACATCCATGACCTCCCTGGGCAACCTGTTCCAGTGTCTCACCACCCTCACTCTAAAGGATTTCTTTCTAATATCCAGTCTAAATTTCTTCTCCTCAGGCTTCAATGCATTGTCCCTTGTCCTATCACTACAAGACCTTTTAAAAGATCCCTTCCTGGCTCTCTTGTAGGCCCCTACAGGTACTAGAAGGTCTTTCCAGAGCTTTCTGTTCTCCATGCTGAACAGCCCCAGGTTTCTCAGCCTGTGGCTGTAGAAGAGCTCCTCCAGCCTTCTGATAACTTTCATGGCCCTCTCTGGAGCCTCTCAAACAGGCTCATTTCCTTTTTGTGTTTGGGACACCAGAAGTGAATGTAGTACTCTGTGTGGGCATTCTCACCAGAGCAGAGGGGCAGAATCACTTCCCTCATCCTGCTGGTCACAGTTGTTTTGATGCAGACCTTTGAACTCCTGTTCTATAGCACTGTTTCCCACCAGCAAAGACAGGAAAATCAGCATCAGCAAACAGCACATGGTGAATGTTGGATTATGACAAGATACTGCTGTAGGCGCTGTGTTGAAATAACACTGGTAAATGTTAGGGGGTGATGTGCTGCTGTCTCAATAGACTCATGATCTAGAGCCTGAAGAACTACAAGTGCAGATTACAGAATGCCACAGAATCATTTTTGTTGCAAAAGACTTCCAAGGTCTTTGAGTCCAACCATTATCTAATTCTATCAAGTCTGGTGTCGAGACACTTCTCTCATCACTACATCTCTGCCTATTTTAAAGATCTCCAGCAATGGGGATTCGATGATCTCCCTGAGGAGCCTTTTCCAGTGTTTTGACAACCCCTTTCAGGGAAGAAGTTTCTTCTCACATTCAACCTAAATCTCCCCTGGTGCAACTTGAAGCCATTGCCTCTTGTCATATCACTTGTTCCTTGGAGGAAGAGTCTGTCTTGGAGGACAGTAACTTATTCATAGAACAGCACTGTACTCTTGTGCCCAAGAAGGTTGATGGTATCCTGGAGTCCATTAAGAACAGTAGGTCAAGGGAAGTTCTCCTTCCACTCTGGTTCATATTGTATCTGGAATATTGTGTCCAGTTCTGGGCTCCCCAGTTCAAGAAGGACAAGGTTCTACTGGAGAGACTCTGACAGGGACTAGCAGGATGATGTGTGAACTGGAATATCTGTCTGATGAGGAAAGACTGAGAGATCTGGGGCTGTTTAGTCTGAAGAAGATAAGGTTGAGAGGGCATCTTATTAATGCTTACAAATAACTTTAAGAGTGGTTGTTAAGAAGAAGGTGCCAGTCTATTTTCACTGGTCCCCGAGATAGGACTAGGAGCAATGGACACAAATTGGAACACAGGACATTCCACCTCAACATGGAAAAAAATCTTTACTGTAAGGGTGCTGGAATCCCGGAGCAGGCTGCCCAGAGAGGTTGTGGAGTCTCCTCTGGAGACTTTCAAGACCTAGCTGAATGATTCCTATGTGACCCGACCTAGCTGACCCTATTTTGGCAAGGGGGGTGGAACTGATGACCCTCAGAGCTCACTTCTAACCCCTATGTTTCTATGACTCTATGATTCAGGCATTGATATTGAGTTTGTATGGTTCTGCATTGGTTTCCAAGAAGTAGGATGGCAACTGTGACCGTAATCCTTTAAGCATTTTGATGCACATTTAACTTACTGGGTTCTTTTTACCTCATTAGCACAATAAAGCAGTTCAAGTAATTAAAAAATGAACATTGATTTGTGTGCAAATTTTGCACATTATCCAATCTGTATTAGAAGCAGAGAAGCAGCCAAATTATACTAGTGTGTTGAACATACTTGGGCAACAGAAGCAATGAGAATTAAACAGATGAATATTTAACAACATCATCAACTTTTATAGCATCTGCATGATGTAGTTAATATGCAAATATTTTGTACTCCTGTAAGCATGAGGAAAGATGACCAGGAAGATTTCTCTTGATGCCAATCTAATAAAATTCACTAAGGGTAGGTGTAAACTCCTGCATCTGGGGAAGAACAACCCTATAGATCAGTACATGTTGGGGGTTGATCTGTAGGAGAGCAACTCCAGGGAAATGAACCTGAGACTCTTGGTGGACAACAGGATGACTATGAGCCAAAAATGTGCCCTTGTGGCAAGAAAGCTGGTGGAATCTTGGAGTGTATCAAAAAGAGTGTGGTAAGCAGGTGGAGGGACCTTGCCCTGCCTGTCTACTCTGCCCTGGTGAGACCACATCTGGAATATTATGTCCAGTTCTGGGGTTCCCAGTTAAAAGACAGAGGCTTTCTGGAAAGGGTACAGAAAAGGGATACAAAGATACTGAGGAGACTGGAACATCTCTCTTAGGAGGGAAAACTGAGAGAATTTGGTCTCTTTATTCTGGAAAAGAAAAGACCGAAAGAAGATCTCATCAATGCTGATCAATACTCAAAGGGTGGCTGTCAGGAAGATGGGACCAGTATTCATTCAGTGGTGTGCAATGACAGGACAAGGAGTAACAGGCACGAGCCTGAACATAAGAACTTCCATTTAAACATGATGAGGAACTTCTTTAATTTAGAGGTGATGGAACACTGGACCAGGTTGCCAAGAGAGGTGGTTGAATCTCCATCTGTTTAGACATTCAAACTCACCCAGATGCATTCCCGTGTGATCTTCTCCAGGTGACCTTGATTTGGTAGGGAGATGCTTCTTGGCGACCTCCAGAGGTCCCTTCCACCCCCTATTGTTCTGTGATCCTGTGAAACAAATTGCATCTGCCTGCATCAGTCTTAATCTTCAACTACATATTGAGTTTGTATGAAGTATGATCTGTAAGCACATGTGTGAGTGCCTGAAAGAATGGTGCCTTTGTGTTTAACATTTATCTGATTTGGACTGGAAGGACCAATGGAGGTGGGGGTAAGTCTTTTTATAGTATCAGGTGATAGAATGAGAAGAAACCACTTGAAATGTTGCAAGGGAAGGTTTAGGTCAGATATTAGGAAATATTTATTTCCTGCAAGAGTGGTCAGGTATTAGAACAGGATGACCAGGCAGGTGGTGGAGTCATCAACCCTGGAGGTGTTCAGGTGTGGACGTGGCACTCCTGAACATGATTTAATGACCATGGTAGTGTTTAGGTTGGTGGTTTGACTCAATAACCTTAGAGATCTTTTCCAACCAACTCAATTTCACGATTCTCTTCTATGATTAAGGATCATGATTAAGAGTCAGGGGTTTTGAAGGATGAAAAGTATTTTTTTTCTTTTTTTTTTTTTCCCAAACTGTAATCCCAATGCAAACTTAAAAGATGTATCCACACATTAATAATACTTTAATCATTCCCAAATGCAAATCAAGATGCATAATTTTCCCATAAATCAACACTGGTTTACAATTTATGAAACTGTATGTTCAGTGCTATTCTCTAGAACAAAAAAAAAAACCCTAAGCAACTAACTAAAATTGCCAGCTGATAAAGTAAATGCTTGACAATATTTCCTATGTAACAATATGAAATAGTTAGAAACTAAAGCTAGTACACCAAATAGATCAAGAAAATCCACAGGTCAGATTTAAGGTTATACTATAATGATGAAAAATGTATTCCTTTTATGTAAATGTGAATAATCAATGAATAATGTATGTTTGTTATGTAGGCAATGTAAAATTTATTATCTCCTTTAGTATTCACTGCTTGGGTTTGAAGTGCTTCTCTCCGTAAATGATGCAATAGGTAAGTACATCTGTGTCATTTAACAGCCTAAGTGGTTTGTGTTAGAACAGTGCTAGAGTCAACTGCAAAGTTTAGAAACTGTTGCCAAAGACCTCAAAGTTTCCGTGTAGTGGATGTTTAAGTCTGGTGATTTGTTTGGGGTGCTTTGAAGCTTCTATGAAAAATCTCCTTCAAGAGCCTGACAGTTGAAATAATTGAAAAGGTGAGGAGTTTGGAGAGAATGTCTTATGAGGAGAGGCTGTAATAGCTGGGATTGGTTAGCCTTAAGAAGATGAAACTGAGAGGAGACCTTATTGCTCTCTACAACTACCTGAAAGGAGGTTGAAGTGAGGCTGATGTGGGCCTCTTCTCGCAAGTAGCTAATGACAGGACAAGAGATAATGCCCTCAAGCTGCACCAGGGGAATTTAGGTTGGATATTAGGAAGAATTTCCTTTACTGGAAGAGTGGTCTGACATTGGAACAGGATGCCCAGAGAGGTAGTGGAGTCACCATCCTTTGAGGTGTTAAAAAAATTTAGTGCACGTGGCACTTCGGTACATGGTCTAGTGGTCAGGGAGGTGTTGGGTGGAAGATTGGACTTAATGATCTCAGAGGTATTTGCCAACCTTAATGCTTCTACCATTCTGTGATTCCACTAGTGAATTCCTCTATCATTCTGAACTCTTCTGTCATTCTGTGATTCAACTAGTGAATTCCTCTACATAGAGCTGAAAGATTTATCTGTGTGTTTTCTGAGGTTCTTCCTACTGGTTTTGTGCTTCAGGGATACTGCAAGCAGCTTTCTCTGTTCTGGCAGCTGGTCAAGGACAAAGCAAATTCTTCCTCCCTGAGCTGGTGGTGTGTGTTATATTGGCTATTATTTTAAGATGGAGACTTTCTCAGCAAGGTTTGCTGGGTTGCAGACTAAAAGACCTGGTTCAAATCAGTGTCTAATACGAAAACTGAATGAAGCGGAAAGATCATTCTCTGTCACTGCTTTATTCCCAGTAAGGAAAAACTGTAAGACTAGCTCGTTCTTTGTAGCAGTCTTCAAACAGGAATGAATGAATAAATGACTGAATGAGTGATGGATGGAAGAATGGATGGACGGAAGAATGAAAACTTGTAACTGCTTAAATGGGAAAGGCAGTGGGTTCCCTGTGAACTCCCAATGACCTGGTACTGCAAGCCCTGGTAGCAGGGTATGAGGTGGCTCAAGTTCTGCAACAATCCCTTTGTCAGTCCTTTTATTTCAGAAGAGGATCACTTCCTTGAAAACTAGCATTCTTTTGGGAAATAGCCCAGGTGAGTAATCATGGAATCATTGAATCATTTTGGTTGGAAAAGACCTCTAAGGTCATTAAGCCCAACTATCAATCTCACACCACCATGACCATTAAACCATGCCCTAGAGTGCCCATGTCCACATGTTTCTCGAACACCTCCAGAGATAGTGGCTCCACCACCTCCCTGGGCAACCTATTCCAATACCTGACCACTCCTGCAGGAAAGTAATGGCTGTGAAGCAAGGAAACACCTTCAGTGTGCTTTAAATCTGATTTCTGTCAGACAAACAGGAATGCAGAGACTCTAAAAATGTAGGCCATCATGGGCTTTTCTTTTAGAAGAGATCTTTGTTGTTGCCTTGCAGATCCCATATCCACCTTTCACCTATGGATTCTGAAGGGCTTTTCAAAAGAAGACATCATCACAATTAATAGTGTGACTGGAAGGAGTAGAGAAGCAATTGTGCCCCTGTGCTTGGCACTGGTGAGGACACATCATGAATATTGGGTTCACTTTTCAGCTTCTCTCTACAAGAAGGACACTGAAGTGCTGGAGCATGACCAGAGAAGGGTAACAAAACTGGTGAGGGTCTGGAGAGAAGTGCCTAAGGGAACTGTGAGAAGAGTCTGAAGAAGAGGAGTTTGAGGAGGGACCTCATTGCTCTCTATAACTCCCTGAAAGGATGTAAGGATTGGTCTCTTCTCTCTGGTATCAGGTAATAGAATGAGAGGAAATGACCTGAAATTTTGCCAAAGGAGTTTAGGTTAGATAGTAGGAAAAATTTCTTTCCTGCAAGAGTGGTCAAGATTGGAACAGGTTACTCAGGGAGATAGTCACCATCCCTGGAGGCATTCAAGAAACATGTGGGCATACAGTTCAAGACATGGTTTAGTGACCACAGGGGTGTTAGATTGATGGTTGGACTCCATGATATCAGAGGTATTTTCCAGTAGAAACAGTTCTATGATTCTATGATTCCCATGTATGGGTGTACATGCAGGTTTAGGAGAGTGATGACAAACATTTATTTATGGTTCTAAAAGTTGTCTGTTGGACACCTCATTCCCATTTTGTGTTTTGCTTCTCCTGTAAACATAGAGTTTTTGATGCTGAGCAACTGGACTACTCGTAGAGTACTAGAAATAAATGTATGCAGTTTATACAGACCTTGCAGAACATGTGGACTGATTTACAAGTCCTTGATCACTGAGTGGGTTGCTGTTTAAAGTTGCTCACCAGGGTGCCATCTGGGCTGCTTAACAGGGGGAAATCTGGAGGGTTCCTTGCAGTTGTAAAGTCGATCTAAGATACATGCTCACAGCTCTCTGGCTGACTGAAAGCAGTTCCCTTGTTAGTAAGCTTTTTTCAAGTTGAACACAACTGCATTTTTATTATTTTTTTTTTGCTTCTGGTCTTGTATTCATGCTTCCAGATGGCACTGACAAGGAAAAAAAAATAAAATAAAAGGAAACACTCTAATAACTTTCATTGCTGGCCCTACCACTGCCCTGCTTCATGAAAGGAGATTGGAGTGAGGTGGAGGTTGGGTTCTTCTCCCTAGTATCAAAGGACAGAACAAGAGGAACTGGCCTCAAACTGTGCCAGGGAAGGTTTAGATTGGACATTAGGTACAATTTCCTTATTGACAGGATGGTGAGGCATTGGAATATGTTGCCCAGAGAGGTGGTGGATTCACAGTCACTGGAGGCACTAAAAAAATGTGTGGACATGGCACTTCAGGGCATGATTTAATGGACATGGTGTTGTCAGGTCAACAGTTGAACTTGGTGACCTTAGAGGTCTTTTCCAACTGAAACAATTCTGTAGCTCACCTTGATGAAAGCTCCAAAAGGGGAGATGGTAATCTCCAAAGTATTCCAGATTCATCTCCGCTTTAGCCCTGCCTTATGACTCCTGAATTCCACAAAAGTGCTCTGGCTGGAGATCTGTGTAGTTACACTGCAAATATAATCAATGTCTTGAAATTTTCTCCAGTGTTTTCTTCCTTTCCAAGCTGTCATAAGACACCAGACTTAATTAAGCACCTGCCCCTGGAAAAATCATGCTAAAATTTCTCTGGCCTTAAATGCTGTAACTTCTAAGGCAATGATCAGGTGTGGATGTTGAGATGTCAGCATCTAACACCACCACAGAGATACTGAACCATGCCTGTTTTGTTAGAAAGGTTAGCTATTGCCCAGCAGGTTGAAGGAGGTTCTCCTGCTCTCTACTCTGCCCTAGTGGGGCCTCATCTGCAGTACTTCTGGACTTCCAGTTCAAGAGGGACAGGGAACTACTGAAGAGAGTCCAGCCAAGGATATGAGGATGATGAAGGAACTGGAAGATCTGTCTGATAAGGAAAGGCTGAGAGACCTGGAGCTGTTTGGTCTGGAGAAGAGAAGGCTGAGAGGGGATCTGGACAGTGTTTGCAAATACCTGAAGGGGGTCTGTTCAGAAGAAGGGATCAATCTCTTTTCACTGGTACCCGTTGGTAAGATGAGGGGCAACAGACACAAACTGCAGCACAGGAAGTGCGGGGACACAAGGGGAGGTTTAGGTTGGATATTAGGAAGGATTTCTTTTCTGCAAGAGTGTTGAGGCATCAGAACAGGCTGTCCAGGGAGGTGTGAAGTCATTGTCCCTAGAAGTTTTCAAAAAATGTGTGGACATGGCACTTCGAGATGTAGTTCAGTGACCATTTATGATCTTAGGTTGATGGCAGGATTTAATGACCTTAGAGATGTTTTCCAAACAAACCAATTCTATAGCTGATTCTTTTTTTGCATGAAAAAGTCATAAGTCCATTCCCTTTTACTAAGCCTTAGATGCTTGACATCACAGCCCAAAATGCTATAATATTGTTCTTGTTTTTCCCTTCCTTAACAGACTGAATCAACTGGGAAAGGAGCATTTCCCATTTTATTGTTGCTTCCTCTTTGCAGCTTACTGTGATGTGGAAATCTCAGCGAAGACTGACTGACTGCAAGCAGTGTGCCAGATGTGGTGGCACAGTTGTGTGATTCCTGTTGTAATTAACTTGTGTGTTCTCCTGAGTCCCACTTTAATGAAGTTGTATGTTCTGAGTAGAAAAAGAAAAAANAAAAAAAAAAAAAAAAAAAAAAAAAAAAAAAAAAAAAAAAAAAAAAGATGATATACCCATGCCACAGGCAAGGACCTCTCACAACTCAAAGGGTTATATTCAAAACCAGGGCTTTTAAGACTGCTTACAGAGTCATAGATTTGTTTTCATAGAGTCAGCCAGATTGGAAGAGACCTCCAAGCTCATCCAGTCCAACCTATCACCCAGCCCTAACCAGTCAACTAGACCATGGCACTAAGTGCCCCATCCAGTTTTTTCTTGAACACCTCCAGGGAGGATGACTCCACCACCTCCCTGGGCAGCCCATTCCAATGCAAATCACTCTCTGTGAAGAACCTCCTCCTAAAATCCAACCTGTACCTCCACTGGCACAACTTGAGACTGTGTCCCCTCATTTTGTTCCTGGTTGCCTGGGAGAAGAGACTGACCCCCCACAGGGTTGCAACCTCCTTTCAGGTAGTGGTAGACACCAAGGAGGTCACCCCTGATTTTATTCTCTTCCAGGCTAAGCACCCCCAGCTTCCTCAACCTCTCCTCACAAGGCTGTGCTCCAGGCCCCTCACCAGCTTTGTTGCCCTTCTCTGGACACGTTCCAGTACCTCAACATCTCTCTTGAATTGAGGGGCTCAGAACCGGACACAGTACGCAAGGTGTGGCCTGTCCAGTGCTGAGTACAGGGGAAGAAAACTTTCCTTGTCCTACTGGCCGCACTGTTTGTGATACAGGCCAGGATGCCATTGGCTTTCCTGGCCACCTGGGCAAACTGCTGGCTCAATTTTTGTTTGGAAAAGACCTCTAGGATCATGGAGTCCAACCTCCAACCTAACACCACCACAGTCATTAAACCATGTCCTGAAGTGCCGTGTCCATATTTCTTGAACACCACCAGGGATTGTAATTTCATTACCCACCTCCTTTCCTAACCTATTCCAATTACTTCAAGATGATCCTTCATACCTCAGCCTTCAACCTCCTGTTTCACATGGCAATTTCCTTCATACCTCAGCCTTCAACCTCCTGTTTCATATGGCAGTTTCCCTGATGTGTCAGTTTCCTGCAGCTGCCTGGATAACTTGGTCAGGTTCCTTTGGAAACACACTGGGAAGGGAGTGCTTGAACCACTGCATGATTGTATTTAAAAGCCATCTCGATATGGTGCTCAAGATACGGTATTGTTGTAGTAGTGGCCTGGTAGACTTAGACAAGGATATGGTGTGGTAGTGGCTCTGGTAGAGTGAGATAATTGTTATACTTGATGGTAGTGTGGCCAGCAGGAGCAGGGACGTCATTCTCTCCCTGTACTCTGCACTGGTTAGGCCACACCTTGAGTACTGTGTCCAGTTCTGGGCCGGAGGTGAGGAGAAAGTTCTTCACTGAGAGAGTCATTGGCTACTGGAATGGGCTGCCCAGGGAGGTGGTGGAGTCAGCGTCCCTGGAGGTGTTCAAGGCAGGTTTGGACATGGCACTTGGTGCCATGGTCTAGTCTTGAGGTCTGTGGTGATGGGTTGGACTTGATGATCTTTGAGGTCTCTTCCAACCCTGGTGATACTGTGATACTGTGATCTTGAAGGTCTTTTCCAACCATAATGATCCTGTGATTTACCATACCTTCCTATGGCAGCTCAGGCAATTCTGAACTCATTGATACAAGCACCTCACAGTGAGTATGTCTAGAGGAAGAAGATGATCTGCAGTATTTGGCAACCTTCCTGTCATGTTCTGACGCTCACAATTAGAGCGTATTAGGCTCAATATTCATATACCTCATTTTCAAACCTCTTCACTCCATGATGGTTTCCAGTATATTGTACTTGTGTGTGCTTTTAACAGCTGTCAGTCTTTTAGCAGCAGAATTAGCTACTTCAGTAGTAGTCAGGACATTCAATCAAAGTTGTTTATTTTTTTGCTGCTGCCAGCTAAAGCCACAGACCTCTGTTATTCGGACTCAATGACCTTAGATGTCTTTTCCAACCAAAACAATTCTCTCTGAGGGGTGGGTGTCTGGATAAAAGTGACGATCTCTTTTTGGTAGTGCCCAGTAGTAGGACAGGAATGAATATTAGCTGGAACACAGGAGGGTCCACCTCAAATTGAGGACAAAGTTTATTTCCTGTGAGACTGATGGAGCACTGGAACAGGCTGCCCAGAGAGATCATGGAGTCTCTTTTGATTGTTTCTCTAAAGTCACTCCAAACTTGCCTTGGATGGATTCCTGTATGACCTGTTCTTCGTGATCCTGCTTTGGCAAGGGAGTTGGACTAGATGATCTCTATAGGTGCCTTCGTACCCCTACCGTTCTATGATACTGGGGATGTTCAAGGCCAGGCTGAATGAGCAACCAAGTCTACTTGAATGGCATCCCTGCCTATGGCAGGGATGTGGGAGTAGACTATCTCTAAGGTTGCTCCCAAGCTAAGCCATTCTATGAGTCTGTGATTCTAGTAGACAAGACACTAGCTTCCACTCTTGTTCTTTATGACCACATATGATGTGCTGTTTAAACCACTGCTCCAGACAAGATAAGTTGTTTTGAAACTTCTAAAGTGGAGCTGAGCAACTTTGCCAATTCTGCTGTGGCAGTTTCCTGAGTAGGAGATAAGATGAGACTGAGAGCTCTGTGCTGTTTCCATTATCTCCTCTTACATCCCTGCTGTGTGCTGGCAGTTCTCCTGCTACTTTTGCAGACCTACTGCAAACCTGAATGCAGATTTTCTGATATTTTCTAGACTACAGCGACTGGCAGAGTCCAGGTCATTTAGTTAAAACATTCTAAGAAGCAGGAATGAGACAGCTGTGTTTTCCATCTCTGTTCACACAGACCCACATTGTGCCAACTCATGGAAGGGACAATTAATGCCTACTGTTTTCTTTATAGCATACATTCTTCTTTGAAAAGTCAGCTGCAAGACAGTTTGAACAGTGTATCAGTTCAGGCATCAAACTTGGAAAAATAGAGACCTTTTTCCCTGCATAAAATTCAAAGGAGAATGGTTCAGAGAGCAGCTCTCATACAAGTGAGAGAAGAGGATGGGAAGCAAGCTGGAATTGAGTTTAACCATTGAATGAAGCACTTTAAGTGATCACCTTCTTCTGTTAAATTCTGAAGTAATCATTCCTAAAACAGTAATTTTCATAGATTTATGTTTTCTAGTGATCCATGAATGTGAACTGCCTCATTTGTAGAGTTCTGCAGAAGGAATTAAGGAGGTAGAACTGTAAAATACCAATAAAATTTCCTTAAAGCGAGGGAGGCAAGTCATCCTGTTTCTTGGCTGGCAGTCGTTACATGAGACATATTTCCAGGTCTGCTTTTCAGCCTGAGACACAGTTACACAGCTGTTGAAGAAAGACAGTTTCTGAAAGTCAGGCAGGACAGCTGGCTGCAGTTGGAGAATAAAGTGGGTTGGGGCTTTTTTCTTGTTCTTTTTTTTTCTTTCTTTGCTTTTTCTTATCTATTTTACTTTTTCTTATCTATTTTAAACTGGCAGAGGGGAGATTTAGACTGGATGTTAGGAGGAAGTTCTTTACAGTGAGGGTGGTGAGACACTGGAATGGGTTGCCCAGGGAGGTCGTGGGTGCTCCCTCCCTGGAGGTGTTCAAGGCCAGATTGGAGGAGGCCTTGAGTGAGCTGTACTAGTGGGAGGTGTCCCTGCCTATGGCAGGGGGTTGGAACTAGATGATCCTTGAGGTCCCTTCCAACCTTACCATTCTATGATTCTATGATTCTATGAACAGTATTTCAGAGGATTGGTGTCTCACAGAAAGAATTTAAGTGCAGAGGGTGACAGGGGTTTTTTGTTGGTTTTTCGGTTTGGTTTGTTTTGTTTAATGAGAAAAATATAACAAAAGGAAAAGATTCACAGAGTTCATTATTCTATGATTAATTAGAAAAATGAACTGAGAAGAGTATTACAGATATGCTTTTTCAAAACCAGTCTTGCCTTTATCTAACATGCTCCTGTTCATTTGTAGAATGGAATTAAACAGAGTAAGAGGAGATATTTATAAATTAGTTTTTGATTGTAAATAAGCTCAAAATGGAAACCAACAAGAACATCCAACATAATGATGGAACATTATTCCCTTTATGAACTACTCAAGTTTGTGGGTATAAACCTGAACACAGGATGTTTCAGCTAAACATGAGGAGGAGCTTTTTTTGATTTAAGGATGATGCAGAACTGGAATAGTCTGCCCAGAAGGATTGTGGAATCTTCTTCTCTAGAGACATGAATCATAGAATCATAGAATGGTAAGGTTGGAAGAGACCTCAAGGATCATCTAGTTCCAACCCTCTGCCATAGGCAGGGACACCTCATACTAGTACAGCTTACTCAAGGCCTCATCCAACCTGGCCTTGAACACCTCCAGAGAGGGAGCAGCCACAACCTCCCTGGACAACCTGTTCCAGTGTCTCACCACCCTCACCTTGCAGGACCTTGTAAGTAATCCCTCCCCAGCCTTCCTGTAGGCCCCCTTCAGATACTGGAAGGCTACTATCAGGTCCCCTCGAAGCCTTCTCTTCTCCAGGCTGAAAAGCCCCAACTCTCTCAGCCTGTCCTCATAGGAGAGCTGCTCCAGGCAGAAACAGAATTTGATGATTCTGTTTCTTTCCCCCGCTTATGTCATTGATTTCTCTTCTCTTACCCTGATGGAAATGGTTGCCATAAGGACGAGTGGTCAAGAGATGCAGAGGTCCAAAATGCAACGTTAAAGTCCTTTTTTCATCTTGGAAATTGTTGTGATGGTTTTATCTTCTGATAACTGTAGGTACTGTAGGGACTTTTTGTCACCAGTTCCCTCACACTCCTGGATTCCTTGCTGTTGGGGTGAGACTAGGTTTTTCTTTTCGTCAGATTACTTCTCAGTAAAAGCTTTCAGATCAGGGCAGAAAAGGGGTGAATAATGAGTATCTAAAAGGAGAGGGAATAGAGAGAACTAGACAGGAGGGGGGGAAAAGCAAGGTGAGTTTTAATTCAAAGGTTAAATTACTACTTACAAAGCAATATTTTTTTTTTTGTCCATTTTAATGGAAAGTAATCAACAAATGTCATTAAACTGATGAGGTTGCCTTCTTTAAGATCAAGGCATTTTTTAAGTGGAAGAGCTGAACATTGTAATTTTTTTTTTCCCTTTAACAAGAATTTTGTTTTTCATTAATGAAATAAAACTCTCTCGAGTAGGAGGCTGTATGGAATGAATTATATATTCCAGGTTTTATAGAAATGATTTAGTGCTAGCACATGTTTTGTGCTTCAAATGGAATAATGAATCTCATGTGATTTAGTTCAAATGGAGTCTGGCAACACTTCTGCTTTCCAGAAGCAGGATGAGGACTGTTCATTAGAAGCTCTAGCAATTTTGGTGGTATTTATTTCTTACCTCCCTTCAGTATTGTGTCTCTGTGCATTCCCCTTGTACTACGTAGAAGTTCCCCTCTCCCTCTGTCTTCAGAGGTTTGAACGGGGGAAGAAAGCGCAAAACTGCTTTCCCCCCACCCCTTGCAGGCTCAAAGGGGGAACAGCAAAAGGCACCTTTCCATACATATACTGACTCATGGGAAAACCCATACTGGAATCAGCTGGAGATTGGCTGTATTTGTTGCACCCAGTATATATATGGCAACAGACACATTGTCTAGGCAAGATTGTAAACAGAGTGTGCGGTTCCTGCTTTTGCACCATTCTGTACAGTTCCGCTCTACTGCTGCTCTTGCACTGTTCTTTCCACTCCTCTACTAATCTCCAAGTCCTCAGGTGCATTTGAGAGAGAGCTGCCAGAGGCACCTGGACCTGCCTTCTCTCAGACCACTGTATCCTGACATTCTGCTCGCTACCCCGAGCTGGGGAACACGGCAGCAGTTTGGCTTTTTTCCCCTGAGCTGCTAAGGCAGTGCTGCTCCACAATCTTTGCCTCGTGGAAGCTGTGCCTGACACATGTTGTACTTTGGTGGGTTTTTACTTGCATCAGATTTAGTGCTGTGTGGATCCATGATTGCATGTAATTTGCAGTTTTAGAGGCTGCCACAAAGGAGCCAGGGATCATCTCTAAAGTCCTACTTCACCTCCATGAGTAAACTCTACTCTTCCCTAGGGTCTCTGCTCAGCCTGATCTGTAAATGCAGTAAAGATGTCTTGTAGCTTAGCCTTTTCCATTTCCTCACTTCCCAAAATTACTAAGCTTGCCCATAAGCATCCTTGTGAAGATTTCCTGACTGAATTAGAACCTGTAAATAAAATTCAGCTAGTTCTGTATATAGTTTTGGGGTGGGGCTTTTTGGGAAAATAAAAATAACTCCACGCAATTTCTGCCTCAGCCAATTAATCCCCAACCAAATTATGCAGATACAGAAAGAGGAAATAAGATGCTTTTGTTTCGCTTGTCTACATTGCATTTGCTCCACAGATGAACCGGTTTCCCATGAGAAATCATTTTGCATAACTCCCTTAATGCATAACTTCAACATTCACTGGTTATCTTCAAGTACATTTTAGGTTCAAATATGTAGCGAGCCTATATCACGGACATAGTGGGAGAGGGACATAGATTTGCTGGACCACCTTTCCTATGAAGACAAGCTCAAAGAATTGGGGTTGTTCAGACTGAAAAGGAGAAAACTCTGGGGACACCTTAGAGCTACATTGCATTATCTGAAGTGTACCTACAGGAAGGTTGAGAAAGGATTGTTTAGAAAGGCTTGTAATGACAGGATGAGGGGTTATGGTTTGAAACTGGAGCAAGGTAGACTGAGGTTGGACATCAGGAGGAAGTTCTTTACAATGAGAGTGGGGAAATACTGGAACAGGTTGCCCAGGGATGTGGTTGCCCCTGAGACATTTGTCATCAGACTTTCTGTGGCTCTGGGCATCCTGATCTAGTTGGAGCTGTCCTACTGACTTTAGGGGGGTTGGACAATATGACCTTCTAGGGTCCCTTCCAATGCAATGCAATCTGGGAATCTGTGAACCTGAGTTGATCCTACTTACATTTGTAGTTTGTGCCCTCCGTTAGTGAAAAAACTTTTGGACAGCCAATCCCATGTTAATTTTTTTTCCTGTGGTGAAGAGAATAGAAACCTGCAAACTTGTACTTTGTGAGCTCCAACCTCAGCACTTTCTATTCTCTGTCAGATAGTCAAGGATTTTATTTTTCTCCCCCAGCAGAAATAATTTGAGAAATGAGGTGTGAACTCACAACCCAACTGCTTCTCTATCAGTTTATCTGGATGTTATGTTCTTTCCACTGTTATCTATGTATTAGAGGGGGAAAGGAGATATACTTGTAATTGGTTCAATGTGATTTTTATATAGATTTAAAAGATTTCTGAGAGCTATGTCTGTAGTAGATCCTGTTTAATACAAATGTATATACAAGTGTCTTCTAGGTTCTGTTATAAACTTTTATATGCTACCCTTTTACAAGCTGTGAGTTTAATAGATAAACTTACAGACACAAAAACTCTTCAAGCTTAGGTAAAGGCCGAAGGCTAGCTGTGGTAATCACCTCAGTTAAGGCTTTTGGACATGTTTAGCATACCAATAGCTTTGCTTTTCTTACACACTGAAAGTGTAGCATGGCCTCCCTCCTTGTGAAAGTGGTGGGTGAAGTGTAAGTTTTCCTAAGTCTGAAAGCAGCCTGGTTTGAAGTCTCACATTCAGCTTCATGAACATTATCCAATGCACTCAAGTTTACTCCTCTGCTATTCACACAAAATCACAATGATTGGAAAAGAACTCTAAGATCAGCAAGTCCGACTGATATCTAACTCTACCAGGGCCACCACTACACCATATCATACAATGGTTTGGATTGGAAGGGACCTTAAAGATCATTTAGTTCCAACTCCCACTGCCATAAGCAGGGACACCTTCTACTAGATCAGCTTGTCCAAGGCCCTAAGGTGCTCAGCATCCTTGAGCATGTCTATATGGTTATTAAATTGATCCAGGGATGACAATTCAACCACTCCCCTGGGCAGATTATCCCAGGTTTTGAGAACCCTTTGGGTATAGAATCTTTTCTTAATGTCCACCCTAAACCTCTCCAGGTGTAACTTATTTAATTTCCTCTTGTCATTTCAGCTTTTACTTGTCAGAAGAGACCAACACCCAACTCTCTGTAAACTTTCAGGGAGTTTTATTAATTCAGGTGTTCTACTGATACCATTCCAGAAGCTAACCTTGTCTGCAGCTGATCAGAAACCCGCCTTGTTTTCTTACCCTAGAAGGTATTACTTTCTTGGCCAGAGTGGTCTGGTTGTTTGGTGATGTTGTTGCTAAGCAGTGCTCAGGGCCTTAATTAGGCACCATGGCTTCACCTTGCTTTGTATTCATGTGCTCTCTGCTGCCAGTTGCCCAGCTAATTCTGAGAACCATAATCTCCAGCATGAAACAAAAGATGAGGGTTTGTTTCATCCAGCTAACACTTAATATGTTCAGAACAAGCTATGTGAATTTAGCCCTGCCTTGTAATTAAACTAATAACTTGTCCTACCTTCTTCAATTTCAGAAAGGTTAATGTGTATTTTCCCCAGATCTACAGACCAGAGCAACAGCCACCTGCTCCCTTAACGACCAGCTGATATTTATGAACATTTCATTCATAAGGTGGGGGGTTATGCTATGTAGATACATAGGAAAATGAGATACAAAAGAAGCTGCTTGCAATTCTTCATCTATTTATGTTTGAAAGGAATAGGATCTGTGGAGATAGTCGAGTTACCATCCCTAAAGGTGTTCAGGAAATGTGTGGTCATGGCACTCTGGGACGTGTTTTAATGGCCATGGTGGTCCTAAGCTGAAGGTCGGACTCAATTATCTTAAAGATCTCTTCCAACTGCAACAATTCTATGATTGTATGATTTATTGAACTGATACTGTAGCACTTGGGGTTAGTTTTGTTGGTGTGTCTTTTATAGAAGGGCTGGGATGTGCTTAGTAAGCATTTTCTCTTGGCAATGACTTGTCCCTCTATGACTAGGTTTCTCCGAGCATCCAGTCAGTTTTCTACAACTTGGAAAGTGCTTCTGCCACACCAT
Source organism: Eubucco bourcierii (assembly GCA_013396675.1). NCBI lineage: Eukaryota > Metazoa > Chordata > Aves > Piciformes > Ramphastidae > Eubucco > Eubucco bourcierii. The sequence continues at coordinate 308,545 of VWZE01009106.1, read as the reverse complement.
GAAATCTGTGTACATCTGCTCAAAGCCAACATACTCTCCAACTTCCTTCTCACTGGTCATCTGTTTGGTTTTGACTCCCTATGTATTGAGTTAGAAGTAGACAAATGTAAAATAATTAAAGTTCATTCAGTTGTCAATTTGTTTGTGGTTCTGCCAGAGGATGTATTTTGTAAGACCAACAATCTGACCACTTCAGAATCATGTCTCCATATTTCTTCAACCAGTAATGAGTAGGACAAATACAACATTAAACTCTGTCCAGCATACTGTGTTTTCACACCTTCACAGGATTACAGGATGTTAGGGGGTGGAAGGGACCTCCGGAGATCATTGAGTTCAACCCTCTGCCAGATCAGGACCACAATCTAGTGCAAGTCACACAGGAATGCATCCAGATGGGTCTTGAAAGTCTTCAGAGAAAGAGACTCCACAACCTCTCTGGGAAGCCTGTTCCAGTGCTCCATGACCCTTACAGTAAAAAAGATTCTCCACATGTTGAGGTGGAACTTCCTTCACTGTATTTTATATCAATTGCCCCTTGTTCTATTACAGTATGCAACTGAGACGAACCTCTACCCTCCCCCTTGAGCACCACTGCAAGTATACTTTGGGAGAAAAGAATGAGTGTCGTACTTTGCCCACTGCAAAATGCCAGCAGCAATTTTCATGGTAGTCCTATTAACAAAAGAGGGACAGTAAACTCATACTTAACTCCACAATCCTCCCCTCCTCTTTTTTTTTTTTGGAGACAGTAATATAAGGGTATCTCAGTCTTAGGAATATCCAACCTACAGTCTCTCTTTCTATGTGGTTTATTACAACATCTTTTGTTGATGACAGGAAGTTCCACCTCAACATGAGGGAAAACATTTTCCCTAGGAGGGTGCTGGAGCACTGGAACAGCCTGCACAGAGAGACTGTATAGTTTCCTTTTCTGGAGACTTTCCAAACCCACCTGGACACATCCTTGTGTAGCCTGCCCTAGGTGATCCTGCTTTGGAAGGAGGGATTGGATGTAATGATCTCTAGCATACTATAATAGTTTAATGGCCCTGACAGAGTTAGATAATGGTTAGATTAGATGATCTTAGAAGTCTTTTCCAACCATGGTGAGTCTGTGATTTTATCATCGAGAAAAGCAAGTACTGTTGAGAATGTAATGCATGCAGTCCAAAAAGCAATCACTAGAATCATTGATATTCTTCTTTCCTCATATAAAGTTAAAGGTTTCACACTAGCTGGTGTAAGTTACCTTAAAGCACCATATCTTCATGAGTATGGTAGTGAAAGGCTAATTCTTTAAGTTTGGCAGCTTTGTATCTTCAAGGTCTTTTCAAAGTGCCAGAGACTGGAGGATGGATAAGATGGATACTGAAGAGCTAAAAATGTGGTTGAATAGATGAGTAAATCATGGCTGGGAAATTTGGCCATCTGCTGTTCACCTCCTTGTGTGAGACCTCAGGAACTGGAATTATGCCTGGAGAACAGAAAGTGAAGTCATGGAGACTGATTTGGATCTCTGAATACAGACTGACTTCCTTCAAGGATTTTGGAGCTTTTTCTTCCTAGGTTGATGTTTGTTTGGTTTTTGGTCTTTGTTTTTGGTTGTTTTGTTTTGTTTTGGTGGGGTTTTTTTCGTGGTTTTTTGTTTGGGTTTTGTTGTTGTTTTTTGTTGTTGGGGGGTTTTGTTTGTTTGTTTGGTTGGTTGGTTGTTTTTTTTTGGTCATTCAGTTACTCTTAATGTCACCCCATGCCTGTTTGTGGACAGGCTGAGAAAGTTAAGATTTGTTCAGCGTGGAAAAGAGAAGGGTATGCATAGACCTTATAGCAGCCTTCCAGTACCTGAAGTGGACTACAGAAAAGCTGGGGAGGGACTTTTTCTAAGACTTTGTTGTGATAGGACAAGAAAGAATGGATTGAAGTTTGAGAAGGGTAGATTTAGACTGGATATTAGGAAGAAATTCTTGTGACAGGACAAAGGGCATTTGCCTGAAACTAGGGTAGGGTAGTTTTAGTTTGGGCATTAGGAAGGAACTCTTTAAAGATAGTGAGTGTGGTGACACATTGAAATGGCTTGCCCAGAGAAGTGAACAGCTCATCCTTGGAAGTGTTTAAGGCCAAGCTGGAGGAGACTTTGAACTGCTTGATCTAGTGGGAGGTGTCTCTGCCCATGGCAGGGGAGTTGGAACTAGATGATCGTTAAGGTCCCTTCCAACTCAAGCCATTCTATGATATAAATGAGATAGGGTTTTATGAGCAGTCTGCCTGCAAATCCATTCAGAAATATTCAGCCAACCCAGTCCTCACAGTTTTATTAATAATCTTTATGTCCCCTAACAAAGGCTCAATTGTTCCCTTGCTCCCAGCCTGAATGTATAGAGATAAACTATATTGAATCTAAATTGTATTTCCCAGTAACAGCAATTTGTCATTTGAATGTAATAGTTATATCACTGAGATAATAATGGATTATGCAATTCCTAGCATTTCCAGAATCTTAAAACGTTGACCAGCAAACAGAATGATTGTTTTATCCCTAGTCCTTCACAAGTATTCATGGAAAAAAATCAGCAGTCTCCAAATGCCTGTCTTCAAGTGTTCTGTGAGTGGAATGGTTTCTCTCAGGTGACTCTGGGGTGCATTAAAAAGAATATGGCCAGCAAATTGAGGGATGGTCACTGCTCCCTCTACTCTTCCCTTCTTGCTGTCCACCTGAAGGGTGGTTGTAGCCAGCAGGAGGTTGCTTTCTTCTCTCAGGCAACCAGCAGCAGAACAAGAAGACACAGTCTCAAACTGTGCCAGGGGAAGTTTAGGCTGGAGGTGAGGAGAAAGTTCTTCCCTGAGAGAGTCATTGGCTACTGGAATGGGCTGCCCAGGGAGGTGGTGGAGTCAGCGTCCCTGGAGGGGATCAAGGCGGGGTTGGACGTGGCACTTGGTGCCATGGTCTAGTCTTGAGGTCTGTGGTAATGGGTTGGACTTGATGATCTTTGAGGTCTCTTCCAACCTTGGTGCTACTGTGATTCTGTGATACTGTGATACTGATAATGTTCATGTGGTGTGATGGTCCCTTCAAACGTCTGTTGGAGAATTACCCCATCATACAGTGCTGGGATTATCAGAAATCTTCCAGCCAAAGTAAAAATTAGTGAAAATAATTTTAAATATTTACAGCAGTGCTGCATTACACAGTAATTGCATGCTTAATAATGCAGGATGTACTCTACTAATTACGAGGAAAGTTAATTTGCTTTTTATAATAGTCGAGGGTTTTTTTCCTTAAAAATCTTGCTGAATACTTCATAACTTGTGTATGTTTCTTTTATGTTATTGCTAATAGCTTTAAGTAATGATGTTTTAATTTGGTAAGGATGTAGAATATTACACATTTAAACCTAATTTAAATTATCCTTTAAATAGTTTTGAGTATTTTGTTGAGGTTTTGTGTGAGGAGGTGTTTGGTTTTGGGTTTGTTTTTTTATTTTTGTTATTACCTTAAAACTCTTAACTGGTGGTATGGACACTCAGAAGAAGTGGGGAAAAAAATCCAACAAAAAACCACAACCAAATCAAACAAACAAAAAACCAAGCAACAATAAAAAAACCTGAAAAAACACAAAACACAAACCAGACAAACACAAAATCCCCAACAAACAAAAGAACCCCAAGAAGCAAACTCTATCAAACAAAAAAAAAACAACCCCAACACAACTACTCAACATCAAAAATAACAAACCCCCCACCAATAAACAGCCAACTGAGTGCATCAAGAGCAGAATGACCAACAGGGCAAGGGAGGGGATTCTGCCACTATACTCTGCTCTCCTCAGACCCCACCTGGAGTACTCTGTGCAGTTCTGGAACCCCCAGTGCAGGAAGGGCATGGAAGTGTTGGAGCGGGTCCAGAGGAGGGACACGAAGATGATCAGAGGACTGGAGCAGCTCTCCTATGAGGACAGGCTGAGGGAGTTGGGGCTCTTCAGCCTGGAGAAGAGAAGGCTTTGAGGAGACCTGATAGTAGCCTTCTAGTATCTGAAGGGGGCCTACAGGAAGGCTGGGGAGGGACTATTTGCAAGGTCTTGCAATGCCAGGACAAGGGGCAATGGGCTTAAACTGGCAGAGGAGAGATTTAGACTGGATGTTAGGAGGAAGTTCTTTCCAGTGAGGGTGGTGAGGCACTGGCACAGGTTGTCCAGGGAGGTTGTGGCTTCTCCCTCCCTGGAGGTGTTCAAGGCCAGGTTGGCTGAGGCCTTGAGTGAGCTGTACTAGTGGGAGGTGTCCCTGCCTATTGCAGGGGGTTGGAACTAGATGACCCTTGAGGTCCCTTCTAACCTCGGCATTCTCTGATTTCTCTCTGAAACAAACAAACCAAAGACAAACCCCAGCAAACGTAAACTCCTGAATAAACAAAATGACCCCAACAGACAAACATAAATACCTAAAAAACCAATCATTAAAAATAAAAAACACAAAACAAGCCCAGAAACAAAACAGAAAATGCAAAAAGAAGTCAAAACCATCACCTCTAGCAATTAGTGTGTATGCCTTCAGCTGTTAAAGGCAGTGAAATACCAAGAGAAAATGAAAATTGAGATACTGTTAAAGAATCAGTCATAGAATATATCTGGTTGGAGGAGAACTCAAAGATCAAAGTCCAACCCTTGAATCAGCACTGCAGAGTCAAGACTAAACCAAATCCTTAAGTGCCGGGCACACATGGTGGTAGAACACTTCAAGGGATATATATTCCATCACTGCCATAGGCAATTCTAATGTTTGATAACCCTTTCAGCAAAGAAATATTTCCTAATATCCAGCCTGAGCCTCTCCTGGCACAGCTTGTGACCATGTCCCCTAGTCCTGTCACTTATCACCAAGGAGAAGAGGTTACCCCCTCCTCACTCCAGCCTACCTTCAGGTAGTTGTAGACAACAATGAGGCCTCCCATGAGCTTCCTCTTCTCCAGATATAATGTCTTTTACTTGAGCATATCTGATGCTGTGCACATATAAAGAGTTTTTCTGATGCAGCTTTTATTTTTTCATTCTTAAGCCCAAAATTACATAAATTACAATTTAAGTTGATTTGAAGTCATTAGGATTGATCACTTACTATGAAGTTTCATACTATGAGGGTGATGAGACAACTGGAACAGGTTGCCCACAGAAGTTGTGGACACCTCATCCCTGGAACTGTTTAAGACCAGGCTGGATGAGGCTCTGAGCAACCTGGTCAAGTGAAAGGTGTTCCTGCCTCTGACAGGAGGGTTGGAACTGGGTGATCTTTAACGTCCCTTCCTACCCTAATCATTCTATGATTCTTGAAATGGAGTCCAAAGCTCTTCTGATGCTTCTCACAGAAGACAATTTAATTCATATAAACTTTGCTACCATACAATGTTGTGTGACTTGTGTCTGAACATCTATCATATTCCTAAACTTCGAGTTTTCCTTACCCATCTTGAACTCCTCCAGGGATTCTACCACCTCCCTGGGCAACCTGCTCTGATGCCCACCACTCTCTCAGGAAACAAATTTTTCCTAACATCTGACCTAACCCTTCTCTGATATTATTTCAGGCCATTTGGTCTTCTTCTATCAGCTGGTAGTAGGGAGAAGAAACTGATCCCAACCTCACTACAACAAGAAACCTTGTGACTATACTTCTAGGGTGTGCCACACCCTGAACTTCATTTGTCCCAACCTGCTGTGGTTATGCTTGCCTGGGACAAGTCTGCTCTTTGTTCATTTTCATCTGTCACTGGAATCTGGGGGGGAAAAAAAATCTTTTTTTGTTTTTTTGCCACTTTTGTAGGGCTAGAATGAAAATCCCACTGCTCACACAGGCTTTATCTTTTCTTTTCACTTTTATTTCTGACCATTGCTCTTTACGTAAAGTGTTGCCGAGAAAGCTGTGGCCATTTCTGGGACCTCAATCCAACTGGGATTCTTTTTTCCTAGCTATTTGCTGTTTCATATCTACAGGGACTGTGATGTGAACATCCAACATAAGCCATTTTGGGGAAGAAAATGTCAGCAGAGGCCAATTCATGCTTTATTATTGCTTTGCAATTGTGTGACCTAAATATAAGTTAGAGTTTGCCTTCTGCAGCCTTTTTACAAAACTCTCATACATTTTGACACTGTTTTCTGTCAATACTTCAGATGGGTAATAATGGATAACTGTGGTGACTTGTTTAAACCTTCAGTCTTCATAAATTCTTGTGTACTGTGGTCAGACATTGCAGAGGTGCTTTGTAGCAATAATGGTGCAAAGTAAATTTGAGATACACGATTATTTCTTTATCCATAGTTATGTCCTTTGTTGCATAGAGGGACAGAAATTGCAGTGTTGCTCATTTGAGTAGCTTTTTTATTTGTTTATTTCTTTGTTGGTTTTGTTGGTTTTTTTTCACCTGCTGCTTTGGGGTTTTTTGGGGTTTTTTTTTGTTTGTTTGTTTGATTGTTTGTTTCAGGTTAGAGGATTGGAAACTACGGGACTGGGTGAGTGCTGGAATTTTTTTCTCAATCAACACTGCACCTACTTTTCTTCTTTTTTTTTTCCTCTCCATTTTGATTTTGTTGTGTTTGTTGTTTTTTCTGGTTCTACCAACTTTGGTGATCTTTAGCTTAACACAAAATCCTTGCAAATTAATTTCATATCCTTTTAAACTTATCACATTTTCTTCAGTATACCTTTCAATAAAATTGACTGCTCCTCAATAAAATCAAACTTACTAAGTAAAGAGCACTAAAATTGTTGATAAAAGTCTGAAGGGAAAACTGTCAAGCAACTGTGTGATCAAATTTGTACTTACTTTTCCCCCTATTTGGGATTTTCAGGGTAAATAAATTCTACCTGCAACCTAGAAAGCTGGGCTACAAGAGTTCAGGCTATTCAGCCTCCAGAAAAGAAGGCTCCAGGGAAACCATATAGCAACCTGCTAATATCTGAAGGGGGATACAGGAGGGCTGGGGAGGGACTTTTATTAGAGTTTGTAATGATGGGATGAGAGGGAATGGATTGAACCTTTAGGAGGGGAGATTTAAATACGATGTTAGGAAGAAATCTTTACAATGAGGATTGTGAGACACTGGAACTGGTTGCCTATGGGGGTCGTGGATGTCCTCTCTCTAGAGCTGTTCAAGGCCAGGCTGGCTGAGGCAGAGTCCAAGGGGATGGAGCTCAACAAATCCACGTGCCGGGTGCTGCACTTTGGCCACAACAACCCCATGCAGAGCTACAGGCTGGGGTGGGAGTGGCTGGAGAGCAGCCAAACAGAGAGGGATTTGGGGATGCTGGTTGACACCTGCCTGAACATGAACCAGCAGTGTGCCCAGGTGGCCAAGAAGGCCAATGGCATCCTGGCCTGCATCAGGAATAGTGTGGCCAGCAGGAGCAGGGAGGTCATTCTCCCCGTGCACTGCTTAGGCCACACCTTGAGTACTGTGTGTACCACTCTCTGGGTGCCACCATCCAGCCAATTCCTTATCCAGCAGTGCTCCACCCATCAAGTCCATGTTTTTCCAGTTTGGTGACCAGGATGTCATGTGGCACAGAGTCAAATGCTTTACTCAGGTCCAGGTAGATGACATCAGCTGCCTTTCCCTTGTCCACTGTCGCTGTGACTTCATCATAGAAAGCCACTAAATTTGTCAGGCAAGATCTGCCCTTGGTGAAGCCATGCTGGTTCCCACCAATCACCTCTGCTTTGTTTTCCATTTGCCTTAGCAGGACTTTCAGCAGGATCTGCTCCATGTTCTTGGCAGGCACAGAGGCGAGGCTGACTGCTCTGTAGTTCCCAGGGATGGGAATTGGCCTTCTTGGCCACAAGGGCACGTTAGTTACTCTTTCATTATCAACTTATTATGCAACAGGACTCCAAGGCCCTTTTCCATGATCTACTATGTCTATTTTTTTTTTTTCCCCTGTGAACAGATCCAGTTCTCTTGTCCACTTGGTCACTGTTTCCATACTGTGGGGTTTCTCACCCAGTTGCAAATCTTTACTTTTTATTGCAGTTGTTGTGTGATGGTTGAGGTTTCATAGAATGTTAGAATCATAGAATGTTAGAATCATAGAATGTTAGGGATTAGAGGGCACCTCTAGAGATCATCTGCTTTGACAAAGCAGGTTCAGCTAGGTCAGGCCACACAGAAACACACCTGCATGGGTTTTGAAAGTCTCCAGAGAAGGCATTTTGCCTAAATGTATTACTTTGTCTTCTGTTGTTTGTCAATGATCACCATTCATAGGCTGTAGGAGAGAGGGTTTTTGCCAAAAACTGACTTTTTGGCAAAGGCTGTCAGTGTCTTTCTTCTTTAGGATGCTTTCCTCTACTATTTTGAGCTCTTCATCACTGTGACTGTGTCAAAACATTGTGTCAGAGCACTGTAACTGCTTCAGCATTGTAGCTAATTCAGAAACTTCATTTTAAATGACTGCTGCTACAAATCTAATTTCAGTTGGCTGTGATGAACTTCATTCTGAGTCTTCCAGCACATAGGAGGTTTTTTTAATCCCAGAGCAACTTTTTAATCCCAAGAGCAACCGAGTTTCTTACAAAGACCTCAGTTAAAATGTGCAAAATTGCAGAACAGGCTTTTTTATTTTCCTTTCTAAAACATGTGTCCCTCACCTTTCCTTTCACATGAAACACGTTTCCCTTCAAATGTCTGTAACAGTATTTCAATACAGCTTCTTCTGCCCAGTTAACTGAAAACTAATAAAATCAAGTGCTCCAGAGTCAACTATTGTTAGAAATAACACCACTCCCCTTTTCTTTTCTGTGTCCATTCACTGCCTGCAGACAAAAAGAGAACCAGCCTTTAAATCTTTTTCACTTCCCTTCTGTAATTCTGCAGTTTCAGTTCTACTGTTGAGCTTTTAGCTACTCTCCTTGTGGAGTTTTCTGTAGTTACTCCAGCTGTATCAGCCATTTGCTGTTGAGAAACTGTTGCAGTAAAGAGGAACATTATAAGGCTGCTGCTTCTGTCCTTGGCTGCTTTCTAACTGGCCTGCTTTGCTTAACACGTAAGTCACAGAATAACAGAATGGTAGGAGTTGGAAGGAACTCTGGAGATCATTGAATGTAACCCCCCTGATAATGCAGGGTCACCTATGGCAGACCACAAAGGAATGTGTCCAGATGAGTCTCAAAAGTCTCCAGATAGACACCACCTCTCTGGGCAGCCTGTTCTGCTCCATCAGTCTCACAGCGACGGAGTTTATCCTCATGTTGAGGTGGAACTTCCTGTGTTCCACTTTGTGTCTGCTACCCCTTATCCTGTTATGGGATATTATGTCCAGTCCTAGGCTCCCCAGTTCAAGAGGGACAGGGAACTACTGGAGAGAGTCCATCAGAGGCTATGAGGATGGTGAAGGGACTGGAAGATCTGTCTGATGAGGAAAGCCTGAGAGACCTGGGGCTGTTTAGCCTGGAGAAGAGAAGGCTGAGAGGTGATCTGATCAATATTTACAACTATTTTAAGAGTGGGTGTCAAGAAGATGAGATCAGTCTTCTTTTAATGGTGCCCACTGAAACTGTGGTCAGGAATTGGAACAGGCTGTCCAGGAGGTGGTGGAGTCATTGTCCCTGGAGGTATTCAGGAAATGTATGGACATGGCACTTTGACACATGGCTTAATGGCCATGCTGATCTTATATCGGTGATTGGACTCGATGTTCTTAGTGGTAATTTTCAACTGAAACAATTCTATGTTTCATCCATTCATTTATTTAGACATCAATTTTAGGACTGTGTTGCTATAAGGGTATTTCAATGTTGGATTTTGCATTAGTTTTTGTTGGGGTTTTTTGGCAATGCATTCCTTAGACTGGAGTTGGAGAGGGATTAGTCCATCTTGCAATTAGTGCATGTAAAGACCCTGGAGTGCCTGGTAATAACAGCTTCCGACAAGAATAGATGGATATTGAAACAGAATTCTATCTCCTCTAGAAATAGGGGGGGATCAATGAATTATTATTTTATAAATTATTAAATCTATAGGCATAAGATGACCATAAGCTGAGTTCCTTCTCATTAATTAATTAAACAAGGACATACACCCATTTTTACCGTGTCTATTCATTTAATAATTTATTGAATAATGGATGCTGCTCATGTAACATGAGAATATCCATCTTTGTGCTCCTTTAGCATTAATGAGCATGACACTACATTGGTCTCCATCCTTTTGGCAAATGTCTGCATTTAATATGACCCAGCAGAATGGTTTTGTTGGTTTTTAGTGGGGTTTTTTTGTTGGTTTTTTTTTAAATTTGTAATCTGACAGATACTTCATTTCTGAGCAGTTTCTGTTCTACCCAAAATCCGATTTCACAAAAACCATTTGGATTTTTGAGCTGTGAGGGATGCTAAGGCTCTAAAATGGTGTCATGAAATAGATTAAAGGAACACAGCTGATGTGGTTAAACAGATCAATTAAATAACCCACTCTGAAACTGCAGCCCTGATGGGTATAAGCAGCTAGCTCTTGCAAGAATCAGTAACATAGATAACAACAAGTTCTTTACTATGAGGCTGGTGAAAACTGGAATGGGTTGCCCAGAGAGGCTGTGGATGTCTCATCTCTGGAAGTGTTTTTGACTAGGCTGCATGAGGCTTTGAGCAAGCTGGTCTTGTGGGAAGTATCTCTTCCTATGTTGGTGGAGTTGGAACTAGATGATCTTTAAGGTCCCTTTCAACTCAAGCCATTTTATGATTCCATGATAGTCCTGAGTTTGAAAGTAAATCTCCAGACTTTTTATTAACTCCTCATACAAGACAGAAAGAGCTTGTATAAGCTCTCTTTGTGCCATCTTCTACTTCTCTTCAAATTCTCTTTCATTGAAGATTGTTTTGTTGAAGGTTAAGCTCAACAATCTTAAAGATCTCTTCCAACTGAAACGATTCTGTGATTCTATGATTTATCTGGGTTTTTGAAAAGTTGTATACTAAATATTATTACATTGTTCCTAGCAAAGTTGTGCTTTATAGAATCATAAAATTATAGAATGTTTTGTGTCAGAAGGGGTTTTTAGAGGTCATCGAGTCTTCAATGAGCACTTTGGCCACAACAATCCCATGCAGAGCTACAGGCTGGGGACAGAGTGTCTGGAGAGCAGACAAACAGAAAGGCATCTGGGGGTGCTGATTGACACCCACCTAAACATGAGCCAGCAGTGTGCCCAGGTGGCCAAGAAGGCCAATGGTATCCTGACCTGCATCAGGAATAGTGTGGCCAGCAGCAG
>VWZE01009106.1:275080-296933 GCA_013396675.1 Eubucco bourcierii | reverse complement strand
TTTGAGGTCTCTTCCAACCTTGGTGATACTGTGATACTGTGATACTGAGAGGCATTCAACTACATCAGGTTGCTCACAGCACAAGCTGGCTTTAAATGCTTGCATAAGAAGTTAAAACTCCTGAATTTCACCAACAAGATAATGCATTATTTTTTAAGACAAGAGTAGACATTTCTGAGGCTTTGTGGGGAGCTCCTAAGGAAAGAGCAGTTTATTGCACTGAATATACGTGAGAAGATGCTATCCTCAGCTCTGGAAGCAGGTCCAGAGTGATACAAAAGCACAGTGAAGAGCTGCTTCCCATACCTGAGAGGTGCCAAACAGAAAGGGAGAAGTCTCCACTGCCTGGGGAAGTTTCATGGAGAGTTCCATGTGGCCACCTTCTGCTGATCATAGAATCATAGAATCATAGAATGGTAAGGTTGGAAGGGACCTCAAGGATCATCTAGTTCAAACCCCCTGCCATAGGCAGGGACACCTCCCACTAGTACAGCTCACTCAAGGCCTCATCCAATCTGGCCTTGAACACCTCCAGGGAGGGAGCAGCCACAACCTCCCTGGGCAACCTGTTCCAGTGCCTCACCACCCTCACTGTAAAGAACTTCCTCCTAACATCCAGTCTAAATCTCCCCTCTGCCAGTTTAAGCCCATTGCCCCTTGTCCTGTCATTGCAGGACCTTGTAAATAATCCTTCCCCAGCCTTCCTGTAGGCCCCCTTCAGATACTGGAAGGCTACTATCAGGTCCCCTCGAAGCCTTCTCTTCTCCAGGCTGAAGAGCCCCAACTCTCTCAGCCTGTCCTCATAGGAGAGCTGCTCCAGCCCTCTGATCATCTTTGTGGCCCTCCTCTGGACCCACTCCAACACTTCCATGTCCTTCCTGTGCTGAGGGTTCCAGAACTGCACACAGGACTCCAGGTGGGGTCTGACGAGAGCAGAGCAAAGTGGCAGAATCCCCTCCCTTGCCCTGCTGGCCACGCTGCTCTTGATGCAGCCCAGGACTCGGTTGCTGTCTGGGCTGCATGTGCACACTGCAGGCTCATGTTGAGCTTTTCATCAACCCAGACTCCAAGGTCCTTTTCCTCAGGGCTGCTCTCCAACCATTCACCACCCAGCCTGTATTTGTGCTTGGGACTGATGGAACAGTCAACTCCACAGTGTTCAGTGCAACTGAATAGGGAGGACAGGACATTTACTCTGTTAGACAAGTTATGGATAATCTTAATATTTGCTTGTTTCAACTTCTTATCCTACTTCCTAATTAAACCAAGTTTTGCTTAAACACAACAGCTCCTGCGTATGACAAGAGTCGTTGATGTTATTTTCAGTGCCCTGAAAAGAACATTTTCTGGTGAAGTCAGCTTCAAGATAACTGTGCCAAGGTACAAGTGTACATCATTAAAAGCTAAACGAAATCAAATTGCCACTTACATATCCCTGTGACCTCCTGGATTGTGTTGTGTAGAGCTTTGAGCAGCTCTTGCAGGTTGTATTGATTATATATTATCACATACACAAAATGATCTCTGAGAATCACATTAATCACATTAACTAGATACAGAGACTAAATATGTTTAATTGACTTTGTACTTCTCTTCAATAAAATGAAGACATGTCAAAACACAACTTACATTTGAATTTGCTTTTATTTTCATAGTGGATGCCACCTTCCTGTAGTAGTTCAAGACCAGGTTGGATAAGCCCTTGAGCAGCGTGGTCTAGTGGAATGTGTTCCTGTCTATGGTGGGGGTTTGGAACTAGATGACCTTAAAGTTCCCTGTGCTGGTTTGAGGCTAACTGGAATATTTTAATAGAGAAAATTACACCATAGGCTGTGAAAGGAAAACATGGTGATGTCTACTTCACTCATAGGCTTGCTGAGATGTTTGGGAAAAATTACTCAAAACATTAGATAAGGCAGTTTCTGTCTCTCTCTCGGGGCACAGCATCTCGGGTGGTCTAGCTTCTGACTCCTCTTTGCTGATTAATCTTCGCTAACCACTTTTCTTCTAACCCCTCTGGCTGATCCTCCAAACTCACCTTGCGCATAAGGCAAACCTTGGGGTAAGGTATAGGGGTGGGGAGAAGGTAGAAGGGTGGTTGGAAGCCCCTCCTGGGGTCTCTGATTTCTGTGAGGGGTGTTGTGTTTCTGTATTCCCTTTAACTTGTCTATTTCTGTAACTATTCCTGTCTATAGTGTATATCTCTGCTTGTACATTGTGCTGAGCTGGAAATAGAGTTTCAGTCCTTAACTTCCAGCTGGTTGAGTTCTAGTCTGGGTCATTTTACAAAGCGTGGGGGGCCAGGGAACTCCCAAATCATCACATTCCCTTCCAACCCAAACCATTCTTTGAACTCTGTGAATTTCCTGTGCAAGGTGTCTGCAGCAATAAAACCACATTACTTTTCTTTAGTTAGTTTATCCCTGTTTCCAAGTGTCTGATTTCAGCAAAATATTCAAATATAAATTTTATTCAACAAGGCAAAATTCAATATTAAGAGCAGGCTTGGTGATTTTAGCATGTATTTTATTATCGTCCTCAGGTTAAATAAAATAAAACCACAAAAACTCCCATATTTTTACCTTGTCCCAAAAATGCATTACATTGTTAGATTTATCTTGAGCAAGAGCTTCAGGATTTGATTCCTGTCATAGAGTGATACATATTGAGTCTTGTGTGCTGCCTGCTGATCTGACTAATGGCATATGGTTAACTTTGACAGTTACAGCAGTGACAACACCAGCAGAAGACTTGCACTATAGCCTTGCAAGGAAAACTCCTATTGAATGCATTGAACTGACTGAATAAAAGTGAATGCATTCAATACCTTACATAGAATTGAATACACAAAATAACAGTTTTCCTAGTGATGCAATGCAGTTCTGTACCATAATCTGGACTGAAGTACACCTGCTGGAACCTATGAAAATACTTGTACAGATTTCAGTGGGGTCTGAAACAAGCTCATGATGTGTACCACTATATTGGAATCCTTTTCTCTCCTCTAATAAAATCCATTCCCCACTCCAAATCCCATCCAGACAATGGATGAGGAAAGGCTGAGAGACCTGGGGGTCTTTAGTCTGGAGAAAAGAAAGCTAACAGGGAATCTTGTTAATGTTTACAAATAGTTTAAGGGTGCACATCAAAAAGGGACCAGTCTCTTTTCAATGGTGCCCTGTGATAGGAGGTGCAATGGACACAAACTGTAATCCGAGAAACCTCGACATGAGGAAAAACTGCTTTGGTTTAAGGGTGCTGAAGCAATAGACCAGGCTGCCCAGAGAGGTCGTGGAACCTCCTTCTCTGAAGACTTTTAGAACCCACCTGGGCGTGTTGCCATGTGGCCTGCCCTAGGTGATCCTGCTTTAGCAGAGGGATTGGACGGGATGATCTGCAGAGGTCCATTCCAACCCCTACTGTTCTGTGATTCTGTTTAGATGGATGAGTTTTAACTTCCTGGCAAATTGTTCTAAATATGCAATGGAAGTTTGACCTCTGCATCAAAAATAGCCATGAAAGAGGTTAGCTTTACTACTGCATATGTGTTGTTAGAACTGTAGAATTTATACAGTTCATATGAAATATGCATTGTATACCTGCATATATGTATATATATTTATATAAAGAATTAGGGAGAAGGAGATGAAACACGAGTGAAGGAGGAACGCCCAGGTATGATACCCACAAAAGGGTGAGTAGGTAGCACCATCATGATTAATGAGAACATTGGCATAGTAACAGACTTGCCCTGTCATAAACTCATGGGTGAGCTATTTTTCTCTGATATTAATCATAAATCACCATTTTGCTTTTTATGCTTGAAGAGAAACACCTCATAGTACCTCGGGCAGTAACTAGGAGAAGAATGTTTCTTATCCAAAGGTCAAGACTGAATCTAAAAGAAATTTCCATTTTTATGCCATCTGGGTGCAGATAATACAGTGTAGTATTTAGAACCAGATCACTGTTAATAGCTCTGATGATAGAAACTCCCCTAAGGGTGAGAGTCTTTAACAAGGAAATGTCAATGCCCCACTCAGAGAGAAATAATTTTCTATGAGAACTAATAGTGATTTAAGTGACCACCACTGAGATGTCATGGCACAAGTATGTGATGTATCATCAACACTGTAACCAGGAGTAAGTTCTGTCAGGGAGAAATGGTAACCAGGTGGAGAATACTGAGTTTCTCTAACTGCGTTGATTGAGTTGGGGCTGTTCAGTCTGGAGAAAAGAAGGCTCAGGGGTAGACTTTATAGAAACCTTCCAGTACCAGAAAGGAACCTACAAGAAAAGCAGGAAGGGACTTCTTACAAGGACTTATAATGTTAGGAAGAGAGGGAATGGATTGGTGGGGGGTAGGTTTAGACTGGATATTAGAAAGAAATTCTTTACAGTAAAGGTGGTGAGACACTGGGACAGGTTGTTCAGGGAGGTTGTGAATGTTCCCTCCCTCAAGGTGCTCAGAGGCAGGTTGGACAGGACATTGAGGAACCTGGTCTAGTAGAAGGTATTCCTGTCCTGGGGGGATGTTGGAACTGGATGGTCTTTAAAGTCCTTTCCAACCCAAACCATTCTATGAATCTGTGAATTTATGAGGTTATTTTGGATGAAAGAGAGGAAATCCTGTATAACCTTTAGCTGCTATTACCCCAGTTACTATATTCACTCTAGATCTTTGACTGTTATCTGACCCTACAGCACTAAAGAAGAGTATCAAGCAAGAACTTTTACTTTAAGTGCTCTCTAAATGGCCTGTGGCACAGCTACAACACAATGAATTTTGGATTGAAGCCGGTCCTATGATTATTTTGTGGGCTGGCATGGAAAATATTTGATATGATTTGTGATGTTATCTTGCTGCTGCTTAATGGTGTTGCTGATCATCCTTGCCTGGTAAAGGAAGGATTCTTGAAGAGCTCATATGAAAAAATAAAAACAACCCACCTCTTTTCTTCCATGGGAAACCACATGAAGTGTCCTGAGCCCAACTGCTCAGACTATTTTCAGAATCATGCTCCTATTCATTGTAACTTTAATTTTTCCTCCTGATTTTTTTTTTTGCTTGTTTGTCTGTTTTTTGTTTTGTATGTGTGCATTTTTTGGGGGTTGGTTTCTTTTCCTTTCAGGGACCTTGCAAAAACTGCTGCCTTCAGGAGAGTGCTGGGACACTGCAGGTAAAAGCTCTGTATTTTGAGGTTCTGATTTGAATTTATTAGAACCACAAAGGGAGACAGAGAGAGAGCCCACGTTAAAATCCCCAATGACTTTTATTTAGTAATGTGTCTAATTGATTAATCTTTCTGCTTCCATGGGTCATTTGGTTTCAGTAATATAAGTTTTGGGATATTTCTATGAATTCTTATCATTGCTGATAAGTTACTTGATTACCTGGATCCTGCTGGATCAGTCACAGCTTGTCCCAGTCACAGCAGCTCCAAATGCCCCACATACTTTTAAATTATTTGTACCATCTCCAAGACTGAGAACAATTTTTCTTCCTGTACACCGTTGTTACAGCTTCTCTCAGAGGAACTCAGCTCAAGGTCAATGACCTGCCCAATTTACATTACTTATTAAACTCACATACAGCCAAGATTTTTTTCTTTTAATGTCTTTTTCAATTTTTTTTTTTTTTGGTCAGGTTTCCAACAAGTTTTTTGTCCCTGTACAGAAAGTGGAAAGCTAGAATGGTAAAGCTACAAATTGTTTTGTGTCCTTTCATCTTTACTGATGTTGTGGGATAAAAACAAGCCTAATTTTGCAATCCCTTCTTCCCTTGTTCCTTCTGAAAGTGTGGGTATTTCAGAACTAGGTACAGAATTGTTTTTAAGAACTTCAGGAAAGCATGTAGAAATTTATTTTAGATGTGAAGTGGGAATTTTATTTTAGATATTATCTGGAACCTGTGTAAAGAAAACTGGTTTATATTTAAAGTAATGTAGCCAAAACAGCTGAAGCTGAAATGGGATGTAGTCTGTGCCTGCAAGCTGCACTCCTGTGCCTGGTGCTACTCTTTTGTTATACACCAGAAGAGGTCCAAGCAGATGTGAGTCACTCTTGTACACTTACACCAGGCTCTGTACCAGTATGCCCAATGGTAGAGGTCACACTGCCAGCACTCACTCTGAAAAAAATGAGTATTGTAAACTCTTCTGCATAATAATTAGTAGTTAGATTAGGGTTGATGTGCCTTGTGCCTAGTTCAGCCATGCAGGTTAGCTGGAGGAAAAAAATTTCTTCCTTGAATTTCTACAGCTTTATTACACATGGAGAAGTCCTGTTCAGTGGGTGTGAGTTACCAAAATTCTTGAAAGCAAGTATCCAGAGAGAGATTTAAAGGAAAAGTGAATGGCACCCTTTCACCTAGCACACATCAACACCCAATCTAAAGCAACAAGACCATCAGGATATTGCCACCACCACTACAAGGAAGTCATTGAGGTGCTGGAGTGTGTTCAGAGAAGAGCACAAAGCTGGTGAAGGGTCTGGAGAACAGGTCTGGTGAGGAGCAACTGGGGTGAACTGGGGTTGTTTATTATGGAGAAGAGGAGACTGAGGGGAGATCTCATCACTCTCTACAACACCCTGAAAGGAGGTTGGAGTGAGGTGGGTTTTGGTGTCTTCTTCCTAGTATCAACTGATAGAAAGAAGGAAAGTTACCTGAAAATGTGACAGGGCAGGTTTAGGTTGGATATTAGGAAAAAAAATTCTTCCCTGAAAGAGTGGTCAGGCGTTGGAGGTAGTGAAGGTGCCCAGGGAGGTGGTGGAGTCAGTATTTCTGAAGCTGTTCAAGAGACATGTGGACATGGCACTCTGGGACATAGTTCAGCTGCCATGGTTATGCTATGTTGATGATTGGACTTGATGATTTTAAAGATCTTTTCCAACCAAAACAATTCTATGATTTTTATAATTTGAAACCAAGGAAGCTGCTCTCATCTCTGCTACAGTAGACCGCTCCCCTGCTTCTAATAACCTTTCCTAGGGAGAATGTGAGCACTCCTGCAGTGGTAGTTCCTCTGAGGGTTGCTTCTAGAGTAACACACTTCATGCATCATCCTTTGCTCAGTGCAAGGTCTAAGAGTACCACCCAGTTCTGAAACTGCAACAGTAGTAATTAAAAAGTACAAACCATAAAGAATGTAGTGTTGCTACTAACCATTATCTAAAATGATAACACTCTCTAATGTACTGTAATTAATACTAATAATCCCTAATTAATGCAGGCTTTAAGTGATGGGAAGCAATGTGCTTTCAAAGTGCTGCACTATCAGCTGTGTGGCAGTGTCAGTGATTCGGCACTGAAAATGCTCAGCAGAAAAATTACCTCTTGTCTGTAGCACAACAAATGTCCTGAGAGGCATGCAGGAGTTTGAAGAGCAGACTTTCCTTAAGTGTCTAGGCAAACCTTGAGATCACTCAGACCAGCAGCAGAGGAAAGGCTGTGCGTTTTCTTTTTTGTCATGAAGATGCACTGGGTAACACAGTAAGTATTTGCTTCTCTTCACCACTTCACAAATGTGTTCAGAAATGTTTACAGATAATGGTATTAAAATGCCTTTGGCAAAAAGTGAATTCTCGTGGATTCGTAGAATGGTTTGTGTTGGAAGGGACCTTAAAGATCATCGAGTTCCAACCACCCTGCTACGGGCAGAGACACCTTCCATCAGACCAACTTTCTCAAGACTCCATCCAAATTGACCTTGAACACTGCCAGGGAGGGGGCATTCACCACCTCCCTGGGCAATCTGTTCCAATGTCTCGATACTCTCTTTCAAAAAATTTCTTCCTAATATCCAGTTTAATCTCCCCTCTTCCAGCTTTAAGCTATTTTCCTTTGTCCTATCACAACAAGCTCTCATAAAAACCTCCTCCTCAGGTTTTCTGCAGGCCCCATTCAGACGCTGGAAGGCCACCATAAGGTCTTCCCTGGGTCTTCTCTTCTTCAGACTGAACATCCTCAACTCTTGTAGTCTGTCCCAGTAGTGGGGCTGGTTGCCCCCAAACCAGTCATCTCTTCAGCATGACTTTTTTTTTTTTCTTCTTCTTCTTTAAAGATGTTTCTTCTTATGAGTGCTGTACTCAGTGCTTGTGAGACTGCATCTTGAGTACTGTGTCCAGATTTGGGCACTTTGGTATAGGACGTTGTAGTAACGTTGGTGTTGATGACTTCTCCCATGTAACTAATGATAGGAGAAGAGGCAATGGCCTCCAGTTGAATCAGGGGAGATTTAGGTTGGATATTAGGAGGAATTCCTTTACTGAAAGAATGTTCAGGTATTGGAACAGGCTGCTGTAGTGAAAACTGTTTCGCTATTAATAATGATATCAATTTTGATATCCAGGCAGAGATTGTTAATAACTATGAAATCTGTTTATTAGCATTAAATCTCACCAGAAACCTTATTTACAAGGTTCAAAAATGCACACTTTGGAAATTTACACATACAGGGAACAGGTAAACTGGAACACTTTAATTTAATAGCAGAGAGCACAATTGCACCCAGTCCAATGTGCTACCTGCTCATCCTTTATATCCATGTCAGCCCAAGACTGATGGGTCTTTGGACACAGATTAACCAATCAGGATGGCAGTTTGCCCATATTAGGTGAAGCTGGGGCTTTTGTCCCCTTTCCTGTGGCCACCACCTCCAGCACAGAGGCAAGCCAGGACATGTACAAGCCCACCTTCAGCCTATTTAGACCTCCCACGACAGCTGCCCAGGGAGATGGTGGAGTTACCGTCCTTGGAAGTGCTCAAAAAATCAGTAGATGTGGTACTTTGGGACATAGTCTTGTGGTGTGGAGGTACTGGATAAAAGGTGGGACTTGATGATCTTAGAGGTCTTTTCCAATCTTAATGATTATCTGATTCTAAGAGACAGTTGGGAACTGTGTGTTTGAATTTCTGTTACGCCATTCCGTGAATTGTGAAATCACTACCACCTTCTGCAGCATCTAGGGTTTAGTGTGTGAAGAAGCTTCAGATATACACAGTGTTGTGCTGCCTGTCAATAAGGAGTATTCTGTCTTGTCATTGTTTAGCAATTAAATTAGGACTTACCCAAGTTCTGCAGTAGTCACTGATTGCCTCTGAATACTATCCGGGCAGGGGATGGTTGTCATGGGACATGCTCAAGAGATAGAAGTGTTGCCAAATAGGACAAAGTCAAGAGATGAGAGGGGCAGGAGCAATTTTTTTTTTCATTAGATCTCCAAGCAGTTGACTTTGTCATCCTGTTTTGGAAATATTATCACCATAAGTGGTATTACTTGCTTTAACATTGAACAGAGAAAGCGATTAGTGGTTAAAATTAGTGGTTTTAGGAACAGAAAATTTGTTTGACAATGGGAAAGGAGATCCTTGGTGGACTATAACCTTCCCCAAATGTTTGGAGATACAAAGATCAAGGTGAATATGCAGCTTGACAGCTCTGCATGTATCCTAGTGGTGTGGGATCTTGTAGAATTTGGTCTCTACCCCTGAGTGTTTGAAGCCTCTGCAAGAGCTTATAGTAAAGTAATGGAAGGGAGGAAAGGCTTTGAGTCTAATCTCATTAGCAAGTGACTATTATATATCTAGGGTGTTTGGTTATTTTTTTCCCCCAGGTATCTTCACCAGTATCAGTAAAGTAATGGAAAGGAGGAAAGGCTTTGGGTCTAATCTCATTAGTAAGTGACTATTATACATCTAGGGTGCTTGGTTATTTTTTTTCCCCAGGTATCTTCACCAGTTGTTATTGCTTTGTAAACAATCTGTAAGCATTTGCTTTCTGTGTGTAGATGTATTTGCTCTTTCAAGGTACTGATACTCGCCAAGATCTTCAATTCATACACACTTGAGGAAGCTTTAGTGTGGGCTTTACAACATCACAGTATCACAGTATCACCAAGGTTGGAAGAGACCTCAAAGATCATCAAGTCCAACCCATCAACACAGACCTCAAGACTAGACCATGGCACCAAGTGCCACGTCCAAACCTGCCTTGAACACCTCCAGGGACGGTGACTCCACCACCTCCCTGGGCAGCCCATTCCAGTAGCGAATGTCTGCTGTATTCAGAATTCCAGTACAGCTTTCTGAGATCCACAGAGGTTAGGAGAGTCCTCAGACTGTCCTGAAGAATAACAATTTGGAGTGATCACTGCTAGTCAGTCTGTTCCTGGCATGCAACAGGACTAGGACATGCAGATGAACCTAAAGAATCCCAGGGGAGTAAGTCATGTATGATAAAGAATGAATGATGTCTGAGAAAAACATTAAGAATGTATCTCATTGGTATTAATTTTAGGTGAGCTCAAGACTGTCACCCCAAAGGGATGGTGGAAATGCCAATTTTTGCGGACAGGACATGAGAAGCTTTGTCAAGAAAATTTCTCAACATGGAAGAAGAGGCCTCCAGGGAGACCTTACAGCAGCAGTTCAATATCTGATTGGAACCTGCAGGAAGGCTGCAAGGTACCATTTAGAAGGGCTCACAACAGTAGGACAAGGGAAATAGTTTTAAACTAGAGCAGGGTAGATCTAGGTTGCACAACAGGAGGAGGTTCTTTGCAGTGAGAATGGTGAAATACTGGAACAGATTGCCCAGGGCAGTGGTGGAGGCCCTATCTCTGGAGACATCCAAGGTCAAACTTGATGGGTCCTAGAGCAAGCTGATCTAGTCAAAAATGTCCCTCCTCACTGCAAGGGGTCTGGACAAGAGGGCCTTTGAGGATCCCTTCCAACCTGATCCATTCTGTGAAAAAAAAAAAACTTGTTCTGTGCATAAAATTGATACTTAAACTTCTTTGATCTACCTGTCGCTTTTACTAGAAATCTGGTTTGAGTAAGCTTTGTTCACATGAAAAATTTGGTGTTTATAATGTATAGAAAGTGTTTTTAACAGAAACAAACAAAACAAGATTCAAAGTGATCTAGCAAAAAGGATTCAAAGTGATCCAGCCTCTCTTCTTCCTGTTTTTCCTCATATAAGCAAGCAGTCTTAGATGATTGCATCTTAACTGATACTCAAGCACACTCCATTTAATCAAGGTAAATCTTGGTTTTTGCAAGTGACAGAAATTAGCAGGAAAATTAAAACCAATGTGATTTTTGGTTGGGCACTGTATTTATCAACAACTATAGAAAAAGAATGAAGCTGTTTATTAGATGTCAAAATATATCTGTGAGACACAAGATCGAAGGAGCTTTCAGCTCCAGGGAAAGATATAGATTAGGGCAATGGGAAGTGGGAAAACCAGAGTAATAAAAAAGTAGCTGAAGGGATTTTACGTATGTAAGTCTGTAAAGAAAAGAAGGCTTCTCAACACAGTTGGAAAGGTGAGTAGATGTTGTGTTGGGCTATGCCTTTTGTGCTGCTTTGAGGCTAATTGGGATATTTTACTGAGAGAAATTAAATTCTTAGCTGTGAGAAGAAAGAAAAACAACAACCGACTCCAACATAGATAAGACGCCTATATATCAAATTCACAAAGGGAAGAGAGCATCATAATACTGAATCCTCTTTTATTAATAGTGGGCCTTCTGTTTTTCCCTGTGGTTAAAAGAATGCAGAGGATCGAATCAGCAACCTCAGTAACAAAAAATAATGGCTCTGTGAGCAGTTGTGGCTGCTCAGTGTAATTACTTCTGGCCTTCTGTAATCACCTACGTTCTTGGAGATGGGTAAGGTGCACCCATCAGGTAAGACAATGCCCTTGGGAGAGCAGGACCCTTCCCCTCTTTACTGAAAGAGTGGTCACACATTGGAACAGGCTGCCCTGGGAGGTGGTGGAGTTACCATCCCTGGAGGTGTTCAAGAAATGTGTGAACATGGTACTTTAGGACATGGTTTGATTGCCATGGTGATGTTAGATTAATAATTGGACTCCATGATCTTAGAGATCTTTTCTAGCTGAAGCAATTCTATGTTTCCATGAACCTGAGCTGGGAAGTTGTGGTCTCCATCACTTCTGCCACATTCTCAGCTCTCATTCATCCATACTGGCAGATAAGGAGAGCCTGGAGGCTCTGCAATAAGTATTTCCCTTAGGAAGCAGGAGGAATGAAATATCTAGTAATTGTCCATTAGTATCTAGTCATTGTCCATTTAAATAAATTTAATAAGTGACTGGAGGAGGAGAGAGAGGGTCATGTTTTATCCATGGAGCATGTGGACATTGGAGCTATTCAGCTTGGAGAAGAGAAGGCTCTGGGAAGACCTTAGAGTGGCATTCCAATACTTGAAGGGGACCTACAAGAAAGCTGGGGAGGGACCTTTTACAAGGCCTTGTTGTGATAGATATGGGAAAATGGATTGAAGCTGGAAGAGGTGAAATTTAGACTGAATATTAAGAAGAAATTCTTTACCATGAGGATAGTGAAACACTGGAACAGGTTGCCCAGAGAGGTTGTGAATGGGTCCTCCCTTGAAATGTTCAAGGACAGGTTGGACAAAGCCTTGAGTGACCTGATCTAGTAGGAAGTGTCCTTGCCCATGGCAGGGAGGTTGGAACGAGATGAACTTTAAGCTCCTTTCCAACCCAACCCGTTCTATGAATCTGTGATTTTGTTTAAGCAAATCTTTACTTTCAGCAACCTAAATTTTGCATACTTTTGAGAAACATTCAGGAGCATTCCTGTGCCACAGCTTCTTCCAGTATGGCTGAGTAATGGTGTAGGCTATCCTGGTAGAATCATAGGATCATTTTGGTTGAGAAAGACCTTTGAGATCATCAAGTCTAACCATTATCTGACTCTACCAAATCTGGCAAGAGTCCCTTAGTCCCACATCATTGTGTCATTTAAACACCTCCAGGGATGGAGGAGAAATACTGTCCTGGTATAGGCTGGCTCTGTGCTCTGCTACTTTGAATCCCAGGCTAGCTGCCAGCAGAACCTGTTTATCATAGTTGCTTGTGGCTGGCATCAGTACAGCATTCTGGGTGCAAGTGAAGATGGTTTTGTTCATGAGAAGTGAAGCATCAGAGAAAGGACACAGGATAAGTGATTCTTTTTTACTGTATATTTAATGAGGTAGGGAAGGATGACCAAACTGATCCCTCTTTTTTTTTTTTTTAACTTTATTTTTTACTTTCTTGGTGTATTTACCATGCAAACATCTGAGGCAGCTTTGAATTTTGTCTGGTATTTGCATGGTTCAGGCAGAGATTGCTGAGGCTCTGTTTACCACAGCTCAGATATGAAACAGCTGTTCTGCTTCTGGATTTGTGTAACATTGTTAATATAATTAGGTTGCATACAATTCACTGTTCCAATCTAATTTTGCAGGGATGCTGCTTTTTGACATTTTGTAGAGAAGATAATCTTCCCTCTGTTCAGCTGAAGTTTAAACATCTTTTTTTTCTAACCACTTCAATGATTTTTCTTGGATTTTCCTTTGGAGAAACATTCATTTCTTTTTAAAAAAAAAAAAAAATCATCTCACAAGAAAGAGCATCCCTAAAACATTCCTTGCTCCATGCACGTTCAAAGAGTTCTCTGTTCAGCAGCAGAAGCCAAATTGTTAGTTACTCACTTTTAATGTCTGGTTCTGTTAAACGTGCCGCAGATGAAATCTGCACAAAGATAAAAGGATTTTTTTTTAATCCTGATATCAGAACAGTTCTACAGTAATAACTTGACCAAGCAAGTGAGGAGACCTCTTCTTAATTTACAAATGAAGTCATTGTTTTAAAATATCACATTTAATGTAAACCTCGCTCCATTTGGGTTTAATTTGGGATAAATGGTTTTGGCTTTTTCTCTGCAGGCATAATTTGCTATTGACATATATACAATGAGACTGCTGCTGTTACCCTGTTTTCTTTTGTGTCCTTTCATCACCTGCTGGTCCAGAATTTTCTCCCCTCCTTTTTTTTTTTTTATTTCTTCTCATATAAACAATTGCTGACCTCATCTCACCTCCTTGCACCCTGTAGGGAAGCTGTGAGGTTTCCATGTGGTGCTTCTCTGTCCCTCCCCTCTCTTCCCTCCCCATCTCCAAAGTGCTTTGGTCTGAATAGTGGTTAATGAAATCTACATATTCATGAAAATAAAGTCTTAAGCACAGGAAACCAACATGCAGTGGTGCATTAATATTACAAGTTCTATGATTCAGAGTTGTTTTTTTTTTTACCCTGTGCAAACCATTCTGGTAGCTGTGTCCATATTAAAGAACAGTCATTCAGCAAGGTCCATGTGCTTTTACCTGCAGAACAATGACATCTTGTGTGCATATTTTGTCATCAGTCTAATGATCTCAGACACTCAGGAATGTAATTTCCTAACTCTCTCCCATCTATTGTACAATTTAGCTAAATTACATACTCCTCATTTCACACATACTGACAGATGAACCTTCATGAACATACAGCAGTTGTGTTGCAGAGCCAAAAATGCTTCCTCTATTAACCCATCCTTAGCAATGAGACTGAGTGAGTTTTGATGGATTTTTACCCTCTGTGGAAATTTGTGTAGCAGCTTTACACTTGTTCATGGACTGTGAGTTGCTGGAGCTGGTGAAGGGTCCAGAGAACAAGTCTTGTGAGAATCAGCTGAGGGAATGTGGATCCTTTTTTATGGAGAAAAGGAGGCTGAAGGGAGATCTCAATGCTCTCTACAAGAGCTGACTTTACAAAAGAAGATGACATCACCACTAACAGTGTGACCATCAGGAGCAGGGAAAAGATTGGGACTCTGTGCTTGGCACTGATGAGGCCACACCTTGAATGTTGGGTTCACTTTTCAACCCCTAACACAAGAAGGACATTGCTCTGCTGTGAGGACAGGCGGAGAGAGTTGGGGCTATTCAGCCTGGAGAAGAGAAGGCTTTGAGGAAATCTTGTAGTGGCCTTCTAATATCTGAAGGGGAACTACAGGAAGGTTGAGGAGGGACTATTGACAAGGTCTTGTAACAACAGGATGAGGAGTAATGAGTTTAAAGTGAAAGAGGGGAGATTTAGACCAGATGTTAGAAGAAGTTCTTCACAGTGAGGATGGTGAAACACAGGAACACGTTGCCCAAGGAGGTTGTGGATGTTCCCTCCCTGGAGGTGTTGAAGGCCAAGTTGGATGAGGCCTTGACAGCCTGTTCTAGTGGGTGGTGTCCCTGCCATTGGTAGGTAGATGGAGGTAAATGATGTTTGAGGTCCCTTCCAACCTAAACCATTCTATGACTCTGTGATTGTATGACATTGAGATGCTGGGAGCATGTCCAGAGAAGGGTAACACAACTCGTGAAGGGTTGAGAGCAAATATTATGAGAAGTGTCTCAGGGAACTGGGATTCTTTAGTCTGGAGAAGAGGAGGTGGAAGAGAGACCTCAATGCTCTCTACAGCTGCCCCAGATGTGGGGGTCAGTCTCTTCTCCTTAGTGTCAGGTGATAGAACAAGAAGAAATGGTCTTAAATTTTGCCAGGAGAGGTTTAGGTTGGATATTAGGAAGAATGTCTTTCCTGCAAGAGTGGTCAGGCATTGGAATAGGCTGCCCAGAGAAATGGTGGAGTCACTGTCCCTAGAGGTGTTCAAGAAATGTGTGGACATGGCACTTTGGGATATGGTTTAATACCCATAACGTTGTTACTTCAATGGTTGGACTTGGTGATCTTAGAAGTCTTTTCCAACTGAAACACTGCTATGATTCTATGATATATTAGCAGCAAGAGTCTCCTGATTTTCATATGACATACAGTTCTCATGTGAATTGGGTGTACAAACCCTGTGGACCCTGTTGTGAGGCACTCCTTGACTCTTAAGTTCTACAAACGAAGCTGAAGGAATTTCAGAACATTGTTTAGCCTATCTCCTGGTTTCAGGAGGAAGTATTCTTACAATGTTTTTGTCACATTTTTTCTTTAGAAGACTCCTGAGCTACACAACATCCTTATTTCCACAGTCCTCGTTTACATAAAATTCACTTGCTAGAAATGTAAGCCCAGTATTGCTTGTGCTAACCAAGCAGACATGAAACACTACATGTTACTCCTCCTCTATGCCTTTTTTTCTCCTTTTGATATTTGCACACAGTTATAAGGCCACTCTTCCAACCTTCTTACAAAACAGCACCAGTCCTTCAATCTCCCTTTCATAGTTTATTTCCAGATATCTAATCTGTTTTTTTTGTTGTTGTTGTTGCTTTCATTTGAAGTTTCTGTCATTTCAAGTTCATGCAAGTGACCTCCCTCTTAATCAATATCCTCATAAAGGTCTCTGTGAGAGGCTCATTGCCCCTCCCTTGATGCAGTCACCAAAGATAAAGATTGCCTTTGCTAAAGATGGGCCCAGATTGCTGGCAAAGGGATGCAAACAGCACCTTTGTGGACTTAGGGACTTGACCCAGACATCTGCCCAAGAATGCTCAGGAATGCTAGGTAGAGTGTCTTGATGAAGTTCTGAGATTTCAGCCTGGCTTGAACACAAGGCCCAGGATGCCATACTTCACACCAGCTACCCCAAAGAAAGGCTGCTGCATATTTGGGGTATGGACAGGTAAACAGTGCAGGGAGGGGGCAGAGGCCGTGCCCAGCGCTGCCTGCCAGGCCCCTGAAGATGCATGAGAATACAAAGGAAAATTTCCTGGGGAGCTGCACCTGGACAACAGCCTAAAACTGTGTAAAAATGCATAAGCGATGCCTGCAAGTGTGCATCTTCCACCGGAGCACCTCCATGGGCACTTCCACCAGAACAAAATCACCGGAGAACCCCCCCACAAGGACNGCAGTGCAGGGAGGGGGCAGAGGCCGTGCCCAGCGCTGCCTGCCAGGCCCCTGAAGATGCATGAGAATACAAAGGAAAATTTCCTGGGGAGCTGCACCTGGACAACAGCCTAAAACTGTGTAAAAATGCATAAGCGATGCCTGCAAGTGTGCATCTTCCACCGGAGCACCTCCATGGGCACTTCCACCAGAACAAAATCACCGGAGAACCCCCCCACAAGGACGACCCAAGGAGCCATTCTACAGAAGGACATCCCTGGGCCGGGCACAGCTCGCTCTCTCTCTCTCCCTGCCATCTGTGGCTGATGGTAATGTAATCCGTGTTCTTTTCCTTCCCTGCTGTCCATTGTTCCCTCTCCCTCTCTCCCCCCCTCCTCTCTCTCTCCCTCGGTTGTCGTCCCTCTCCCTCTCTCCCCTCTTCCCTCTCTCCCTCAGTTTTGTTCAACATTATCCTTTAATATCTAGTTCTTGGTGATATTTGGTGTTGTTTGCACCTTAATTTCATGACACGGACATCTGAAAGAACCAGTCTTGCTCCTCTGGACAGAGATACTGTTCACCTCTGTTCTCCAGACCTTGACAGTCTCCCACTTTCTGGTAATTTCATCATGTGGTTTGTGACGTTGATAATAGCCAACAGATGAACCCCCCCAGCTTTCACTATGAGGGAAGGTAAACTTGCTGATCCTAATTTTCTGAATTTCACTGACAGCCACTTAAACATTCCAGCTTTCTTGGTGGATATTTTTTCAATATGCTCCTTATGTTTCTGTCCATCACAATTCCCTTCTCTGTATAATTAATCTATTTTTGTCATCCCGTTGCTTCCTGCTTGCAGTGCTGCTGTTGATTATTATTTTTATTGGTTTGTGTATTTACACTGGAACTTAACATATGCTTGAATGTTAGTGCTGATTGCCCACATTTTTAATTTATCCTCTTTGACTGTGTCTCTTAAGTCAGCTTTACGCACCGGAATGTATCCATTCATAACCCAAAAGCAAGCCAGAAGCACATCACCAATGAGAGCACCAACAGTGCTGGACAGTAACTTTTCCATTTCACTGTAGTTTACCCTTATGGTATGAACATAAACAGAAAAATCTAAGACCTAACTCTAAGTATCTTCCTTGCAACTTTTTCATGTCTACCAAAAACTACCCAACCCTAGTGCTGTTTGGGTTTTTTTTCCACTTTGCCAAGGCTCAGAGGATGTCTGTACAAAATTGCTTTATTTCAGCATTCACAATGGAGGCAGGAAACTAAGATTTTGGTGCAAGGATTGAAGTCATTTGTCCCTAACTGCTTGCTCTCATTATGTTTTAATAGTGAGAATAAAGTTAACATGAAAGTGATGCACTGTGTTGCAATTACAACTCAATTTTAATTGTCTGGAGCATTAGGAAAGTACAATTTTTCTCAACAGGGTTGTCACAGGCACTCCTGTGATTTTACCCATCTTCTTGTTAATCATTGCCTTTAAAAAGTTAATGATTTAACTTCTGAGTCTCCAGAAGTAGTACTCTAATTTTTTTTTCTTCTCTCCATAAAGCCTGCATGAATGTAATTTTTCTTCTTTGCAAGCCTTTGAATATCCACATACCCAGGACATCTTTAGTGGCTACACTACTTGCCTTTTCCCAACACTTTTGTTATTTTTTTTTTCCCTTTTGGTCATGTTCATGCAAACTGAGGGAGGGGAAAAAAAAAATCAGTCTAAGGCTGATGATCTCACAAAATCTAATATATCATCGTGATTCTAAGAAGGTCATTTCTCATCACTAGTTCAGCTCGCAAGGTTGTGCATCACAACTGTATGACATTTGACTGGAGACAGAATATCACTTCAGAAGAATGGAAGCATTATTGTAAAAATCCAAAACTTTTAAGGTTTTTAATAAGATTAGAGTTTCTTTTACTTATCAAGGATGCTGTTGAAGGGGAAAACATGTAGGAAAATAATGCATCTGATTCTTCAGTTTCTAGAGGTGCACACTGAAAATTGTGGAGAAAAGTATTTTATTTATATGCAAGAAAGAATTCCACCTTAACCATGGAAATTTACTTATTAATATCAGATTATGCAGCTAGTTTAGGCTAGTCCCTGTTTTTTTGCTTCGTTTTTTTTTTTTTTTTTTTTTTTTTTTTTTTGTTGTTGTTGTTGGTTTTGGGGTTTTGGTTGGTTGGTTGGTTGGTTTGTTGTTTTTTTTGTTGTTGCTGTTGTTTTGTTTTTTGTGCATGTTAGATATCAGGAGAAGAGACCAGATTGTCTTGTTTTTAAAATTTGAGTGCAGTGTCATATGTGACAGTTGAGCTCCCTCTCCTCCCTCTTGGAAGCTGTGCTTGTTTCTTTTATTAGCTGAAACTGAACTGAAATTTACACTGATACCCTGATACGCAGTAAAATGTGCTCTGACTTCTGGGGAACATGCTTGCTACTGCTACCTAATGAAAGAGGTTAACAATTCCTGACCCTCTCTGTGAAGTATTTCAGTCCCTCCAGACAAAAGCCAGGGATTTCAGACTTATTCAGGTTGGAGCTTGGGGATTTTTTAAGCCCTTTGGTGGAATGAGCAGAAATGCCAGCTTCGTTGTGTCACCCTCAAAGGAAATTTTTTTTCCCCCTGCAGCAGCTGTCAGGGGAACTAATGAAACGCTGAGCATTTGTTAACTAACAGGATTGATGAATAGTGAGTAACTAATTTAAGTGGCATGCAGCAGCTCTTTCTGAAAACCTTTTCCTTTTCTTTTTTTTTTTTGCATTGTGGGTAGAATAATGAGTGTTATCACTTGCTGTCATTGGGGCAGACTGTTCTTTTTATCTCTTCATCCTCTTGAAGTGGGCAGTGAGAAACATGGGGAGTGTAGAGCCTAGCAGTAGCTGGCGTATGATAGCAAGAAATCTGCAGAAGCTCTTGTAGTTATTTTGCAACTGGTTAGATGTACAGACAGCTTAAATCTTGACTGTTTACGTGGTTGGCTTTGTAACAATCACTTTTCTGCTGTCAGAACAGAGGGTGGCAGATGTTTACATCACAGGGGAATGGCTGAAAACCAAAACACAAGCCTCCCTAACTGCTTAATCAAGAACTTGATCCTGCAGCCAGTGGTATGGTTTGGCATAGCTAATGATGTCACTTCAATGAGGAAAGGAGAGCCTTCCCTCCTCCTGTTACTCGCTGATGGATACACAGACTTCCCACAGAGCTCCAGGAGGGGCTGTGTGTAATCACAGCTCAGTGTTGTTAGCTGGCTGCTGTGTGCCATGCCTCAGGTTTCTCTGTGGACACGGTCTGAGTCAATGGCTCCCCAAAAGCAATTATTTCTGAGTGAAAATAGAACATCTCCCTTATGAGGAAAGGGTGTTTGGCCTTGAGAGTGTGAGGGTAATGTGCCACTCTGCCCAAGAGTGCCAGTGGTGGTGTACTGGAGTGCATTAGGAAGAGGGTTATCAGCAGAGCAAGGAAAATACTCTTTTTCTTCTACTTTGCCCTAGCGAGGCCTCATCTGCAGCATTTTGTCCAGGGCTCCCCAGTTTAAGAGGAACAGGAAACTACTGTGCCAGGGGAAGTTTAGGCTGGAGGTGAGGAGAAAGTTCTTCCCTGAGAGAGTCATTGGCTACTGGAACGGGCTGCCCAGGGAGGTGGTGGAGTCACTGTCCCTGGAGGTGTTCAAGGTGGGTTTGGACGTGGCACTTGGTGCCATGGTCTGGTCTTGAGGTCTGTGGTAACGGGTTGGACTTGATGATCTTTGAGGTCTCTTCCAACCCTGGTGATACTGTGATACTGTGATACTGGAGAGAGTCCAGTGGATGCTATGAGGATGATGAAGAGACTGGAATATCTCTCTGATGAGGAACGGCTGAGAGACTTGGGACTGTTTAGCCTGGAGAAGAGAAGGCTGAGAGGGAATTTGATCGATGTTTACATATACTTTAAGAGTGGATATCAAGAAGGTTGCCCAGTGATGGGATGAGGGACAAAAGAAACAAACTGAAACTTGGGAAGTTCCACCTCAATGTGAGGAAAAACCTTTGCTGTGAGGGTGACTGTACAAATCTTCTCCTGAGTGTAAATCACCTTGTGATGGTGGTGATCACATCTCAAACTGAGAAATGTCTCAACAAAGATGTGTCATCTCTGCCCAGGGGATGTGGTGGAAAGTCCCCCCTGGAACGTGTTGTGTGGAGGAGAGAGCCAGGAAGCAGCAGCCCAAGAGTGTTTCTCCTCCTAGCCCCACACCACCAAAGAAGGACCATGAGGTGGTATTTCTCCTGCTCTCTCTTTCTCCATTATCTCTCTCCCTCTCTCTCCCTCCATTATCTCTCTCCCTCTCTCTCCCTTTTCTTCCTTTCTCTGTTCTGTTTACTCTATTCTCTCTCTCTCTTTAATAAATAGTCTTGTCTTGATATATGGCCTTGTTTGTGCCCCAATTTCACTCACAGAAATGTTCAAAAAAGAACTGAGTCTCCTTCCCAACTTCTGAACTGAGACAGTGACAGAGCTCTGACCCAGGTTTCCCAGAAAAGTTGTGGTCTCCTTCTTTGGAGACTTTCAAGATCTTCTGGACATGTTCCTGTGTGACCTGCCCTAGTTGATCCTGCTTTGGCAGGGGTGTTAGACTTGATAATACCCAGAGGTCTCTTCTAACCCCTATTGTTCTATGATTCTGTGAAAAATGACAAAACTAAAACACCTCTGTCATGTAGATCTTCCTGCCCTTTCCTTGGAGCCTATAACAGGGCATCCCTCTCTAGCAGGGCACCCCTCTCTTTCCAGGAATAGATAGTGCTACCCACACCTCTTTCCTATCTTTCTTATTCCTTAGCCTATTTGAAGGAAAAACTGTACAGGACCTGGAGAGTTAAACTTACTTTCCTACCTGGATCTTGCTTGGATTCAACTTTAACTCTCACCTCCTCCTGGGAGAGTCTCTGACCCTTCAGGTATTACAAAAGTACAGATAAAGGCTAAAATCAATCCCTGGCTGGCATGAAAAGTGTGCCACCATGCAGAACAAATGCCAAATGACTTCAGAAACAATGTGCAGAGCTGTCTTGTCTTGTGGTTAAAAGTGGTTAAGTCTATTTGACTATAGCAAAGGATTTTGTATTTAAAGAAAAAAAACATATATTTGGCCCCATTTTTTT
>VWZE01009106.1:246981-265409 GCA_013396675.1 Eubucco bourcierii | reverse complement strand
CCCTCAGCACAGGAAGGACATGGAAGTGTTGGAGCGGGTCCAGAGGAGGGTCACAAAGATGGTTAGAGGGCTGGAGCAGCTCTGCTGTGAGGACAGACTGAGGGAGTTGGGGCTCTTCAGCCTGGAGTAGAGAAGGCTTCCAGGACACCTGTATCTGAAGGGGGCCTACAGGAAGGCTGGGGAGGGATTATTTACAATGTCCTACAACGACAGGACAAGGGGCAATGGGTTTAAACTGGCAGAGGGGAGATTTAGACTGGATGTTAGGAGGAAGTTCTTTCCTGTGAAGGTAGTGAGACACTGGAACAGGTTGCCCAGGGAGGTTGTGGATGCTCCCTCCCTGGAGGTGTTCAAGGCCAGATTGGATGAGGCCTTGAGTGAGCTGTACTAGTGGGAGGTGTCCCTGCCTATGGCGGGGGGTTGGAACTAGATGATCCTTGAGGTCCCTTCCAACCTTACCATTCTATGATTCTATACGCCATGAAACATCTTTCTGAAGGTCTTTCCTAGGGACTCCAAAATGTATCAGCCCAATCAGGCAAAGAAATGAAAGGGGAAGTTGATATGCACTGCACAGATATTTCCAGTCTTGAGGCAGATATTGAAATTCTGAAATATCACTCCAAATAAGAGTTTGTTGAGCTCTCTCCATGTGGTTGATTAATGTCCCCTTCAACAGATGACTGAGATAGGACAGGAAGTGGATTTGTTTAGGATTAAGGGACAGGGTTAGGGATTCGCAATCACTCGGATCTAACAGCCCCAAATTGCACAACAAAGCCAATATACAACTGCAAAACAATGCAGAAGCTGACTTACTGCTTGGGCTGTTATCAACTTTACTTCCCACCTCCCCAACCCCATCTCATTCCTTGTTCTCATACAAAACAAATATCTTTAGATTTTTTAATCCAGGCTCTCACTTCATGATAATCAGCAGTAGAAATGTTGGTGATCATGTTTTAAAGAAACTTATTGTTAAGAAAATTAGACCTTTTAAACAATTAAATCAACCTCTG
Source organism: Eubucco bourcierii (assembly GCA_013396675.1). Lineage (NCBI taxonomy): Eukaryota > Metazoa > Chordata > Aves > Piciformes > Ramphastidae > Eubucco > Eubucco bourcierii. Next base: position 264,390 of record VWZE01009106.1, on the reverse strand, counting down.
GAATTTTGTTTTTCTTTTACTTGTTTTTGTGTGTGTGTGTGTGTGTGTTTTGTTGTTTCAGTTAGTTTGTTTGTTTTTTTAATTTGGTTTTTTTTTAACATTGTTGTTTCAGATTTTTCTGCTATAGAGAGTTAAGGCCAGGCTGGATGAAGCTTTGGTCAGCCTAGTCTAGTGGAAATGTCCTACCCATGACCAGGTGTTTGGAACTAGATTATTTTTAAAGTCTTTTCTGTCTCAAGCCATTCCATGATTCTTTGTATTACAATAATATTTGGGGAGGGATGTCACAATTGGAAGGGCTGCAGAAACTCACAGAATAAATCACAGAATCACAGAGTTATGTGGGTTGAAAGGGACCTCTGGAGATTATCAAGTCCAACCCCCACCCTAAATGAACTAAATTTCATTTATTTTTATGATACAAAAATGCTCTGGGCAATGAGAACATTTTAGCATAGCAGGATTCACATGAAAAAAAAGTATTAAAGACAAAAGCCCACAGAAATCAATGAATTTTCCTGTAGCCCATCCATGTGTTAGATAAGCACATGGGAGAACATAAGCCTCACGCTCTAATTTGACACGAGCATATCTGACTGGGCAGAATATACCAAGGGAATGAGCCAATAACAGACATCATCCTCCCCATCCTAAATCTGTACTTGTGCTTACAGTGACTTTAGATCAAATTTACACATTTTTTTTTTTTAGGACATATAAAAGAATAAATTAAACTGGAGCCCAGAAGACAGTAGTACTGCAATAATACTACTATCCAGCTATCTTAATTTTCTCTCACTATATCTACCATCAGAGCCTCCTGAGGTGCTTTTCTTTGCTCATTTTTGTTAAGAAGTTGTTTAAGAGCTGAGATTCCAGAAAATGAGAAAGATTATTCTTGCAATGGTCTCACAGCACTGCTGGGTGAAAGCTCTGAACAGGCATACCTCTGTCCATGAAGGACACAATTGCAATCAGGCAGAGCTCCAAGGCAGCAGGAGACCTAACAGAAGGGCACACCACAGTTATTCAAGAGGGCTTTGTGAAGCTGCATTGAAGCTCAGATTGCTTTAGGACAGCAGCCAGAGACTGTGCCAGTGGGAACACCTGTTGGGTGATATAAGAATATTGATATGGTAATGGGAGGGGCTCTCTCTCCTACCTGGCATCCCTCTTAAGCTCAGGAGACACTTTCCATATATAGTCACTTGGAAACAATTCACAGCTGTTAGTAAGCAGGCAGCAATGAATCACAGAATCATTATGGCTGAAAAAAGACCTTCAAGACCATCAAATCCAACCATTATCTAACTCTGCCAGGGCCACTAGTACACCATATCCTTCAGCACCATATCTAGATGGTTTTTAAATAGATCTAGGGATGGCCATTCAACCACTTTCCTGTTACAGTCTTTGAGAACCCTTTGGACAGAGAGATTTTTCCTAATGTCCAACCTAAACCTCCCTTGGTGTAACTTGATGCTGTTTCCTCTTGTCCTGTCAGTCATGACTTGTGAGAAGAGACCAATAGCCATCTCCTACAACCTCCTTTCAGGTAGTTGTAGAGGGTGATAAAGTCTTCCCTCAGCCTTCCTAATGAAGAATTGAGGGTGCTAGAAGAAGGCAATTAGATCCCAAATCTGGCAGGAGAACCTGCTGGAGCTGCAGAGACATAGTAAGACTTTTGTCCCTTTTGGCCCAAATCACTGACATCATGATTATTTGTTTGCTGCAACCTCCCTATCAGGTCACCTCTTTGGCCCCAGTCAGAGCCTCATTTTTCTTTTTTCTTCTTCTACTGTATCAGTCTCCAGTTGAAGCTCTGTCTCAGCTAGAGCTCAATTGAAGCTCTATCTCAGCTACTCCCTGGATCACTCTTCTCCTTCCCTTCACTCCATGTGAAACCCTTGCTGATCACTCTGCAGTCAATCCCTCTCCTCTTTCCTAACCCAGGAGCAGCTGAGGGAGCTGGGGTTGTTCAGCTTGGAGAAGAAGAGGTTCAGGGTAGACCTTATTGCTCACAGAAAGGAGGTTGTAGCCAGGTGGGGGTTGGTCTCTTCTGCCAGTCACCCAGTGACAGAACAAAAGGACACAGTCTCGAACTGTGCCAATTGTCAAAGCAACACGACCATGGCCACTACATCATGTCCCAAAGTGCCACGTTCACAGGTTTCTTGAACACCAGCTCCTTGAGCAGCCCGTTCCAATGTCTGAACACTCTCAGGAAAGGAATTTTCCCTAATTTCCAATCTAAGCCTCCTCTGGCACAATTTCAGGCTATTTCCTTTGTTCTATGACCTAATACTAGGAAGACGAGATCCTGACCTCCTGTCAGAAAGTTGTAGAGAGCAGTGAGGTCTTCCTTCAGACTCCTCTTCTCTAGACTAAACATCCCAGTTATTTCAGATGCTCTTCATAAAAACTATTCTCCAGACCCTTCACCAGCTCTGTTGCTCTAACTTCAGACAAGGTGACGGGGAGTAGAATGAGGTAATGGGTGAGCTAGAATGGAAGTGTTGGAGCAAATCCAGAGGAGGACCACAAAGATGATCAGAGGGCTGCAGCAGTTCTGCTATGAGGACAGGCTGAGAGAGGTGGGGCTCTGCAGCCTGGAGAGGAGAAGGCTTCCAGGAGACCTGATAGTAGCCTTCCAGTATCTGAAGTGGACCTACAGGAAGGCTGGGGAGGGACTATTGACAAGGTCTTGCAATGACAGGACAAGGGGCAATGGGTTTAAACTGGCAGAGGGGAGATTTAGACTGGATGTTAGGAGGAAGTTCTTTCCAGTGAGGGTGGTGAGACACTGGCACAGGTTGCCCAGGGAGGTTGTGGGTGCTCCCTCCCTGGAGATGTTCAAGGCCAGGTTGGATGAGGCCTTGAGTAACCTGTAATAGTGGGAGGTGTTTTGTCTATGGCAGGGGGGTTGAACTAGATGATCCTTGAGGTCCCTTCCACCCTTACCATTCTATGAGTCTAATATTCTAACTGAAGCACTCTAGTGAATCACTGTGATTGTACTGGTTGGAACCTTGAGGTATTGGCTGGAATTTGAAAGTGTCTTTACTGGGGATTGTCTTTCCCAAAACTCCTGAATCAGAGAGCAATAATACTGGCACCTACATTCCTATGTGCTCTGCACAATTTAGGTTGAGATCTTTCAGAACTATTGAACAATTTCAACTTCCTTTGAAATAATTGCTGACTGTCCAGTCTTTGTAGAAAGTTTAGATTTTGTTTTAGAGTCCCTGTAATTCACAGCAATCTGTTATTCTGTTCTGTTCTATTACCTGGATGAAGTTAGCTGTAGGGTCTGTTAGATATTTTCAGGTATGGTTTTATACTAAGTTTATAATGTATCCTCAGCCTTTTGTATTTACTGATGAGGAACGGACTTATAGAACCATAGAATCATAGAATGGTAAGGTTGGAAAAGACCTCAAGGATCATCTAGTTCCAACCCCCTGCCATAGGCAGGGACACCTCCCACTAGTACAGCTCACTCAAGGCCTCAGCCAACCTGGCCTTGAACACCTCCAGGGAGGGAGCATCTACAACCTCCCTGGGCAACCTGTTCCAGTGCCTCACCACCCTCACTGGAAAGAACTTCCTCCTAACATCCAGTCTAAATCTCCCCTTGCAGCCACACCTCAGGCAGCATCTCTTTGTAACATCAAACCTTGTTTGCAGGAGCATAACTGTAAATTTCAGGATTTCTTGACTTAAAATCAAAAGCTAGTTACATATTTTCATCTAAACCATCTAGCTATTCAGAGGGAATGTTATCGACATTGATCAGTATCTAAAGGATGGAAGTCAAAAGGATGGGGCTGGGTTCTTTTCAGTGGTGCCCAGTGATAGAATGAGGAGTAAAGGGTACAAACTAGAATACAGCAAGTTCCACTTAAGACAAAACNCTCATCCAATCTGGCCTTGAACACCTCCAGAGAGGGAGCAGCCACGACCTCCCTGGGCAACCTGTGCCTCACCACACTCACTGCAAAGAACTTCCTCCTAACATCCAGTCTAAATCTCCCCTCTGCCAGTTTAAACCCATTGCCCCTTGTCCTGTCATTACAGGACCTTGTAAATAATCCCTCCCCAGCCTTCCTGTAGGTCCACTTCAGATACTGGAAGGCTACTATCAGGTCTCCTGGAAGCCTTCTCCAGGCTGCAGAGCCCCAACTCTCTCAGCCTGTCCTCATAGCAGAGCTGCTCCAGCCCTCTGATCATCTTTGTGGCCTCCTCTGGACCCGCTCCAACACTTCCATGTCCTTCCTGTGCTGAGGGCTCCAGAACTGCACACAGCACTCCAGATGGGGTCTGACAAGAGCAGAGTAAAGTGGCAGAATCCCCTCCCTTGCCCTGCTGACCATGCTTCTCTTGATGCAGCCTAGGACTCGGTTGGCTGTCTGGGCTGCCCAAAGAGGTTGTAGAGTCTCCTTTTCTGGAGACTTTCAAAACCCAGCTAAACACAGTCCCATACAACTCAATATAGGTGAACTGTCTTTAGAAAGAAGTTTGGACGGGATCTTCAGGGGTCTCTTCCAGACTCTACTATTCTGTCATTCTGTGACACACTGTAAGTTCAGAGGAAATATTCAAACAATGGTGGAAATTCAGCCATAAAACTCCACGTGTCTCCACTCTTGGTTGAGTGACCATGAAGTATATATTGAGCCTGATGTATTGAAAGCCTGAAAACAAGGTTTACTTCGTGTACCCAGATATAGGTAACGCTGGGGAGTGATTGCTTAGAAGAGCATGTAGCTATAGGATGAGGGGCAATGGTTTGAAACTGCAGCAGAGTAGCTATAGGTAGGGCAGTAAGAGAAGTTTTTTACAACAAGAATGGTAGAATACTGGAACAGATTGTGCATGGATGTGGTTGAGACATTCAAGAGGAGACTTGATGTGGCCATGGGCAGCTTGATTTAGTTGGAGGTGTCCCTGACACCTGCTGACTGCAGGGGGATTGGACAAGATGACCTTTAAGGGTCTCTTCCTTGGATCCAAATCACCTAGGATGTAATGAAAGATGTTGTATTTTTCCATTTTTTCCTTTCAGATGATCCTGAAATCTTGGCTGGTAGAACTTCCATTGCATCATACAGCTGAAGGTCTCTTACTGTGAGGAAAAATTAGTCATGTCTTGCAAGATGCTCAAAATGTGCAGCCCTCATCTTATTCTGCTATTTTGAATTTCCTGGATAGACAAGAAATACAGAAGGGGGAAAAGAGGATTTCGTGATCTGGGTAAGTCGCCACAGTTCCTCATGTGAGATGTCTCTACCCAATTGTGCCTGTGACCCTGCTAGCAATGCAGCTGCAACAGTGGGGGTTGTCAGCTAGAGGGAAATTATGAATCCTGAAGTGAAAGCAGGTGGAAAGCAGAATGCTAAAAACCTTGGAAACTGCTGCCAAAAATGATGAGAGTGCTCTGATCACTGCTGATTTTTAACAGCAATTAAAACAGTCAGGTAATAATGACACTCTTGTCCAGTGTCTAAGAAGGAGGGTGAGCCACACCAGCTCAATGAGATAACAAACCAAACTCCAATATTGCTACTGATGACTAAAATATGACAGACATAAAACCAGATTTCCACCCCCCCCTACAAAGTGCAGTTTGCAACAGTTTTCACAAATGCCAGTAATGAGCAATATGTTTTGTGCTTCTTTTATTTGCTTCTGCTTTTTTGATTTGTTCAGAAGCTTTTGTGACACGTTGTGAAACCCCCTGGGATACGTTTGCTTCCATTAGTATTTAGAGGATAGGTATGAAAGCAAGAGGGATGTTTTGTATTAGAAGCCAACACTAAGAAAGATGCCACACAATTCTCATTTATTCTGGCTAACTGGCAGTCCGTGGTGGGGTGTCACTCTGTACTGAGTGAGTGTCTCAGCGAGAGTTCCACCTCCTCTATGTGGACCTGGTAGTTAAGCCAATTAAAAGTGCACTGAATCAGCTGTATTATGTGCTTCTAATGTATATTTTTAAATTGAATTATTATCCCTCAGGCATGATGGAGCAACATGTACTTTGTTAATCAGGCACCAAGTAGCTGTGGATAGCTTGCTTTCAGGTGGCCAAGAAGGCCAACAGCAGGGAAGTGATTGTGTCCTTATACTGGCCGCTGGTAAGGCTACGCCTCACTACTATGTTCAGTTTTGGGGTCCTCATTACAAGAAGGACATTGAAGTGCTGGAGTGGGTCCAGAGGAAGGCAGGAAACCTGAAGAACAAGTGTTGTGAGGACTGGCTGAGGGAATTGAGATTGTTTAGTATGGAGAAGAGGAGGCAGGGGGGAAACCTCATAGATCTCCACAATTCCCTGAAAGGAGGTGAGAGTGATGTGGAAGTTGGTCTCTTCTCCCTAGTACTGGGTGATAGAAGGAGAGGAAATGGAATGAAATTGTGCCAGGGGAGGATTAGGTTGGATATTAAGAAACATTTCTTTGCTGCGAAAGAGGTCAGGCATTGGACCAGGTTGCCCAGGGAGGTAGTGGAGTCATGACCCTGGAGTTATTCAAGAAATGTGTGGACACAGCACTTCAGGACATGGTTTAATGACCATGGTGGTGTTAGTTTGATGGTTGGGCTCACTGATCTTAGAGGTCTTTTCCATCCAAAACCAGTTTATGATTCTGTGTTATTTGAAAGAAGAAAAGAATTCCTTGCTCAAAGAGAAACCTTTTTGAGGAAGTTTTCAGATGCCATAGGATGTTTCAGATTATCATAAAACTGGAGAAGACCTTTAAGGTCATAAAGTCCAACCATTGTCTAACTATGGTACATTCTTAATGAAGAGGTGGGCTTTGTTTTTTGTTTGTTTGGGTTGTTTTGTTTTGTTTGTTAATTTTAAAAGGCACTTTTTTAGTGAACGCCAAATATCAGAACAAGAGGCACAGATTGTATTTGCTAGAAACAGTTTTCTAGGCAGATCTGTGCTAACATAAGTTGGTCCACTAATTTCACTGATACTTTCTCAGTGCATTTTAACAGATGTCTAGGAGCCAGGACTGCTCAGAAACTTTTGAGAATAGCACAACTATTATGGTGACACGCTGGAACAGGTTGCCAGCCTCCCTGGAACTGTTCAAGGTCAGACTGGATGAGTCCTTGAATGGCCTGGTCTAGTGGGAGGTGCCACTGCACTTGGCATGGGGGTTGGAACTGGATGATCTTTAAGATCCCTTCCAAACCAAACCATTCTATGACTATGAATGTAGGTGCACACCCAGCAGATAAACAGTGGCAGCTACTGGTTTCCAGGGTGGATAGATTCCATTGCAAGGATTACAAAACATTGAGCCAATGAATGTCAGTATCTGGATTAACTCAATTTTAAGAAAAATAATTGAATGTAGCCCTTTTTTGCATCTGTCAATTTGCAGTGTTGGTGTTTTCTCATTTGCAATAAGCCACTGTGTGTGCCATAGAGTGGTGAGAAAATGAAGCAGAAGAAATGGAGCTGAGATTTGTGAAATGGGCAAATATTTAAATTAGTAAAGGCAAAGACTTCAGTACTATCCTCTGAAATATTATATATGTAAGGAAGTATTAGACCAGTGGCAAATCTACTCCTGAGATGTGTAACATACTGTCAAAATCAGAAAATGAGAAAAATCAATGCGGTGTCAGTCGTTGCCTGATTCTACTCTCCCTATGGATTTAAATTCATGTATGAAAATACAGATCCTGAGGTTGGTTGTGAACAAACATTAATTCATTGCTTTCAGTGCATTGCCTCCAATTTATCCCAAGTGAGAAATTGGCCTGGATTTAGTGAAGGTAGCAATACCAGTGATTTGTCCTCCATTCTCTTTCCTGAGAAAAGTATTCTAACAGCTGAGAAGCTGAGAAGTCATTTGAAAAGACAAATAAAATATAGGTCTTGCCTCCAGAGCTTATTCACTGCAACCACTTAATGTTACCTCTGCTGCTTCCTGCTCAGTGGAAAAATGTGTGGAAATCTCCCATGTAGATAAAACCCAAGTGATCTCAGATCAGGAACACTCAGTATTGACATCCAGTGTAGTCATATTTTCTTTATTGCAAGAGAAAAGAAATCAAGGTCACTTCACAAAAAAAAAAAAAAAAATTAAAAAAAATTTTACATCCACCATGTGTTTGAGGGGGGATTGTTTGGTTGCTTTGGGAAGTGAGGTCTTTTTTTCTTTTTACTTTTCAAACAGTTCTTGCTAGCTGAACACCAATTAAAATAAAGGTAAACTGAGAATGTCATTATTCTGCAGCCGATGACAGAAATTGCCAGGCAGGGTTCCCAGTGACTCAGAGGCAGGGATGAATCTGTCTGGGATCTTAGAAACACTGCTTTGCTCTGGTAGAATCACAGAATCATAGAGTTGTTTCAGTTGGAAAAGACCTCTAAGACCATTGATTCCAACCACGAAACCATGTCCTAAAGTGCCACATCCACACATTTCAAGATTTCTGTCAACCCTCTTGTTGCAAACAAAATTTGGTCAGGGTCGAGATTTCGGCATTTCTCAGACAGAAACTCCTCTTTTCTTCCTCTGAGAATTTCCAGATAGATTTGCATTGATGTGAGTGAGTCAAAAGGATTAAATTATCATTTTGTTAAAGCTATTTCTCTTCCAAATGCCTGTTTAAATAGAGCAGCATTGATGCTCTCTGCCTTAACCAGAGTGTTTCAAAGCAAGATGCTCTTTCACTTTCCCCAGATCCTCATCCCCGTAATATTGATGATCTTTTTGCAGAAACAAACACTACCAAAAACAAAAACAAAAACAAACTAAAGAAACCCCAAAGTAGTTCTACAAGCATATGCAGGGGAATTTATTACATTCCTTGGTCAGCATGAAAGGCTTTGAAAAGNCAAATGCCTGTTTAAATAGAGCAGCATTGATGCTCTCTACCTTAACCAGAGTGTTTCAAAGTAAGATGCTCTTTCACTTTCCACAGATCCTCATCCCTGTTATATTGATGATCTTTTTGTAGAAACAAACACTACCAAAAACAAAAACAAAAACAAAANCTGCACCTGTAACTAGGCTAGGCAGTAGTAACATCCAGTAATTCCCTGATGTCTTCAAGAGCAGAGGACTTCACACTTTTGGGTGTCAAGTTAAGGAATCTGTCTTGCTCAGATGTAAAGGAAATTCTGTTTCAAACTCAGAACAAGAGACATCCACTTGAAATGTTTAAAAATACTTCTTGAATATGTTCAAAGATGTCTTCATCTTTCATACAAAATAACCTGTGATTTGAGAACTGATAACCTGTTTTGACGTTTGTAATATGCCAAACATATCCTGGGCTGCATCAAAAGAAACATGGTCAGCAGGCTGAAGTGATTTCCCCCCTCTGCTGTCGTCTCATGAAACTCCCAACTGGATGCTATATCCAGCTCTGGAGTTCTCAGCACAAGAAAGACATGGACCTGTTGGAGCAGGTCCAGAGGAGAGCCTCAAAAATAATCAGAGGGATGGAGCACTGTGACGGTTTGAGAGTTACCCCCCACAAACGCTTTGTAAAATCACTCAGACTAGACTCAGCCAGCTGGAAGTTAAGGTCTGAAGCTCTATTTACAACTCAGCACAATGCACAAGCAGAGATATACACTATAGACAGGAGTAGTTACAGACATAGACAAGTTAAAGGGAATACAGAAACACAACACCCCTCCCAGAAATCAGAGACCCCAGGAGGGGCTCCCAACTACCCTTCCACCTTCTCCCCACCCCTGTACCTTACCCCAAGGTTTGCCTTATATGCAAGGTGAGCTTGGAGGATCAGTCAATGGAGTTAGAAGGAAAGTGGTTAGTGAGATTACTAAGCAGAGAGGAGAAGGCAAGAAACTAGAGAGCCCGAGACTCTCTCCAAGCCTGAGTGTCTTATCTGTGTTTTGTGTTCTTAGTCTTATACATCTCAGCAAACCTATGAGTGAAGTAGACATCACCATTGTTTCCTTTTCACAGCCTATAATATAATTTTCTCTGATAAAATATTCCAGTTAGCCTCAAACCAGCACAAGCACCTCTCCTATCAAGAAAAGATGAGAGTTTGGTTGTTTTGCTTGGAGAGGAGAAGGCTCTGGGATGACTTTACGTTTCAACCTTTCAATAGTTGAAGGGGGCCTATAAGGGAGATTGGGACAATCTTTTTTTTTAGCAGGGTCTGTTGCAGCAGGACAAGGGGTGATGGTTTTAAAGTAGTAGAGGGGAGATTTAAACTTAATATAAAGAAGACTTGATAATCTTAAAGGTCTTTCCCAATTTTAATGATTCTATGCTTCCAGTATCTGAAGGGGGCCTACGGGAAGGCTCGGGAGGGACTATTTGCAAGATCTTACAATGACAGGGCAAGGCGCAATGGGTGTAAACAGACAGAGGGAAGATTTAGACTACATATTAGGAGGAAGTTCTTTGCAGTGAGGGTGGTGAGGCACTGGAACAGGTTGCCCAGGGAGGTTGTGGCTGTTCCCTCCCTGGAGGTGTTCAAGGCCAGGTTGGAGGAGGCCTTGAGTGAGTTGTACTAGTGGGAGGTGTCCCTGCCTATGGTAGGGGGTTGGAACTAGATGATCCTTGAGGTCCCTTCCAACCTTACCATTCTATGATTCTATGATTCTATGATCAGACAGCAGCATAGGTTTCTGGGGTATGAGCCACACCTCATGCATTTCATGTTTCTCACAAGTCAGTGAGCATCTTCTCACATTTCCTTTCCAGTCAGTAGGTCTCTTTCCTTTTGACTCCAACTCTCTCTCTCTCTCCTTAAGTGTTTAAACAATTGGAGTAATTTCTTACACATTAATGTATAACTGATGGCTGAATGAAATAAAACATGCAGGTAGTTTTAATGTTGCTTGTGTCACCTCTCAGTATTCACATTAAAGAGGGTTTAAAAATCAGCTGAATGGAACTTTCCATTAATCTAAAAGCCTCGCAGCTCAAAATCATTTGGAAATACCAGCGGCAAGGAAGGGCAAAAGGGAAAATAAAAAAAGAAAAAAAAGAAGAAAAAGAAAAAGAAAAAAAAAGAGAGGTAGTAGCACTTTGCACATAAGTGCATCCATACACTTGAAATGCATTTCATTTTGAATAATGTTCAAAAGCTCCAGCAAAGGCTATAAAATAAGAGAAGGGAAACTGTTACCCATTTACCAACTGGAGATCTCATTTTAACACATTTAGGAGCCATTGTTGCTCCTGCTTTTCCTTCACATTAGGAAGTCATTCTTTCTCAAAGGAAGAAGAAAAAAATGTGATAAGTATTATTTTTTGAAAAGGAGACCATATTCCACTTCCAGTCTAAGGTAGAGAAAATCTAGACTTATCCATGTTGCTTAACCTGAAAGCTGATCTAGCATGGTGAGGTTTTCTGCTTCATCTACTTTCTCTGCTATAACAGTTCATTTTGATGAGGTTTTTTTGTGCATGTCTTCATTTTCTTCAATTCTTTTAATCGTCACCAATCCACAGGGATTAGAAGCCCCATAGAAATTAGAAAAGAATTCAAGCTGTCCTTTTTCTATCTTTTTAAAAATGTTTTCTCTCAGAAATAATTTAAAAATTTTCTTTATTTTTACATGAAATTCTGCTATTTGGGTCACCGAAATCCCATAAAATCCTTTTGTTTCGTAGAACCACAGAATGGTAGTGGCTGGAAGTGACCTCTAAAGATCATCAAGTCCAACTTCCCTGTCAAAGAAGGATCATCTAGCACAGGCCACACAGAAACCTGTCCAGGCAGGTTTTGAAGGTCTCCAGAGAAGGAGACTCCACAACCTCTCGGGGAAGGTTTTTTCCAGTGCTTTGTCACCCTCACAGTAAAGAGCTTTTTCCTCATGCTGAGGTGAAACTTCTAGTTTATATCCCTTACTGCTTGTCCTATTACTGGGAATCACTGAAGAGAGACTGGGCCCTTCATCTTGACACTCACTGCTCAGGTATTTATTGACATTGATAAGATCCCCTCTCAGTCTTCTTTTTTTTCAAAACTAAACAGCCTCAGGTCTCTCAGCATTTCTTCAAAAGAAAGATGCTGAAGTTCCTTAACCCTCCTCATGTCTCTTTGTTGGACTCTCTCCAGTAGATCAGTCTCTCTCTTGAACTGTGGAGTCCAAAACTGGATACAGTATTTCAGGTGTGGTCTCAACAGGGTAGAGTAGAGGGGGAGGAGACCCTCTGGACCTGCCAGACAGATTTTCTTGATGCAAGCCATGATACCACTGGCCCTCCTGGCCACAAGGGCATGGTACTGTCCCACGGATAACTAACTTTTCACCAAGACTCCAATGTCTTTCTCCATGAAGTTGATATTTTCCAGTAGGACCACCCCTAGTCTGTACTGGTGCCTGGTGTCATTCCTCTACAGATACTGGACTCTGTATTCACTATACTTTGAGCTGGACAAGAAAATACTTGCATCTAGCTTTCTGGAACACAACTTTCAAGTCTTCAGTGTAATCATGGATACTTGCAGATAGCATCCAACTGAAAAGAACAACCAAATAAACAAAAACCAAACCAAAGCAAAAACCTCAATAACTCAGATGCTTTTCTTCGACCTAAGAACTCATATAACAGGCCCTAAAATTCAAAACAATACTAGTTCCACCTGCTGAGCACAAATGCTATTGAATTCTCCTTGATGCTCCAGAGTTGTTTTTCAAAAAAAAAAAAAAATTAAAAAAAAAAATTAAAATTTCGGCTGACCAAGGGGGAGATGTTGGCATTAAGTTCCTCTGTGCCTGCTCTTCAGGCAAAATCAGTTAAAGCACTCATTAGTTTAAACGTCCTGTGTGTGGGTCTGCTTCATTCCTTGACCATGGTGACAGCTAAGAGTTTTCCAAGAGATTTCCTCCAAGATGGTTCTGTGAGGATACCACATGAAGAACTTTTCATCCTGTGTGTGCATCTGCAAGTCCCAGCTTTATTCTTTGGCCAAAGTGTCAGCTAAGAACTTTCCTCCAACAGGTTTCTGTGAGGAGCTAATTTTATTTAAATTTTTTTTTTTTAAGTTTTATTTCTGTTGATTGAATGTTCCTTGAACCAAGGATTATTTTTGCTGTTGCAAGTACTTGGGAGTCAAGTACAATATGGCCTCTGTTACTTGCTTCAGTAGGTTTCTGATGTAATTGTTTCACTTAAATAGGTAGTATCAAAGACACAGAGATCAAGAGCACAATGGAAAGAAGGGCTTGCCAGGGGGCTGAACAGTGGCCTTCATGCAGAACATTTGAAAACAATGTAAAGCTTAAACGTATTCCCTGGAAAAAGCTTGGAAGCAAAACAAAAGAGAGAGACAAGCCTTCTCCTTCTGACTGTTAAATAAGCTTACTTGAAGAGGTGTTCAGTAAAGGGCTTTCTCCTTCATACCTCTGCTTTTCAATTTTATGAGCCTGTAGCAAAACTGTAATCCTTTTAGAATACATCCTTTAGCACAGCTGCCTACAGAGGGAGGATAAAGCCCAGTAGCATTTTCAGCAGGAGTTTTGGGCTTGCACAGTATTTCAGCAGAGATGCTATTAACATCTGTTTAGATGCTGCTCATGGTTTAAGTCACAGTGGGAACTCATTTGCCAAAGGGGAAGGATTTCAAGTAAGGTCAAGTGAGAAACAAGTTCTGCCCCCACCTCGTGTCATGGAGGGTGTATTTTCACAGTGTTTTTGTTGTTTATCCTCAAGCTAAAGTACAAAGCTGTCTGGACTGAAAAATGTGTTGTTCATTGTGCATGAGATGGTTATTCCATGTGTAAGAGGAAGCACTGCCATTTACCTTCTCTTTACTTCTAGAAAGGAAATGCAATGCAGTATAATGCATTCCAGCCTGCAACGAATCCCTCTCTGAAGCAAAAGGTTATGCTGATATAGATTGTGCATTGGTAAGTCTTTTGTTCCTCCTGCTGTCTTCTCAAGACAGAGAATTATCTTTGCCTGTGTTGGTGATTACTCATTTCTGCTGAGCTGTACTGAGCTTTCCTGTTAAAAGAAGGAACAAATAGACAAGAAAACCATGGTTATGAGTTCAGGTGATATAAAGTGCCCAGCAGAAAAGGACCTGGGTGCTGGTTGTCATCCAACTGAATGTGAGGCAGCAGTGTGCTCACGACTAAGAAGGCCAGCAGCAACCTAGCCTGAATCGGCAATAGCGCAGCCAGCAGGAGCAGGGAAGTGATTCTGACCCTGTACTGGGCACTACTGAGGCCACTCATTGAATACTATGTTCAGTTTTGAGCACTGCAGTGTGAAAACGACATTAAGGTGCTGGAGCATGTCCAGAGAAAGGCAATAAAGCTGGTGAGGGGTTTGGAGATCATGTCTTATGAGGAGTGGGTGTCCTATGAGGACAGGCTGAGGGAGTTGGGTCTCTTCAGCCTGGAGAAGAGAAGGCTTCGAGGGGACCTGATAGTAGCCTTCCAGTATCTGAAGGGGGCCTACAGGAAGGCTGGGGAAGGATTATTTACAAGGTCCTGCAATGACAGGACAAGGGGCAATGGGCTTAAACTGGCAGAGGGGAGATTTAGACTAGATGTTAGGAGGAAGTTCTTTACAGTAAGGGTGGTGAGGCACTGGAACAGGTTGCCCAGGGAGGTTGTGGATGCTCCCTCCCTGGATGTGTTCAAGGCCAGATTGGATGAGGCCTTGAGTAACCTGTACTAGTGGGAGGTGTCCCTGCCTATGGCAGGGGGTTGGAACTAGATGATCCTTGAGGTCCCTTCCAACCTTACCATTCTATGATTCTATGATTCTATGAACTGGGATTGTTTAGCCTGAAAAATAGGAGACCTCATTGCTCTCCACGGTTACCTGAAAGGAGATTGGAGTGAGGCTGGTGTTGGGTTCTTCTCCCAGATGACTAACAGGACAAAGAGAAATAGCCTCAAGCTCCACCAGGGGAAGTTTAGGTCGAATATGAGGGAACATTTCTTTACTGCAAGAATGACCAGGCATTGGAACAAGTTGTTTAAGGAGGTGGTGGAGTCACCATCCCTAGAGGTGTTAAAAAAACGAATAGATGTGGCACTTCAGGACATGCTCTAGTGGTCATGGAGGTGTTGGGTAAAATGTTGGACTTGATGATCTCAGAAGTGTTTTCCAACTTTAATGATTCTATGGTTCTATGAAAGTTGGCCAGGTGGCAACTTCAATTAGACCAGGTGGCCATAGTGGTCTTAGGTTGACAGTTGGACTCAATGATCCTAGAATCTTTTCCAGGTGAAACAATTTTATGATTCTATGATTTCATAATTCAGGATACGAGGTTTCTTTTGCTCGGGGTGTAAAGGTTTGAAGTCTTTGCATAGACTCCAGAAAAGGACAGCATGGCATTTATTTTAATGTTATTTCTACACATCAGGAAGTGCCTGTTTGTTCTAAGGTAGCTGAAATAGAGCTAAGCACTGCTGTTAATATTTACCTTTTGATGGGTTTGACGGTGACCTTCCTCCCCTAGTTCACCCAAATGAAATTAAAAGATGGAAGGAGAAAAGTTGTAAGTTCTGGAAAAAGGACCATCTCCAGAAGTCATGCAGTAATGTTGTGAATGGATTTTAAAATAGGCCTTGTTAAATTTATGATCACTAATAACATTTGTAGTTACAGTATGCAAGCAAAGATAAGACCACTCTAATTTCATGCTTCAGGAGCTGAGATGATTGCCCACAGGGGGTCAGGAAGGATATTTTCCC
This sequence comes from Eubucco bourcierii, assembly GCA_013396675.1. Lineage (NCBI taxonomy): Eukaryota > Metazoa > Chordata > Aves > Piciformes > Ramphastidae > Eubucco > Eubucco bourcierii. The sequence continues at coordinate 248,714 of VWZE01009106.1, read as the reverse complement.
TCCATGCATATACAGCACTGCACAACTGATTGGGACCCATAATCACCAACACACCCAGAGAACATACCTGGCTTGAAGCACATGCTTAAGTGATAGGCCAAGCTGGAGCTGGCAAACTTTCTTATTACCAGTGGTGATATTAAGTGCTTGTGAAGCATTCTTCAGTTTCCTGATCCTCTAGAAGTACTAAAGCAAATTCTGCTCAACCTGATAGTCATAGAATCATAGAACGTTTTGCATTGGAAGGGACCTTAAAGATTAACTAGTTCCAGCTCCCCTGCCATATGCAGAGACACCTTCCACTAGACCAGGTTCCTCACAACCCTGGTCTTGAGGTCCAGGTTGAGGAGACCTTAGAGTAGCCTTCCAGTATATGAAGGGGGCCTACAGGAAGGCTGGGGAGGGACTATTGACAAGGTCTTGTAATGACAGGACAAGGGGCAATGGGTTTAAACTGACAGAGGGGAGATTTAGACTGGATGTCAGGAGGAAGTTCTTTGCAGTGAGGGTGGTGAGGCACTGGAACAGGTTTCCCAGGGAGGTTGTGGCTGCTCCCTCCCTGGAGGTGTTCAAGGCCAGATTGGATGAGGCCTTGAGTGAGCTGTACTAGTGGGAGGTGTCCCTGCCTATGGTAAGGGGTTGGAATGTCCCTGCCTATGGTAAGGGGTTGGAACTAGATGATCCTTGAGGTACTTTCCAACCTTACCATTCTATGATTCCTCCAGGGAGGGGTTATCCACAACCTCCCTGGGCAACTTGTTTGAATGTCTCACCATATTCCATGTGAATAATTTCTCCCTAATCCCCACTCTAAATTTCCCCTTTTGCAGATTCAATCCATTCCCCCTTGTCCTACCACAACAAACCCTTGCAAAAAGCCCTTTCCAGGATTTCTTGTAGATTCCCTTCAGATACTGGGAGGCTGTTATAAGGTCTCCCTAGAGCAGACTTCTCTCTGAGCTGAACAATCCCAGCTCTTGTAGGAATTCCCTTCAGATCAGTCTGTTATCTCCAGGACTGTCAGTGACAGATTGTGTTGAATCATTTGTTACCTAACACATTTAGTTCTATAAACATCCCAAAAGGGACTACACATGAAAAAGATGAGTCATGCAAAACACCTAAAAGATTCTGGAGTTCTTCACTAGAATCAGTAGCTCTCTCTGATCTTACATTTGTGATCTCTTTTAAATTTCATAGAATCACAGAATGGTGTAGTTTGCTTAGAAGGGGCCATGATGCTCATCTAGTTCCAAACACACAGACACACGCACGCATAGGCAGGAGGCCGAGCACTACCGGTGTCCCCCAGGGATCTTCATTGATGATCTGGACGAGGGCATCGAGTCAGTCACCAGCAAATTTGCAGATGACACCAAACTGGGGGCTGATGTTGCTGGGTTGGAGGGCAGAAGGGCTCTGCAGTGGGACCTTGACCACCTGCACAGATGGGCAGAGTCCAAGGGGATGGTATTCAACAAATCCAAGTGCCAGGTGCTGCACTTTGGCCACAACAACCCCATGCAGAGCTACAGGCTGGGGTGGGAGTGGCTGGAGAGCAGCCAAACAGAGAGGGATCTGGGGGTGCTGATTGACACCCACCTGAACATGAGCCAGCAGTGTGCCCAGGTGCCCAAGAAGGCCAATGGCATCCTGGCCTGCATCAGGAATAGTGTGGCCAGCAGCAGCAGGGAGGTCATTCTCCCCCTGGACTCTGCACTGCTTAGGCCACA
>VWZE01009106.1:217299-246859 GCA_013396675.1 Eubucco bourcierii | reverse complement strand
GTCATTGGCTACTGGAATGGGCTGCCCAGGGAGGTGGTGGAGTCACCGTCCCTGGAGGTGTTCAAGGCAGGTTTGGACGTGGCACTTGGTGCCATGGTCTAGTCTTGAGGTCTGTGGTAACAGGTTGGACTTGATGATCTTTGAAGTCTCTTCCAACCTTGGTGATACTGTGATACTGTGATACTGTGACACCTTCCACTTGACCAGATTGCTCAAAGCCCTGTCTGACCCGGCCTTGAACACCTCCAGGGAGGGGAATTTCTGAGATAATGAATCATTTGTGGTTAAAATATGCATACTTGTAAATATGATCAATTATTTACCTACTTTAATGGTAAATCAAGATGAGGGTCCTTATCTATAATTTTGATATTTAAGAGAAAAAATAGTGAAATGGATTGCAGAAATTTCCTTTTAATGTCAAAGAGGTTGTGTTCATATATCAGAAATTAAATACAATACCATTTTTTTAACAGTCTTCTATGAGAGACAATAAGTTTTTCACTATTCCCATTCAAAACATGGGGAAAAAAACCCAGGACTAATCACACGAATTGGTCAGAAGCTTGGAGTGCTTTGGGGAGATTGTGTCATTTGCCTTTATATTTCATCATACTGAACATAATATTTCATAGAATGACAGAATCATTGAGGTTGGAAAAGGCCTTTAAGATCATCATATCCAACCATTAACCTAGCACTGCCACATTCACCACTAAATCACATGCCTAAGTAGCACATCTATGTGTCTTTTAAATACTTTCAGGGGTGGTGGCTCCATTACTTCTCTGGGCAGCCTGTTTCAGTGCTTGACAAAGCTCCCTGTGAGGACTTTGATCTTATCTAAGTGACACTGGTGAGGGAACAGAGTGTCTGCTCAGCAAGTCGTCTGATGACAAGCAAACTGGGAGGCTTGGCTTATCCAGCTGAAGGCTGTGTGGCCATCCAGCAAGACTTGGACAGACTGGAGAGCTGGGCACAGAGGAACCAAATGAGGTTCAACAAGGACAAGAGCAGAGTCCTGCATTTGGGGAGGAATAATATACTGCACCAGTACAGGTTTGATGGAGAGCAGCCCTGTGGAAAGGGACCTGGGAGTCCTGGTCCATGAGCAATGTTCCCCTGTGGCCAAGAAGGCCACTGGAATCCTGGGGTGTACTAGGAAGAGTGTGTCCAGCAGATCAAGGGAGGTTCTCCTCCCTCTCTGTCCTGGTGAGACCCCATCTCGAGTTTTGGGCTCCCTTGTTTAAGAGGGACAGAAATCTGCTGGAGAGGGTCCAGCAGAGGGCTACAAGGATGATTAGGGGACTGGAGCACTGCCTTATGGGAAGACGTTGAGGGACCTGGGGCTTTTTAGTCTGGAGAAGTGAAGACTGAAAGGGGATTTAATAAATGTTTATAAATATTTGAGGGCTGTGGATGGCCCCTTCTTGAAGGTGTTCAATGCCAGATTGGATGAGGCCTTGAGCAATCTGGTCTAGTGGGAGGTGTCCCTGCTCATGGCAGGGGGATTGGAACTAGATGATTTCTAAGGTTCCTTACAACCCAAACCATTCTATGAACCTACCAAAATCAGCTACCCACTTCATGCTTAGGTACATGGGTATTGGGAAACACATGCCACCCATCTCAGCAGTGACTGTCTCCACTTATTCATCCCTAGAGAGGACAGATATAAAAGGCCCAACAGGAATCTCTGATATCAAACCTCTTTTAAAATGTTTTATTTGTCAAAAACCATCTGGGAGTACAAGACTTGGGGTTTTTTGGGGGCCCATCACTACAAGAAAGGCAATGAGCTGTTGGAACGTGTCCAGAGAAGGGCAACAAAACTGGGTCTGGAGAATAAGTCTTACAAGTTGGATCTGGAGCAGAAGTCTTGTGAGGAGCAGCTGAGGGAACTGGGATTGTTTAGTCTGGAGAAGAGGAAGCTGAGGCAATGCTTCACTGCTCTCTCTGCAACTCCCTGGAAGGAGGTTGGAGTGAGGTGTGGGTTGATGTCCCTAGTATCAAGTGATAGAATGAGAGGAAGTGGTCTGAAATTGCACCAGAGGAGGTTTAGGATGGATATTAGAAAAAAATTCTTTGCTGCAAGTGTGGTCAAGTATTGGAACAGGTGTCCCAAGGAGGTGGTGGTGTCACTATCCCTGGAGGTGTTCAAGAAACACATGGACTTGGCACTTTGGGATGTGGTTTAATGGCCATGGTGGTGTTAGGTTACCATTCAGACTCTATGATCTCAGAGGTCTTTTCCAACCCAAACAATCCTGTGATTCTGCTTATCTTAGAACTTTTACAGCTCTTTTTGATCTGTGAGTTTCATTTCACATAGTTTAATATCGAGATTCCTTTTTTTTTTTTTGTATCACCCTTAAAACTAAACATTTATAAACAATTGGAGATATTGAACAAAAGAGAAAGCTGTATCGAGAGTAAAAGTAGGTGCAGCAGTCCTGAAAAGTAGGTCTTAAAGCTTTAACTTGAAATGTAGTGGGAGTTGGTGTCTCACATCTATAATCATGAGTCTGATTATGCCTTTGTTAGAGATACTGAAATTGGACACTATGCAGAAAGAACAGGCTAGGCAGAGAAGAGAGTCTGTTATTTTATCTTTAGAATCAACTGGATTAAAATTTAGAGGAAGTTCAAGAAATGCTTGTCAAAAAGCTTTGTATTTAAAGCTGTCAACAACCTTTATGACCTTTTCCCTTCCTTTCATTCTTTTTTCTTTTAACCTTTTCTGTACTATGTTGGCATCAGTGCTTCCAGATTTTTTTATTTTTTTTTTTATTAGTTATGTTTTCAGGAATTTGTGTTGGCAGCAGTATGCTTCAAAATGCAACATTCTGGAGGAAGAAAGCGTTTTACCCTGTATTATATTGCATCATAACACAGCATAACACAGCTTGAATTGCACATTTCAAATATCTGCCCTAGAGTGAAGTGTGATTTCCTGAAATAAGCAAAGAAAATAAGGAGGTTACAGAAATTTAGAATTAACAAGTTTCTTGATGCCAAACTGATTTTTCCCTTCATGCATTCCTGCTTAGCACAGATGTCAGGAACATAAAGCACACTGGCTGGAGGTGTGATTTTTTTTTGTGCTCTGTGTGTTAGTGTAGCTGGGATATATGGATTTTCACTGAGATGGACACAAAATCCAGAGAGAGCTCCCTAATTTCAAACCTTTTCTGGCTTGATATGGAATCCTGGCACTACTAATAAGATTAGGGGAGGCTGCAGGAGGAGAGGAGGGTGTGCTGGCACATGGCTTCACCCTGTTCAAGAAGAAAGTACCCATAAAGTATCCCAAATAGTGAGTAGAGGAATGATGATCTAGAGATTGGAATGAAAATTTGTAGTTCTAGAGATAGAGATGCGGGTTCTATTCTTTCCCCTATCTCAAGGCTGAGGCTTAGTTTTGAACAAGTTGCTTAACTCTTCAACTCCCATTTGCTCAAGAAAGGTAGTGGTAGTTTCTTGCTTCCCTGGAGAGCTTTCCTGGAAAGCTTTCCTTCTCATGTGAGAGATTATGAGGCATAATGGATTTCAGAAACCAGAGGTGTAGGGAGAGGACTGAAATCTAGTTATGGAAGTAAATAGAATCAAGGAATTACTTTGGTTGGAAGAGACATCCAAGATCATCAAGTCAAACCATTAACACAACACCACCTTGGCCAGTAAACCATGTCCTGAAGTGCCAGGTCCACAGCTTCTTGAACACCTCCAAGCACAGTGAGTCTACCACCTCCCCAAGCAGCCTGTTCCAATGCCTGACTGCTCTTGCAAGAAAGAATTTTTTCATAATATTCAATCTAAACCTCAAGTCCTTGAATTTCAGTTACCTGCTGTTTGTAGCCTGGAATATTCCTCAGTTGTTTTTGAGTTGGTTTGGGTTTTTTTTCTTTTATTATTTTTTTTTTCTCTCTATCTCAGACATATTCCCAGCAGAAGCTCAGGTTTGCAGTGACAGCAAAGAAGGATTAATGGCAAGTTGCTGGGGGAGAGAGAGCTCATTTGTGTGAGCTTCTTGATAGACATCCCACTGCTAACCAGTTCTTCACAGTGTCTCAGATGCTGTGTTTGTCAAGCCTGACCTGACTTGTTTGACATTGGGCTAGCAGGAGAACGAGGCTGATGCATATTTCTCCCTCTACAATATATCTGTGATCCGAGGTACCTTCAACTGTTTTACTGTAAAAGGTTGGTCTGATGTTTCTGCAGTGCTTTCTTATCCCGAAGGAAAATGTTTCTCAGAATCTTTGCATGCCCACCACAAGCAGAAAGCAGCTACTTTTCAGTCAGCAGTTAGCAACCTACAACCCTGAATGCCACCACTCTTAGTGAAAAGACATTTGATCTACCATCGACATCCAAGGACATTTAGAGGAAAGCCCTGATGTTGTGAAGAGTGGCTTTTGGGATCATTTATCACAAATGTTCAAAACAAAATCCTTGGTGATTGTTCACGGAAGTATGTGTCAGTAAGAAAAATACTTCTCTCTGATTTTCCTGAGGTGCACTCAGATGCACATTAGAAACAACAGAGTAGACAATAAAATTCCCTCAAAACAGAATGTGTCCCCTCCCCAGCTTTCTGAATTGAAAGAATCACAAGCAAATCCATCCCCAAATGCTGCAAAACTTAACCCAACTAGAACAGGGTAGATTTAGTTTGGGCATAAGGAAGAAGTTCTTTACAACAAATGTGGTGAGATACTGGGACAGGTTGCACAGATAAGTTGTCGACAACTCCTCTCTTGAAACGTTGAAGACCAGGTTGGATGAGGTTTTGAGCAATCTGGTCTAGTGAGAGGTGCCCCTGCTCATGGATTTGTTGCATGTTTACTTAAATGGAGCTAATTCCAGGATTAGGTGCAGCTAAAGGTGTCTGATTAATTAGATGTCCAGCTTTCCCTGAAAAGACATTGCAGTGCTGAAATCCTAATCTTCAAATAAAACCTGTGCACACTGCTGGGTGTTGCAATGATTTTAAAAAGAGGTACTTTAATGCTTTCAAACTGACAACATTGGAGTTGCCTCTGCTGTTTCTTTGTCCAGCATTTTCATTATTATGCTAGACAGGAAAGAGTTAGCTAGCAATAAAGAGAAGATTTGAGGTTAAATCTGTGATAGTGCTAAAATCAGGAACAATTTTAAGGTATAATTAAGTTGAAAAAGCCACAAAGGAAGAGTTTCTAATTTTAACATAAAATCCACAGCTTCAGTTATTTAAAAAAAAAAAAAAAAAAAAAAAAAGAAAGAAAACTTGGCAAATTTTATTGAGAGCAATTCAAGAAGCCACATAAGACTCGTAACTAATACATACCAATTTTCAGAAGTCATAAAGATTGATTTTTTTTTTTTTCTTTCTCAAGGACTAACTTAAAGAATGGTTTACTTTGAGGAAGTTTCTTCTTCCTACATGTTCCAAGATCTCTTTAATTTTTTAGTACATTTAATTTATTTATTTTTTTCTTAGGTATTTACTCAGGATAGCAAATGGAGCTCACAGAGTGTTAGCTTTGTGCAACCGTAGATTTAAGCATTGATAATCTAAACAGATAAATCCACATTGACTAGCAAGAATGCAGGTGTATTATTATTGTTTGGTTAACTGTAAGAAGGATGTTTAGGTCTTATTCCACAAGATGATCATGGAACTACTCAGTTGTCACTGTAACCTGCTCAGTGTGCTAGCTGAATGCTGCAATAATGATCAATAATCAAGAATCACAGAATCATAGAATGGTAAGGTTGGAAAGGAGCTCAAGGATCATCTAGTTCCAACCCCTTACGATAGGCAGGGACACCTCCCACTAGTACAGCTCACTCAAGGCCTCATCCAACCTGGTCTTGAACACCTCCAGGGAGCAAGCAGCCACAACCTCCCTGGGCAACCTGTTCCAGTGCCTCACCACCCTCACTGCAAAGAACTTCCTCCTAACATCCAGTCTAAATCTTCCCTCTGCCAGTTTAAACCCATTGCCCCTAGTCCTGTCATTGCAAGACCTTGTCAATAGTCCCTCCCCAGCCTTCCTGTAGGCCCCCTTCAGATACTGGAAGGCTACTATCAGGTCCCCTGGAAGCCTTCTCTTCTCCAGGCTGCAGAGCCCCAACTCTCTCAGCCTGTCCTCATAGCAGAGCTGCTCCAGCCCTCTGAGCATCTTTGTGGCTCTCCTCCAGACCCACTCCAACACTACCTTGTCCTTCCTGTGCTGAGGGCTCCAGAACTGCACACAGTACATCGGCATTTTTATTCAGTTGATCTTTCTATGGCGTATTGAAAGGACTAGAGAGGCAATTGTTCCACTATACTTGGCACTGGTGAGGCCACAGTTTTAGTACGGGGGTCAGTTTTGGGGCCCTCAATACAAGAAAGATGCTAGAATAGGTCCAGAGAAGGGCAATGAGACTGGTAAAGGGTACAGAGAATATGTCTTATGAGGAGTGACTGATTGAACTGAGATTGTTCAGGCTGGAGAAAAGGACGCTGAGGGAAGACCTTCTCCTTCCCAACAGCTATCTGAAAGGAGGTTGTAGAGAGGCAGATGTTGGTCTCTTCTTGCGAGTCCCAGCTGGCAGAATGAGAGGAAATGGCATCAAGTTAGGTCAGCGCAGATTTAGGATGGACATTAAGAAATACTTCTATATCCAAAGGGTTCTCAAAGACTGAAATGGTGTGACCAGGGAAGTGGTCAAATTGACATCCTTGAAGATACTTAAAAGCCATCTAGATATGCTGCTTAAGGCTATGGGGTAGCAGTGGCCCTGGTAGAATCAAGTAATGGTTGGACTTGATGATCTTGAAGGTCTTTTCCAACAGTAGTTATCCTGTGATTCTGTGAAAATAGGGGCAATTACATAGATGTCATGTACATTTTTCAGTCTTTATTTGCAGTAAAAATATTCATGAAACAAAAATCTTTGTTTGCTTTGGACCTGTTATTGTCAGAGGCTGGGAGGGACAAAGTCTGAAGATTCAGTGCAGTAAGAAGCATCTCTATCTTTGTCCACGTTAAAACGTTTTTCTTTGTTCTACCATTGCTTTAGAGTTTTTCAATTTTGCATTGCTTTAGTGGTTTTCAACGCACAAAAGGAGAGAGAAAATGGAAGGAAATAAACATTTTGAAGTTTTTTTTCTAGAGTACTGTTTCAGTTAAATTGCAGCAAAGTAGTAATAACTCTAGCAGTATGATGTGCATCGTTAAAAATCCGGTAATCAACGCTTACTGCACTAGACTTGCAAAATTTTTCTCCTTAAAATACAGTGGCAAATTTAACTGCTGTAGAGGTGAATATTGATTTAGTGATTAGGGTATTTTCAGGAATAGTGCCTTGTTTTACATGACTTTGCATATTTTGTATCACTTGCACACAGCAAATGTGCTATGTCTAGTTACAGTAAGTGTAGGATTCTCTTCAAAGAACAAAAGAATAGCTGTAGGAGTCATACCAAAGCTCAGTTCAGGATCCTGTCACTAACAGTGATTAAAATACCAAGGGAAAAAAAAAATTGTAGAATTGTAGAATGGTTTGTGTTGGAAAGGTCTTAAGGATCATCTAGTTCCAACCTTCCTGTCATGGGCAGGGATAACTCCCACTAGACCAGATTGCTCAAGACCCCATTCAACCTGACTTTCCAGGGAGGGGTCACTCACAATCTCCCTGAGCAACCTGTTCCAGTGTCTCAACACCCTCACTGAAAAGAATTTCTTCCTAATAACCAGTCTGAATCTCCCCTCCTCAAGCTTCAATCCAATCCCTCTTCTGTCACAAGCCCTCAGAAAACTGAGGCAAACACATAGTAGTAGCTCCCATTTGTCACCTCTCTGAAAGGTGGGTATCTTGTGCAGAGGTATTTCCATTTATGCATTTGAATAGCACTGGTTGGACATTCATTCCACAAATTTATCTAAAGAGCTTTTTTTGGAAACATGAAATTTTTAGAAGGCACACTATCCTGTGACAATGACATCTGTTCTCCATGGAAAAATAGCTCTGTGCACACACTTTTTGTGGATTTCATCCATAAATTAAAATTATTAGTATTTAACTGATTAGCAGCTCTGGATTTCAAACCGTTCCACTGAAAAATCATTCAGTATTTTTTAATGCTCATAGAATCATAGAACTGTTCTGGTTGGTAAAGACTTCTAAGATCATCAAGTCCAACCTTCAATCTAACACCACTATTGCCATTGAATCATGTCCCAGAGTGCAATCTCCACACACTTCTTGAATACCTCCAGGGATAGTGACTCTACCACCTCCCCAGGCAGTCTGTTCCAATACCTGAACAACCTTTCACTAAAGAAATTTTTCATAATACCCAACCTAAACCTCCCCTGGCACAATTTCAGGCCATTTTCTCTCATCTTATTATGTTAAGCTATAACAACTCTTTTTGTGCAACTTCCAGTGAGCCTTCAGTTATCTGTTTGAGGTAGTTGAGAAGTCTGATGAGAGGTCTCCCAGAAACAGCTACATGCAAACTTTATCAATGCTTTAAGGAACTGGTTGAACAGTTTGTAACAGGGGCAACTCTGTTAACCTGTTTGCAGTACCTTTTGGGGGCTTTGAAGACTCTCTTGTTTCACTTTGTCTAACTTCGGAATAAAACTCCGTTGTTTTCTATGTGTAAAACTTTGAGCCAGTATAGTTTTAATTTCCAGACTTCACCTGTGGCTGTCTTCTGTTAAGAAGCTATTATGTTTCATCACAGTAATGAGTGATTTTCTTTGTGCATAGCACAAGACATGCACAACACTGAAAATAATGTTTGAGTATCCTTCTCATGAAAGTGATGGTCAAACAACATTGGTTTCAAGGCCAGATTGGATGGGGTCTTGAGCAGCCTGGTGTAGCAGAAGGCATGGGGTTTGGAACTAGATGAACTTTAAGGTTTCTTCCAAGTCAAACCATTCTATGATTCTCAACACAGATGCAGTTGTGCAGTGAAACAGATTGCAGAAGCATAAATCTATCAGATACTGTTCTCTTGAGTATCTCACTTGATTCCACCAAAGGTGGTTTTGGAGCCACCTTTTGGTTCATATGGAGATACTCAGTGATGGTTTTACCAAGTCACTAAAGGTCTTGAAGCATCTCCAGTTACTAGATAGTCCCAAGGTTCATGTCACAAGATAAGAGAAACTGTATGTCTTCCTCTCCCTTTTCCTTCTCCTGTTTTTTTTTTGTTTTGTTTTTTGTTTTGTTTTGTTTTTTGCTTTCATATCAGCTGACAGAATGAGAAGAAATGGCTTGAAATCTTGAAATTGTGTAGAGGAGGTTTAGGATGGGTATCAGGAAAAACTTCTTTATGGAAAGAGTGGTCAGGTATTGGAACAGGTTACCCAGGGAGGTGTTGGAGTCATCATCTCTGGAAGTGTTCAGGAAATGTGTGGACATAGAGCATCAGGACATGGTTTAACAGCCATGGTAGTTGGGCTTGATGATCTTAGAGGTCTTCTCCAATCAAAACAATTCCATGATTCTAAAAGAACACATCTCCATTCACGGTTCTGCATCAGTGCAGGGATATTTTACTTACAGGGCACCAAAATAATTTCATTTGGGGGGGTTTCTATTAACATTCCTCATGCATAGCAGCAAGAATGGAGTAAAAATGTCAGATAATTTTCAAGAGAACCTGAAGACTCATTCAGTTAACGTTTAGATGTGGCCAGTAGTAACTGTAAGTGACAGATTAAAAAGCCCTTGCAAGTTCTGTTGTTAGCAACATTCCAGCAATAAGCTCTTTTCATGAGTTCCTTGTTCCTGAGAAATTGCTCCACTGCAATGTTTTAGGCCAAAGTTCTCTGTGTTGTTGTTTGATGCGTTATCCACACGGTATTCCTCAGCTATGCCTGTGTCTGCTGATCAACACGAAAGACTACTCCTATTTATAAATGAGTCTCTTCAATCCAGTCCAGCCCATGCATTATTCTAGGCTGATAGAATCCCAGTAGAAACTTTTCCCCTGCAGAGTCCCTCTTGTGTGCTGTCAGTCAGCTGCTGTTCTAAATCTGCTCCTTCTTCTTTATGCATTTTGCTTCTTTTTCCTTTTGTAGTCACCAGCAAGTTCAGTACTCTTGCACTTCAGCAACAGTTGCCTGAACTCTGTGCACTGAATAGTCACAGATAAATGTATCAATGCGCACCAACCGGAGTAGCCTCAAGGACATTGTTAGTTTCTGCAACTGAAATGGAGGCATGGAAAAGAACGTCTTTCGTCTTTGACTGGTCTGTATACAGTGCATTGCTCCTTTTGACCATTCCATCTTTCCTTCCTCTCTTTGCCTATCTATCAGGCTTCATGGGCTAGGAGGTTGCTAAAGTGCTGTGAATAGACTCACTGAAACGCAAACAATTATGCACTTATGTTTCCCTTTGTGGAGGCTGAAATCCACTAATGTTGTAGGAAAGATGATGGAAAGAAACTGGGGGTATCCTGTGGTCACAGCAATGTGTTGTCATTGGATATTAGGAAATAATTCTTTCCTGAAACAGTGGTCAGGCATTGGAACAGGCTGCCTGGGGAGTCAACCACCCCTGGAGGTGTTTAAGGCCATGGCACTTTGGGGCACTTTGGGGCACTTTGGGGCATGGTTTAATGGCCATGATGGTGTTAGGTTGACAAATGTGCTCACTGATCTTGGAGGTCTTTTGCAACTGAAACAATTGTATGATTCTGTGATAATGCAGTGTGGCAGGAATGTGTTCTCTACTCTTCTGTCCCCCGCGGGTTTACAATTCAGCAATACTAATTGTTCAATTAACAATACAAATGAGCTGAAGGCCTGCATTAGAAGAGTAGGCAGAGTTCACATATTCTTGATGTGTTTTCATCTCCTAATTATCCGAAGATTTGATTGCATTATGGCATGAAGGCCTTGTGACTGACTGTTTGCACCACTAATTACTACATGCAGAGAATAAACTTAGTCCTTCTACATGTAAAAATAACATCGTTTCCCCCCCCTGACCTGTTTGTCTAAGGCAGCCTAAAGAGAGCACAGAAAAGAAGTAACTTTTCATCATCTTATCTCAGGTGTGAGAGCTGACCTTAAGTGAGAAATACTAGAAGAGTAGTCAGGTTGCTAAGGGAGGTGTTGAAGAAATGTGTGGATATGGCACATTGGGACATGTTTTAATATTAGGCCATGGTGGTGTCACATTGATTATTGGACTTTAAGAACTTAGAGGTCTTTTCCAACCAAAACAAATCTATGAGAGTAAGAATAAGTAGGCAGAAACAGGTAAGGAGGGACACAGTGTCAGATTGCTCTGCCTTTCTGTACCTCCCATCCGTTGTTTGCCATGAGAATCCTTACAGTTAACTAAAGAAAGTCTCCTCTGTATTTGGTATGCCCATGACTCTGGGAAGATTATCTCTGAACAAAAAAAACCTTCTGTTTGGGAAGTTACCTGCTGCAGATGCTTACTGATGCACAGCAGGAACTGGAAAGAGGCAAAAGTAAAGCTAGAAAGAGAGGAATGGGTAAAGAGAAGACAGAGAACAGAAATTACTTAAGTACTTTGATCCTTGTCTGTCTGTTGCCTGCCTAGAAGGGAATGTGAGAAGGAAGTGAAAAGATGGGTAAAAAATGTCTATAAGCAAGTTCTCTGAGTCAATTCTCCATCAAGTTACTGGCCACAGGGAATAATCTGCACTCTGTTTTCTAATGTTGTTTTTCTTCTGAAATCTGGAGTGGTAAATATGATAGAATCAGCATGGTCAGGCTTTAATAAGAGAAGATATTTCTCCCTCTGTCCTATAAAATATTAATATCTTTGAAGTCCATGCTAATAAATATAATAATTTTAATAGTATAGAAACCAACTGTCAGCCTGGCTTACGTTCTAGCAAGATAAAGGGACTTTTAAAAAATGCCATTTTGGTCCCATCTGAGCCTACTTGTGTGGGATTTTTACACGCAAAGATTAGGGAAAGCAAAGCTTTTTGATTGCTGTAAAGACATGTATTTTGCAGGTTGAAATTCCTGTGTGATGGTTTTTAAAAGCTATCTTGGAACTTCTGAATGCAGTTCTTCAAGGCTAGTAGTGGAAAGTTGAAATTGAAGTTGGTAGTTGTGACATGGGACTTGCTACACAGGGAGGTTTCTCCTCTGGGCCATGCTGTATCAGCTGCAATTCTTAAACTAGAGCTTTCTCATTATCAAAGAGGGGAGCAGCTCTGAGCAAGCTGAAATTACTGCCAGTCCTGGGGTCAAAAATTGCCTTTCTCTGGAGACTGCTCTAAAAAGAAGGAGTTTGATAAGTATTTGGAGAAAGCTGAGAGCAAACTTCTCACAGCGATGATGGAAAAGGAAGTAATTTGTGTGCATTGTTGCATTGCCACTGAAATTATTAGATTAATGCCACTGGATTTCATTGTATAAATACATGAAGGTATATAGGAGCCTAGAGTCAGGAGGACTCTTATTATCTTAATACGAAATATTATGTAGGTATTGCAGAATTCTCTACAAATGGCAAGGGAATTGATGAAACTTAACAAAACCACCTCCTAGCTACAAAATGAGCAGGTAAAGCAGATGAGAGCCAGTCACAGATTTCCAAGTACCATTTTTCTGTCATCTCAGCGTCAGCCATAATTTTGTCAAATACACATTTTGATTTCTATACGGTGAGAAACTGATATTACCTTAGCCTAGCCTCATCTTAATTACCTGTGATTTACTTCTGTGCCTACAAAATGTCACATTAGCTGTCACCACAGAGATGGGTCCTTGAAATTGTGAAGAAAGCCCTGTAATCCATAGTGCTGTGTAGTAGAGTGTTGCCATTGAAGATGAGCTCATAGCACTGTGTACAGAACAAGGTAGCTCTCTATGGATGGAGAATAAAGATGCAGGATCCAGGGAAAGCAGCATGCTGAGAAAGTGAATTGTTTGAGTAATGTTGATCATGGCTGGGTTGCTTTGTTCTGCAAATAACTTGGGGTAGAGTGGTTAGAAGGTTGCTCAGCAGAGAAGAACCCGGTGGTGATGTTTGACAGCCAGCACTGGGCTCAGATGGGCAAGAAGGCCATTGGCATCCTGGCCTGGATCAGCAATAGCCTGACCAGCAGAAGCAGGGAAATGATCGTGCCCCTGTACTGGTGAGGCCACACGTTGAATCCTGGACTGAGCTTTGTACCCCTCACTACAAGAAAGACATTGAGGTGCTGGAGAGTGTCCAGAGAAGGGTGACAAAGCTGGTGAAGGGGTCTGGAGAACAGGAAGCTGAAGGGAGACCTCATTGCTCTCTGCCATTCCCTGACCACATTTTTAATGATGAAGTTTTTCCCAATATCCAACCTAAACCTCTCCTGGTACAATTTCAGGCCATTTCCTCTTATTTTACCATCTCATAAGAGGGAGAAGGCACAGACTCTGATGGCTGGAAGAAAGCAAATGTCACTCCAGTCTTCAAAAAAGGCAAGAAGGAAGACCCAGGCAACCACAGACCAGTCAGCCTCACCTCCATCCCTGGAAAGATGATGGAGCAGCTCATTCTGGAGGTCATGTCTAACCATATGGAAGAAAGGAGGGTCATCAGGAGTAGCCAACATGGATTTACCAAGGGTAGCTCTTGCTTGGTAATCTGATAGTCTTCTATGAAACCACGATCTAATGGGTAGACAAAGGAAGAGCTGTGGATGTCATAGACCCTGACTTCAGCAAGGTTTTTGGTACTGTTTCCCACAACATCCTCATATGTAAGCTCAAAAGGTGTGGCATAGACAGCTGGTCTGTGAGGTGGATCAAAAACTGGCTCAACAACAGAGTTCAGAGAGTTGTGATTGGTGGTACAGGGTGAATTTGGAGGTCTGAAGCTAGTGGTGTTCCCCAGGGATCGGTACTGGGAACTCCCATACCATCACACCTGAGGTAGAGAAGACTGAGAGGGGATCTGATCAATGTCTCTATCTGAGGGATGGGTGTTGAGTGGACAGGACCAATACTCTAGGTGATCCTGCTTTTGGAAGATTGGTTGGATTAAATCTCTGGAGGTCCCTTCCAACTTCTAACATTCTGTGATTCTGTGACCATTGTCTCTCTACAGCCTCCTTTCAGGTTGTTGTAGAGAGCAATGAGGTCTCCCCTCATCCCTCTGTTCTCCAGACTAAACAACCTCAGTTACCTCAGGTGCTTCTCATAATACCTGTTCTTCAGACTCTTCACCACCTTTGTTACCCTTCTCTGGACATACTCCAGCACCTCAATGTCCTTCTTGGAGTAAGTGGCCCAAAACAGAACCCTGTATTCAAGGTGTGGCCTCACCAATGCCAAGTACAAGGGCACCATCACTTCCTTGTTGTAGACTTCACTCAGGAGAAGGACTTGCAAATATTTTGGTGGAGAGCTGAATCACTTCTCACACTTCAATGAAAACCTGCAGTAACTGTAGAATATAAAATCTGCTCTTTGATGTCTTATGATAAGCAAGTAAATTATTTATCACCTTGTAGAGAAAGAAACATTCAGTATGAAGAATGTCAGTTAAAAACCAAACCAAAACAATGTTCTCAGCCTCTGTGCGGGGATACCGACTCTTCTTATTTGCACATTTCACTCTGTGATTACATGGGCATGACAGAGTTAAGAGGCTTGCTGTCCATGCTACTCTGAGAAGAAACTGGCACAACATATCTATTTTCTCAGTAGATAAACATGATTTTTTTCCTGGCAGGTGGTTTTTGCAATTGTATTTGGGCAGTGAGCTTTTGCATACGGATGCCAGAACACCTGCCACTCAAGAATTTATTTATAGAAACTGTAAACTAATTAATTCCCTTAAACACCTCAATGGTTTTTATGACATATGATGATATCCTACCCAGTGGGGATTACATCACTACTTTTCTGGCACTAATTTTCTTATCTGCTTCCCTTTTTCCCTTTACCCTTCATTTCTTGTCCCCTCTCTCTAATGCAAAAGCAACGAAACACTGTTTCTGAACAGTGCGTCTAGGAACATAATCAGTTTCATAGATTCATAAAATGGGTGGATTGGAAGGGACCCTCAAAGTTCATCTTGTCAACTGCCATGCAGTTAGGAGGGACACCTCCAACTAAACCAGATAGCTCTGCTCCCCATGAGGTTTGACCTTAAATGTCTCCAGGAACAGGATCTCCACCGCATGCTTTGAACATTAATACATGGAAGACTTTGCCATCTTTAACAAATATTCACTTCCTTGCTCTAGATCCCCTTGCAGTTTGGAAAAATCACAATTTCTGAAGGGTAACAATTTTTTTTGGTTAAGGGTTGATACAGTAAAGAAGCAACTCTATAAAACCAGGATAAAACTTCCTCATAAATGAAAATGATGATTGTCAACAGCCAACAGCCTACGCCAAGGATGCCTTCCAGTTTGGATCCTAAGCCCTTGACTTTTATCAAGGTTGGATACGGTAATCTGGAAACCCCTGAATGTTTCTTTAAAGAGAAAGGAACTCAAACATGTGACAGCAATGTACATGTAGGAACGAGCATGAAGGTGCACCTCAGCCTGAAGGTTCACCTGGTATCACTGGTTTTGAGAGAAAAATCCTAACTTTGTGCTACAGAATAAGGCTGAAGACTCAGAAGTCATAGAATTGTAGAATCCATTGAGTTGGAAGGGATTCCCATAGGTCGTCTTGTCCGACTCTCATACAATGGGCTGGCTCTGACTAGATCAGGTTGCTCAGAGGCCCATCAAGTTTGACCTTGAATGTCTCCAGGAATGGGGCCTCCAACACATCTCTGGGCAACCTGTTCCACTGTTTCACTACCCTCATTGTGAAGAACTTCCTCCTAATGTCCCAACTAAATCTACCTGCTCTAGCTGAAAAGTTCTATGAATTTTCTAGAATAATCTCTATTGTGAGCCATTTGTGGATAGTTGTAAAATGCAATGAATAAATTAAGAAGATGTGCTGAGTGAGCAGGTAGCAATAACACCAAGCCCTTTGCTCCCACAATACTGCTAAAATGTCTGAGACTTTAATCAGGCATTATCCTATTATGTATGACTCTGGTTTAATTGCATAATTATTTATTTCATGAATATGTTTACAGTTTTCTTCAGCAGGTACACTATTCAAACTGTGGGATTTAACAACTCTTAGTGAGCATGGTCCTCATTAGATGCATCACCTAATGGGAATGTGCCAGTTTCACCTCACTTTCGTGAACTGGCAAAGGCAATTCATTGTCTTAATAACAAAAGTAATGATATATTTGGCAGCAAAATGCACACAGTCACTTCTGTGTGTGTACCAGGTTAGGGTGGATCCCTCCCCTGGTAGAACAAACTCACCACAACACGTAGTTTTTTTCTTTTTGGTTTTGTTATGAAGTCAGGAAAAAAAAGAACAAATGTATTTCTTATAGTTTAAATATAACAGTATAGGGAAGAGAAAACAAGAAAATTATTACAAATAGATATAATAACCTGCGGGAAGATGGGGAAGGGGTCAAGCGGCTGTGAAAGCAGCAGCAGCAGCAGCAGCCAAAACAGCAGCGGTGGAAGATAGCAGCAGGCACAGGCGAAGCAGCCGAAGCAGCAAGGGGAAAGTACAAGCTGTGCTTCCCAACATAAAGCTCTTGATGCTCCAATGAAATTATATTAACTTATCTATTGTTGCCATTATATAGCCTATCCCCAGAATATTCACCTTACAGCTTCAACCTCCAAGGTTTCTCTGTTTTGTTTTGGTTTTGTTTGTTTTGTCTGAGGTAGGAATCTAACTCAAACGGCCACAGTGTGGAAAAGAAAACATTTAGCTGAGTAACTAACATGGGATGCAGTGGTTTGAGCAGGAATCATGGAATCATAGGATCATAGAATCACAGAATGGTAGGGATTGGAAGGGACCTCTGGAGGTTGTTAAGTCCAACCCTCTTGCCAAGNTGTTTGTTTTGTCTGAGGTAGGAATCTAACTCAAACGGCCACAGTGTGGAAAAGAAAACATTTAGCTGAGTAACTAACATGGGATGCAGTGGTTTGAGCAGGAATCATGGAATCATAGGATCATAGAATCACAGAATGGTAGGGATTGGAAGGGACCTCTGGAGGTTGTTAAGTCCAACCCTCTTGCCAAGGCAGGATCACCTAGGGCAGGTCACACAGGGACACATCCAGAAGGGTCTTGAAAGTCTCCAGAGAAAGAAACTCCACAACCTCTATGGGCAACCTGTTCCAGTGATCTGACACCCTCACAGGAAAGAAGTTATTGCTGATTTGAGGCTAATTGGAATATTTTAATGGAGAAAATTGTATTATAGACTGTGAAAAGGAAACAATGGTGATGTCTATTTCACTCATAGGCTTGCTGAGATGTTTAAGAATAAGACTATAAACCAAAGATAAGACACTCAGGCTTGCAGACACTCTTGGGCTGTTTAGCAGCTTCTGGCCTTCTCTCTGCCGAGTAACCTCACTAACCACTTTCCTTCTAACCTCCCCGCTGTGATCCTCCAAACTTACCTTGCATATAAGGCAAACCTTGGGGTAAGGTACAGGGGTGGGGAGAAGGTGGAAGGGTGGTTGGGAGCCCCTCCTGGGGTCTCTGATTTCTGGGAGGGGAGTTGTGTTTCTGTATTCCCTTTAACTTGTCTATTTCTGTAACTATTCCTGTCTATAGTGTATATCTCTGCTTGTACATTGTGCTGAGCTGTAAATAGAGCTTCAGTCCTTAACTTCCAGCTGGCTGAGTTCTAGTCTGGGTCATTTTACAAAGGGGGGGAGGGAGGAAACTCCCAAACCACCACAAAGTTTTTCCTCAGGTTGAGGAAGGATGTATTAGTGCATAAAGAGGAATGACAATAGCATGCTCTTATTTCTCAGCTGTCTTAGATTCTTTGCATGGCTTTGGACAAGAGAAATGAAAAATTGTATTGCAGTGTTACTTAAACATTGCTTACACTCTAATGTGGTAATAGGCACAATTCTTGACCTTCCTTTAAAACCAGAAACAGGAATTGGCAGAATGCTGATTTTCACCCTCAGTGCCAAAATGGCTCAGTTCAGCAGACTGAGAAACTCTCTCTATCCAACCACAGTAACCCCATCAATCTCAGCTCAGTGCACTTTTGAAGGAGAAAGAGAATCTTTATTTTAGACATCCTTTTTTTGTTCAAGAGTTTCTGTGAGCAGTGATACTGATCTGAGCAGCACCACAGAGCTGCAGCTCTCATTCCTGTATGGCATTCATCTTCATACTCTCCATGTTTGTGTGTCTTGACTACTAAGAAAATTAAATTAAAAATGTGCATGGATTGATTTACTTTCTGGTGTCCTTACTATTTGGAATGGTGCACATGCTCAGCATGCATCTGTTCTGCAATGTTAGCAAGTAGGTGTTTTCTCGTCATTTTTCTATACATAGCCCTCAGTGTTTGACAACCTAGCTCAGCTGAGATGAAATTTTTGCTTGCTGGATTAGGCACCCAGCAAGTGAAGGAGATTTTTTGGCTTGTTTTTTCTGTGTTTTTGTTGTTGGGGTTTTATGTGTGTGTGTGGTGGTACGTTGTTGGTTTTTTTTATTTTTTCCATAGACTGTGACATACTTCTTTATTCACTTCTGCTCCACTCTTCTTCAATATATTAATTTTTCTCCATTCAAATTCTAACAGAGAGAGAAATTCTCATTTCAAATGTATTTATCTTCTTTACTGGCTTTCTAAATAAATTACAAGTTGCCATCTTCATGCCTGTCATCAGCCCACAACATAAGATAAGGCTCACTTGTGCTGGTGATTGCTGAAGAACTTTCTATTCTGTATATTGTGTAGCCAAAAGAATGTTAGTTGTCAGTTCCATATTATTCTGTCATGTCTGCAATCTCTGGAGCAGTAGCATCATGGATATTTACCCAAACAAGCAGAGCATTCTGAAGTTATTACCAAAGCCTTGGATGTAACTGTAAGCTGTTTGAGCTGATCAGAGCCCTATCTCATACTGAAGAAAATTCAAGTGGTTGGAGAAAAGTCATTAGGTGATTAGAGTTTGATTTTGTATTAGCCAAGTTTAAACACCTTGCATCAGTATTACAGGTGTAAATTAATGGCTACCTCATATATTGAAAACTGTGAATTCTTTTTTTTTTTTTTTTTTTATTTTGGCCACCCATAGAATCATAGAATGGGTTAGATTGGAAGGGACTTTGAAGATCATCCAGATTGAAAACACCCACCGTGGGCAGGCACACCTTCTGCTAGACCAGGCTGCTGAAGTCCCCATCCAACCTGGCCTTGAACACCTCCAGGGAGAGGGCATCCACAACCTCCCTGAGCAACCTGCTGCTGACTCATAGCACTCACTGTAAAGAATTTCTTCCTAATTTTCAGTCTCAATTTACCTTCTTCCAGCTTAAATCCATCACCCCTCATCCTATCACTGAAGCCCTTGTAAAAAAATCCCTCCCCAGCATTCTTTTAATGCAATATATACATGAATAAGTATAGAGTCTATTTTCATGGATAAATGTAGAGTCCTGCACCTGAGGAGGAATAGCCCCCAATGCACCACTACAGATTGGAGGTTAACCTGATGGAAGGCAGCTCCATTGAGAAGGGCCTTGGAGTCCTGGTGAACACTAAGTTATTCATAGGACATCAATGTGCCTTTGCTGTGAACGAAAGTGCCAATGATATCTTGAGATGAGTTAAGAAGTGTGTGGCCAGCAGGTCCAGGGAGGTTCCCCTCTCCCTCTGCCCTAGTGATAGCACATTTCAGTATTGTGTCCAGTTCTAGACTCCCCAGTTCAAGAGAGACAGGAAAACTAGAGAGAGTCCAGCAGAAACTATGATGATTTGAGTTTTGAGTAACCTGTACTAGTGGGAGGTGTCCCTGCCTATGGCAGGGGGTTGGAACTAGATGATCCTTGAGGTCCCTTCCAACCTTACCATTCTATGATTCTATGATGGTAAAGGAACTGAAATATCTGTCTTCTGAGTAAATGCTGAGAGACCTGGGGCTGCTTACCCTGGAGAAGGCTAAGAGGAGATTTATAGAATCATAGAATGGTAAGGTTGGAAGGGACCTCAAGGATCATCTAGTTCCAACCCCCTGCCATAGGCAGGGACACCTCCCACTAGTACAGCTCACTCAAGGCCTCCTCCAACCTGGCCTTCAACACATCCAGGGAGGGAGCAGCCACAACCTCCCTGGGCAACCTGTTCCAGAGCCTCACCACACTCACTGGAAAGAACTTCCTCCTAACATCCAGTCTAAATCTCCCCTCTGTCAGTTTAAACCCATTGCCCCTTCTCCTGTCCTTATAAGACCTTGTAAATAATCCCTTCCCAGCCTTCCTGTAGGCCCCCTTCAGATACTGGAAGGCTACTATCAGGTCTCCTGGAAGCCTTCTCTTCTCCAGGCTGAAGAGCCCCAACTCCCTCAGCCTGTCCTCATAGGAGAGCTGCTCCAGCCCTCTGATCATCTTCGTGGCTCTCCTCTGGACCCGCTCCAACACTTCCATGTCCTTCCTGTGCTGAGGGCTCCAGAGCTGCACACAGGACTCCAGGTGGGGTCTGACGAGAGCAGAGTAAAGGGGCAGAATCACCTCCCTTGCCCTGCTGGCCATGCTTCTCTTGATGCAGTGTTTTTGATCAGTGTTTACAAATATATTGAGGGTGGGTGTCAAGAAGATGGAGGTAGTCTCTCTTCAGTGATGAGGAGGCAGTGGACACAAACTGGAACACAGAAAGTTACATGTTAACAGGAAAAAAATTTCTTTCCTGTGAAGGTGCCAGAGGTCTGTACCAGGCTGCTCAGAGAAGTTGTGGAGTCTCCTTCTCTGGACACTTTCCAAATGCACCTGGATGACTTCCTGTGTGACCTGCCCTAAGTGATACTGCTTTGGCTGGGAGTCTGACTTGATGATCTTCAGAGGGCCTTCCCAGTCGCTACCATTCCATGATTCTATAGTGACTGAGTATCGGCATCTGGCTGGGTAGCTGGGACAGTCCACTTGATAACCCAGCTAAATTAACACTACTGTCAGAGTGCTGTGTCCAAATCATGCAACACAGATAGGACAGAAAGATGTAGGGCATGTTAAGATTTGCACAGACTGAGCCAACATGTATACAGAAGTGGAAATTTTAAGTGTGGATTTCAGCCAAACGGCTGAATTGTTAATACATATGAAAGGACCAGTAAGACATCACCTGGATTAGCAGTGGTAACTGTCTCTGCTTTTGTTATCTCATGTGTTTGTCCTCCTTTTCTATACTTCTAATTTTTCCCCCTGCACATACAAGCAAAATAAAATTCAAATGCTTTTCCCAACCACCTGAGCAGTTCCTTCTTGGTTTCTTTTGGGAGATCCAGCACAGGAAGGACATGGAAGTGTTGGAGCGGGTCCAGAGGAGGGCCACAAAGATGATCAGAGGGCTGGAGCAGCTCTCCTATGAGGACAGGCTGAGAGAGTTGGGGCTCTGCAGCCTGGAGAAGAGAAGGCTTCAAGGAGATCTGATAGTAGCCTTCCAGTGTCTGAAGGGGGCCTACAGGAAGGCTGGAGAAGGATTATTTACAAGGTCCTGCAATGACAGGACAAGGGGCAATGGGCTTAAACTGGCAGAGGGGAGATTTAGGCTAAATGTTAGGAGGAAGTTCTTTACAGTGAGGGTGGTGAGGCACTGGCACAGGTTGCCCAGGGAGGTTGTGGATGCTCCCTCCCTGGATGTGTTCAAGGCCAGGTTGGAGGAGGCCTTGAGTGAGCTGTACTAGTGGGAGGTGTCCCTGCCTATGGCAGGGGGTTTGAACTAGATGATCCTTGAGGTCCCTTCCAACCTTATCATTCTATGATTCTATGATTGATTCTATGTATGTTCACATGTCTGCTTTTCATCCATAAAAGAACCACCTCTTCTGCAACAGCAGATTGAGAAAAAGAGGAGTGGCTGAGATAAACAGGTTCCTTTAGTCTGGAGAAAGGAAGTAGAGGGTAGACCTCACTGCTTTCTACAACTTCCTGAAAGGAGGTTGTAGAGACATAGGTGTTGGTTTCTTCTCACAAGTCACAACTGATAGGACAAGAGGGAAAAACATCAATTTATGCCAGGGGAGGTTTAGATTGAACATTAGGGAAAAAAAATCTATACCTAAAAGCTTCTGAAGGTCTGGAACAGGCTGTCCATGGAAGTGGATGAATTGCCAGACCTTGAGGTGTTTTAAAACTGTCTAGACATGGTGCTCAAGGATGTGTGTATTAGTGGTGCTGATGGCATTAGTCTTGATGATCTCAGAGGTCTTTTCCAACCACGGTGATTCTATGAGAATCACAGTGCCTAGAGAAGGCACTGTGAAACCTAGAAGGAAAACATCAATACAGCTGTCAGCATCTTGAATAAAAGTTGCATGAACAATTCCAAGGAACCAGTCACTGAATCTGTGAAACTCACTTTGAGAAGGATGAGTCTTCTTTTTTTGCAAGTGAATCTTTTTATGTTCTGTCTCAGAAATTCCGTACCCATGATAAAGACTTTTAAATAACTTCAGTACTTTTGTTCCACCAGCAAAGTCATATTTAGCCTTTGGTTGTCAAAATCATTTAGATAATGAACACCCATTGATTACCCCATAAAGAAAGGAATATACAGAAAGAGAGATTCTCAATTCTGATTTCCAATTCCTTCCACTTAAATGGCAGCAATAAAAAAAAAAACACATTCATGAACTGCACGTTGGAGACAGCTCAGTTAAGACATTTTGTATTGCTTTTATTTTGACTTAATGGGCTTGCTGTTGAGGCCAGCATCTTGGTGGGATACAAGCTGTCTAAATGGATGCAGAGAATCCCTTAGGCAGGAGCTGGAGAGAAGCCAAGTGGAAGGCAGGCAGGTGAGCAGGCACAATTCTGTCTCTCACAAAAGAGCAGGTAGTCTGAACTATAGATCAAAACTCCTCACATCCAAGTAGAAGCTTTCCATTAAGCTCCAGAAGCACTCTAGCAGCCCTTGTGTTCACAGCTGTGATCAAATTAAGGACTCAGTGCCTTCAGTCTGTTACCAGCAGTATACCTTCATCAAAGAATAGCCACAAGAGTGACTAAAACATGGCAAGACATGTGTTGGTCAAAGACTCCAGCAGGCACTGTTTATCTTAACAAAGACAAGACTAAGCAGGGGGGTTTCACCACAATCTGTAAAGAACTACATGAGGAACAGCAATGCTCTCCATGGCAGGTTGGACAGGGCCTTCAGCAACCTAGTCTAGTGGCAGGTGTCCCTACCCATGGCAAGGGGATTGGAACTTGATGATTTTTAAGGTCCTTTCCAAGCCAAAACATTCTATGGTTCTATGAATGCAATTTTAAAATACCCATCACTATAGCAAATAGATGTGCAAGAAGATCTGAGGTCTGGAAATGGAAACAAAATAAATTTAGACAACAAACTGGATACAAATATTTAGCAGTGACTTACATAACCTTTGGAAGGACTTAAACATGTTGAGACTGGGCTTGTAGTGATGAGGAGGAATGGCTTTAAACTGGAAAAGGGTAAACTGAGCCTGGATATTAGGAAGAAATTCCTTACAGTGAGGGTGGTGAGACACTGGAACAGGTTACCTAGGGAGGTTGTGAATGCCCCCTTCTGAAGGTCTTCAAAGCTGGGTTGGATGAGGGTTTGAACTACATGGCCTAGTGCAAGATGTGCCTGCCCATCTCAGGGGGAGTAGAACTAGATGATCTTTAAGGTCCCTTCCAACCCAAATCTGCTTTTGCTTTATTTTTTTTTTTTTTTAGTCTGATTTTAACACAATTCAGGAATCTCTATTGACTGTGCTGCAAAGGACATCAGGTTAATAAATAGGAATGTCTCTTCTAGCTATACTATTTATGAATTCATTCTGGTAGAAGCACAGAATGTTCTGTCTCTGCAAAGTCAAGAAACATATTGAAATACCTAAACATGGAATTTGGCTAGAGGTAGTTGGGAATTTTTCACCCAAATTATATTCTACTTCAAGGTGTAATTTCAAGGGGGGGAAGGGGAGTGAGGGGGAAGGGGAAATGCAACAACATTTTTTTAACTGTCACATTTTTCTGATGGGAAATTAAAATTACAATTGCAATTTTATTTCATGTTAGTTGTCCTGAATAAGAGTATTGATTTTGTTTTGCTTCAGATCAATATTAAATAAATATGATATAAAATAGCATTTTGCCATAGATAGATTTTACCTTTATAGAACTTATTTTCTTTACTAGCTGAGGGTTTTGGTTGAATATGTATTCTCTAATGCATTTTCTGGAACCATAAGACTCACCTGAGCAAATGTATGCTTTTAATGGCTCTAGATGTTTTTTCTTCTTGATCTCTGCCTGTCTGTCTGCTACGGCGATGGGAGGCAACACTGAATTGAGAGAATAAGATGAAGTTTGATGGTGAGATACAACTGAGCAACCAATTTCTAAGAAATTCAGATGTTTTAATTGAATATATCCCTAACTGAACTGCCACTGTCTTCTAAATACCTTCAGAGATGGTAGGGATGGTAACTCAACCACTTCTTTCGGGTTTCACCTAAATATTTGTTAGAATGGGAGTGCAGGAAAATTTTGTTTCCTATCATGAAAAATTTTGTGCAAATAACAATTGGATATTTCTATTTAGTTGACAGTTTAAATTAAATTTGTAAAATAATTCAATAACTGTTTTTATCTGCAAGAAAAAAAAATCTGACTTTATTATTGATTATCTTGTACTTAGAAGTGGATTTAGAATCATAGAATGGAGACCTGCTTCAGATACTGGAAGGCTACTCTAAGGTCTCCTGGAAGCCCCAACTCCCTCAGCCTGTCCTCACAGTAGACCTCTCCAGCCCTCTGAGCATCTTTGTGGCCCTCCTCTGGACCCACTCCAACACTTCCATGTCCTTCCTGTGGGCTCCAGAACTGCACACAGTACTCACTCTAGCTCTGCTTCCCCTCATCTGACTTAACTCAGCTTCCACCTCTCTCAGGAAGTTGTATTTAAGGCCTCTAAGACAATGACCCTCAGCTGTGGCATGTTAATTACAGGTTATAAAGGAAAGCTGAGGGCAATTCTTTCTCTCTGTTCTCATGAGACCCTACCTGCAGTCCTGCTTGCATTTCAACCTGGACAGGAGAAGCCTCTGGGGAGAATTCAGAGTCCAGTACCTGAAGAGGACCTATGAGAAAGCCAAGTAGGGACTTTTGTCAAGGGTAAGTGCGTGAATTGAACTCAGTAGTTTGGAGATTCTGCTTTAAGCTGTATCTTAGAGCAACCTCTAGTTACTTATCACACAGTGCATAGTTACTGCACACAGTACTCCAGGTGGGGTCTGAAAAGAGCAGAGTAAAGTGGCAGAATCACCTCTCTTGCCCTGCTGGCCACGTTTCTCTTGATGCAGCCTAGGACTTGGCTCCTTTGGATTCAAACTGTTCCTAGCAAATTCCCACCCCACCTGGAGTACTGTGTGCGGTTCTGGAACCCTCAGCACAGGAAGGACATGGAACTGTTGGAGTAGGTCCAGAGGAGGGCCACAAAGATGATCAGAGGGCTGCAGCAGCTCTGCTATGAGGACAGGCTGAGAGAGTTGGGGCTCTGCAGCCTAGGGAGGAGAGAGCTTCCAGGAGACCTGATAGTAGCCTTCCAGTATCTGAAGGGGGCCTACAGGAAGGCTGGGGAGGGACTATTGACAAGGTCTTGCAATGACAGGGCAAGGGGCAATGAGTTTAAACTGGCAGAGGGGAGATTTAGACTGGATGTTAGGAGGAAGTTCTTTCCAGTGAGTGTGGTGAGGCACTGGCACAGGTTGCCCAGGGAGGTTGTGGCTGTTCCCTCCCTGGAGGTGTTCAAGGCCAGGTTGGAGGAGACCTTGAGTGAGCTGTACTCATGGGAGGTGTCCCTGCCTATGGCAGGGGGTTGGATCTAGATGATCCTTGAGGTCCCTTCCAATCTTATCTTCCTATGATTCCTATGAAAATTCTAAGCTTTCAAGTAATTTTTTTCCTTTTAAGCCAATCAAAGTACTGGAATTTTCAAATATTTTTTGAAACTTGATACTGTGAAGATTTTTTTTCTTATATTTGACTTCCTTATCATGAATAATTTCAGTGTGATATGGAACATGTTGAAGAAGTTCTTGTTCAAAAGGTATTCCTTCAAATTCCCTGAAATCTAGTTAATCTTAACCTACTTTCTTCCTATGTCCTATTTATAAAATAATAAATAAAGCTCGGTTTTGAGGTTTCACCAGCAAAAAATGGAAGAAGAAAGCAAAGTGTAGAACAACTTAGTATGGCAAAACTTCATCTCAGTCAACTTACCAGACAGATCACAGAATGGTAGGGGCTGGAAGGGACTTCTGGACTTCATTAATTCCAACCCCTCTGCCAAAGCAAGATATTCTAGGGCAGACCACAAATGGAATGCATCCCAGATGTGTTTTGAAGGTCTCCAGAGGAGACTCCACAGCCTCTCTGGGCAACCTGTCCCAGTGTTCCAACACCATTACAGCAAAGTTTTTCCTCACTGCAAAGTTGTTCCTCACTGGAACTCTCTGTGTTCCTGTTTGTATCTGTTGCTCTTTGTCCTTTCACAAGGCACCAATTAAAAGAGACTAGCATCTTCTCATTGATGCCAATCTTTAAGGTAGTTGTAAACACTGATTGGATTAACTCTCAACCTTCACTTCTCCAATCTAAACAGCCCACAGGTACCTCAGTGTTTCCCCATCAGGCAGATGTTCCAGTCCCTTCGTCATCCTTGTAGCATACATGAGACTCTTTCTAATGTTTTCCTATCCCTCTTAAAGTGTGGGTAGCACAGAAATGGACACAGTACTCCAGATATGGTCTCATCAGGACATTCCAGGATACCATTTGCCTTCTTGGCCTCAAGGATGGCTGTTTTCCACCAGATAATTATTCAATGTATGTCTGCTCACACGGTTAGTCTTATTTTTTCTGAGATACTGTGGGCTATTACGTGGTGTCCTGTGATTACTTAGTAAGCAAGTCAGGTCACTACTTTCCAGTCAAATAAGGTTATTTTCTTTGGTGGTTGAACTACTGAAGTACAGAATATTAATTATGGATTCAGCTGTTTGTTCTCTTTGTGAATCATTCATGAATTAATCCTGATTTCTGCGAATGCCATTTTTATCTGTCAGTAGTCACTGAATCTTTTCAATGAATAACTTGGATCTTAAGTGTTTTCTTGAACACTGTTTGCCTTGAGGTTATTCATTATTTATGTTGAACTGTTAGACATATGACATTGCTTAAACAACTTTTCTGAAGACCAGCTGATATTCATTATGGAAAAAAAAAACAAACACAGAACAAAATGACAAAAACTAAAATCAGAATGGTTAGCAGAGCAAGAATTTGGCCTTGGAATGTCTTCTTTGAGGATCTGGTAATTTTCTCGCAGGCAAAATCTCAGATAATTGATCAAATAAATTGTTACAAATTATAGAATCATAGAATGGTAGGGTTGGAAGGGAACTCAAGTTCATCTATCATCTAGTTTCAACCCCCTGCCATAGGCAGGGACACCTCCCACTAGTACAGCTCACTCAAGGCTTCAGTCAACCTGGCCTTGAACACCTCCAGGAAGGGAGCAGCCACAGCCTCCCTGGGCAACCTGTTCCAGTGCCTCACCACCCTCACTGCAAAGAACTTCCTCCTAACATCCAGTCTAAATCTCCCCTCTGCCAGTTTAAACTCATTGCCCCTTGCCCTGTCATTGCAAGACCTTGTAAATAATCCCTCCCCAGCCTTCCTGTAGGCCCTCTTCAGATACTGGAAGGCTACTATCAGGTCTCCTTGAAGCCTTCTCTTCTCCAGGCTGAAGAGCCCCAACTCTCTCAATCTGTCCTCATAGGAGAGCTGCTGCAACCCTCTGATCATCCTCATGGCCCTCCTCTGGACCCACTCCAACAGTTCCATGTCCTTCCTGTGCTGAGGGCTCCAGAACTGCACACAGTACTCCAGATGGGGTCTGACAAGAACAGAGTAAAAGAACAGAATCCCCTCCCTTGCTCTGCTGGCCACGCTTCTCTTGATGCAGCCCAGGACTCAGTTGCTGTCTGGGCTGCATGTGCACACTGCAGGCTCATGTTGAGCTTTTCATCAACCCAGACTCCAAGGCCCTTTTCCTCAGGGTTGCTCTCCCTATCATTGTAGATTTGCTTTAATGGGAGCATATAATATATGTAAATATATGTTTTTGACTGTATTCACGGACCCTCTTTTGTATGATGGTGTTGATTTTATACTCTACTGAGGTCCGCTTTGGTGTTTATGTTTGCTTTCTCCAGTAGTTTTGTGCCTAATTATTCATTCAACATGTGTATTATTCAATCAATGGCCTATTGCTTTAATTTCTGCTTTAATGTCTTCCTTTACACTTAATAGCACCATGACAGTTTTGCCGATTAAGAAGTTAGGCGATGTTCAATTCTCCAACATCAGAACTAGTGCTGGCTGTCCTCATCCCACCCCTCCACAAGCAAAACAAAGTCAGTAGCTGCTTCTACCCTAACTTTCATTTTAAAATAAAACAAATAGTGTGACAAGTGCTGTAGCAAGTTCAGATGCTCTACCATCTCCAAAAACCTACCAAGATTCGTATACAGAGAGAGCCTGTTCCTCAGAACAAATCTTTGACTGGTTGACACTAAAAAAGCCCAGCTTTCTATAACAGCTGGGCACTTTCTAGACATGCAAAGCATTTTCTAGATATCAGATGTTTTGGAATATGCAATTTCTGTGTTTTATTATTTATTGGAGAGTTGTACCAGGAATATCTATTGAAGGAAATAAATAACTTCCAAGGAATATGAGGGGGGGAAAAAAACCAAAACCAAAACAAAAAAAAAACAAACAAACAAAACAAAACCCAAGCAAAAACACACCAAAATGAAAAATAAACAGAAGACTCAAACAAACAGCAACAAAAAAAAAAAAACAAAACCAAAAGCATGGTATATTTTTGGTAAGGATTAGATCACAGTAAAAGGACTTTTTACAAGACCATTAGTTGTAGGATGAGGGGAGGAATGGCTTTAACCTGAAATAGGGGAGATTTAGATCAGATATTAGAAAGAAGTTCTTTACAGTAGGTGTTGTGACACACTGGAACAGGTTGCCCAGAGAAATTGTGGATGCCTCATCCTTAGGAGTCTTTAAGATTGGGGTGGGTGAGGTTTTGAGCAACCTGGTCTAGTAGAAGGTGTCCCTGCCCATGGCAACAGGATTGGATGATCTTTAAGGTGGTTTCCAACCCAAACCATTCTGTTTTTCTATGGTAATGTACATGGATTTTTCGAAAGTCCTAATCAGTTCCAGCAGAAATTAATGGAAATTCCAGTTGCCCAGCACCTCTGTAAAATCAGAACCTTTAGGAATCAGAACAGTAAGGGTAAATACACAGGACAAAATTACTAGGACTATAAATCCTTTTGTTTCACTGTTATTCTCTGATATAGAATCATAGAATCATAGAATGGTAAGGTTGGAAGGGACCTCAAGGATCATCTAGTTCCAACCCCCTGCCATAGGCAGGGACACCTCCCACT